>OZ030021.1:55064004-55094004 GCA_964023405.1 Apodemus agrarius | reverse complement strand
TAGAAGTTGTCCTGGCAGGGAAGACCTGGACGTCGTGGAGTGAGGAATCCAGAGACGGGCAGGACACAAGACCGGAACGGGGATGAAATGGTCAGGCCCTAGCCATTGGTCAGGGGGGCGTTGACCAATCCAGACACTGAATCCTCTTCCTTGCTGAGCCATCCTACCTGTTTCCTGCCTAGTCCAGAGACTCTTGAATTCGGAAGCTGTTATTGGCCTGCCTGTGTGTGTGTCCCAAGGCCACCTGCCTTTCAGCATCAGGACCGGAGCTCTTAGCCTTTCGAGGGTAGCTCGGACCACTTTCTGGGAATCTACCCAGTGGATTCTTCAGGAGAGGTGAAGAGCAGCTTCTCCCTACTTAGGCCCCTCCTTCCTTCCGGACCTTCCGTCTTAGTCAGGGTTTGTATTCCTACACAAACATCATGACCAAGAAGCAAGTTGGGGAGGAAAGGGTTTATTCAGCGTACAGTTCCACATTGCTGTTGATCACCAAAGGAAGTCAGGACAGGAACTTACCCAGGGCAGGAACTTGGAGGCAGGAGCTGATGCAGAGGCCATGGAGGGATGCTGCTTACTGAATTACTTACCCCCACTCCACTCCACCCCACCCCCACCCCCACCCCCACCCCCACCCCACCCCTCTTGCTCAGCTTGCTTTCTTATAGAACCCAAGACTACTAGCCCAGGGATGGCACCACCCACAACGGGACCTCCCCTCTTGATCACTAATTGAGAAAATGACTTACAGCTGGATCTTATGGAGGCATTTTTTCTCTGTGATAACTCTGTGATAACAGCCTGTGTCAAGTTGACACACAAAACCAGCCAGTACACCTTCCTAAGGAACTGGGATGTCGAACCCATATCTGAGTGGTTATCTGTAGGAACTATCACCCATTTTTGCTTTATGGGCTCTGCGACCAATCAGCACCAGCTGCTGAAGTGAGCCCGAGGGTTAACCTTTCCTCTTGGGTGTGTGCAGCAGCTCAGCATTTCCTCCTCCCATCAGTACCCACTCATGTCCTTGGCACAGGGCTCGCTTCCAGCTTGGCATGCTACCATTTCTTACCCTTTCTATTTAGGATTAGCTAATATAATATCTCCAGTGCTGCATTCTAACTGGGGTGAATTAAACACACAATGGAGACAGCTTTAAAAGCTTAGCGGACACAGAAGCGGTAAACGTGACTTTTCAGAATTTTAATCTGGACTATATTTCTCCTCTCTCAATTTATGTGGGCTGCTATTTTTAGGATTTGGGGATAGTTTTACAAAGTAAGTGAGATTCTAGGATTCTTCTTAGTGACTTGAAGGAAAATTCTCTTTCCTTGTCAAACGTGGATGAATATATTTGTAACTTGAATGTGTGTGTGTGTGTGTGTGTGTGTGTGTGTGTAAAATGAGGAATCTATAATTATCTAGCTTTAGACTTTATTTTTTTCTTGTACAAGTAGAAGTATATGTTTTATATTAAATGATAGCTCTAGTCTGTTGCTTTCAGCTTTCAGTACTGTAAAACCAGAATGCCCAGGGAGTCTTGGCTCCAACTCTTGCAACTGTTTCCTGAACCAGTACTGCCCAGTAGGACTTGTGGCGAAGTGTGTATGTAGCCACTGGCCATACAGGGCTGCTAAACCCTTGAAATGTGCCAGTGCCACCGAGAAACTGGCTTTTAACTGAGTCTCTGCTAATTATATTAATATAATCCACATGGTTGGTGGCTACTGTGTTGGACAACACCACGGGCCATGTCTAAAACATTACACCACTCACCATAGCAGGGGAATTTATGAAGACCTAGAACTTATATCTAGATGATTCTAGAATCAGGTGAATATGTCACTACCGTTTTCCTTAGCCTCCGAGGTCCGTGCCCTAAGCTTTCCCAGGGATGCCCTAGCTCTAGTCCTTCCGTGTTTTGGCACCAGAGGCTCCCTGGGGCTGGTTCCCTGTTGTCCTATTGATGAAGTCTAGGCTCCTTAAGGCCCTTTGGGACCTGCATCACCTGCCTCTTACCTCCTCATTCTTAACTTTCCCCGGCACCCTCCAGCTCCGATGACTTGGAGAGGCCCTCAGTTCCAAGAACAAGGGGTCTCATCCGTAGAGCTTTGCCAGCACCGTGTCCCCTGTCTGCATGCCTGTCCCCACCCTCCTGGCTGGCTCCCACATGTTTGTCTCAGCTTAGATCTGAATCCCCGTGGCACCTCTGCTGGGACTTGTTGAGCTTCTCTGGGGCAGATGGGGTCTGGGGTGGAATACATCTCCAGATGAATCCCTGCCACCGCCATTAGCTCCTGCTTCCTTACGCACATCGACCCTCGACACAGGAGTTTCTCATGGAGTGGCTTGGGGCCGGCAGCATCCGCATTACACAAGGGCCTTTGTCAGACATGGGTGTTCCCAGGCTCCTCCCTAAACTTCTGAATCTAACTTACTAAGGGTAAAGGACCCCGCAGTTTACATTTAAAGCCTTCTGTTGGATCCTGAGGTATATAAAGATTTGAGAATCATTGACTCACCTACCACTAAGCATAGGGGGGCACATGGAGTCCTGTTGGCTGCCCTGTCCCATGCCAGGCATATAGAGCCTGGACCAGACAGATGCAAGAACACATGCAGGCAGAAAGTCTGGGGTTTGGGGTTTTTTTTGTTTTTTGTTTTTGGTTGGTTGGTTGGTTGTTTTTTTTTTGTTTTTGTTTTATTTTGCTTTTTTTGTAGCTTTTATGGTCTGGAATTTTTCTTAATGCAGAAATCAATGTTAATCTTGCCTCCTTGCTTTAGAAATGGCAATCACAACTGCCTTTTAAAGTCCATATATATTTTTGAGTCAGTGTGGTGAAATGGGTGATAAGAGTGCCTAATGCACAGTACTTTGCCACATCAAAAGAAACAAAGCCAATAGTATTTATTGTGTTGATTTCATCTGATTCTAACAAGATTGAAAATGTTTATAAACTACATATGAAAATATGGATGTTCAAGTGTTGCTACTGGTCCTTTTTCTAGAAATGCCAAGCACAGTGGACTTTTGAAATGCGTGCATTATGTTTGAGCCAGTGTGGTGGTACAGGCCTCAAAATCCTGGCTGAGCCCAGAAATAGTAAGTTCTAGGACAGTCTGGGATCCATGGTGAGACCCTGATTCAAAAACAAATGCCAGCCAGATCCACACAGCAAGTTCCAGGGACACATAGTAAGACTCTGTCTTAAAATGTTAATAAATGCCAGATGTGGTGGCGCACGCCTGTAATCCCAGCACTTGGGAGGCAGAGGCAGGCAGATCTCTGAGTTCGAGGCCAGCCTGGTCTACAGAGTGAGTTCCAGGACAGCCAGGACTACACAGAAAAACCCTGTCTCAAAAAAAAAAACAAAAAACAAAAAACAAAAAAAGTTAATAAATAAAATTATTTTTAATTTAAAAAATAAACAAAATGTTTAAATACCTATAAACAAAGAACTAAAGTCATCATAATATAAAATAAATCATTTAAAATTTTTAAGGATTTTATTTTCTGTGTACAGGTGTTTTGTGTCCATGCATGTCTATGCACCATTTATGTACAGTGCCCAAAATGACCAGGAGAGAGATCCCTGAGACAAATGGTTCTGAGCTGCCACATTGGTGCTGAGAATCGAACCCAGGTCCTCTAGAAGAGCAGCCAGTGCTCTTCACTGCTCTGCCATCTTTCTGACCCCCTTTTAAATAACTTAAGTGTGGTTCAGTGATACTGTGTGCAACGGTGGCCATCATAGAACATTTTTGTTTTCTCGAATTTGAAACTCTGTATCCCTTGCACAGCTTTTCTGTTTTTTCCCTTGTCCTCGACAGCTGTCTCTTTCTCTTTCTACTTTCTGTCCTAGTTTGACTGCTCTGGATCCTTGTGGAGACGGACTCTACAATACCTGTCCTTTTGTGACTGCCTTGGTTGCTTAACATAGTGTCTTCAGGTTTACCTGGTATAGCTTGCTTAGGAAAACTTCTTTTTGAGACTGAATAATGTTTTGTTTCCAGACAGACTGGTTGCGTCTGTTGTGTAGTTATTGGGAAGTGATGCTCAGAACATGGTTGTATGAGTATCTGCTCTAAGCGCTGCTTTCAGGTTTGTGGGTACGCGCCTCCCAGCGGGGCAGACCAGATGATGTGACAGATCTATGCCTAATTTTTCCCAGGAACTCTCGTCTGTTTTCCATATAAAATGGCTATACCATTTTATATTCCCATCAGCCATGAGCAAAGGCTCCGAGTTTTCCATATCCTTACCAGCACATAGTTTCCATTTTTGGCACCTAGATACTTGCAAGAGAGAAGTACACTCAGGAGAACGCAGAAGAAGATAAAGGTCTCCAGATCCTCTTAGAACATTTCTTTGCTCAGCGAAACCCTATCTAGTGAGTACATACTGCATAGCGCACCATCATATTGAAAGAAACAAAGCCAGTAGTACTCATTTTGTTGATTTTATCTGATTCTAACAAAATTAAAATGTTTATGAAATACACATAAGAATATGGATGTTTGAACATTGCTACTAGTCCTGATATAACACGGTAGAAGTGGAGCTCTATCTTGGGAGAGTTATTTTTGGATAATGATCTCATTTTTAGATTGGAAAACAGCTAGGAAACTGCAGGCAAGATGTTAAGGAAGCCTCCTTCTTTTCAAGCAGTGTCATTATATTAACCCCTGACTTCAGTGGAACCTGAGGTACTAGTTATCTCTCGAAAATGAGTTGTAGTCTCTGTCAACATCTAGTTTCCATCTTTTAAACTAAAATCCAAACAAAAACAAAAACAAAAACAAAAAACCAAAACAACAACCAAAAAAAAAAAAACTATTTGAAGTGACAAGCTAGAGAATCTCTGACTCATTGTGTTCTGGAAGAGCATTCTATCACCAGGGAATACTCATGGGCTTGGAAGTTTAAGTAATAGAACAAGGGTATTCCATGTGCTCACAGGGAAAATTGAAATAGGGGAAAAAAGCATCTTTCCCTGTCTGGTATTTGGCTGAGGTACCGTTATTAGCAGCGAGCTGTTCTAATTTTAGAATCAGTGGGCATAAGCCTTCTCACTATTGCCTTTCCTAGATACTCCACCCTTCAGTGCACTGTGCTCTGTTTGTGAGAAGATACACAGTATCTCCAGATTTGTCAAACTGCAGAATGTATAGCATCACTGGCAAACCCCACCATTAACCTTGGCTTTAGTTAATAATCAACCCATCAGTTGTAGTAATTAGAGTAACGCCTGCTGTCGTTGATGGGAAACGTTCAAGGAGGAGGCACAGGCTTATACTGTGTGGTGGCTTCTTTTATGCCAACCTGAAACAAATGAACACAATATCTTTCCACAAATCCAGCCCTTCAAAGATAATAAATTGGAGAATGGAAAACTCTAACACAAAGAGGGAAACTACCTAGAAAAAGCAAGAAAGTAATCTTTTAACAAATCCAAAAGAAGATAGCCACATAAACATAATTCCACTTCTAACAACAAAAATAACAGGAAGCAACAATCACTTTTCCTTAATATCGCTTAATATTAATGGACTCAATTCCCCAATAAAAAGACATAGACTAACAGACTGGATATATCAATAGGATCCGACATTTCGATGCATACAGGAAATGCGCCTCAGTGACAAAGAACAATTTTCCAACCAAAGGGTCCTAATAAGCAGTCTGAAGTAGCCATTCTAATATCCGAATAAAATCAACTTTTAACCTAAAGTTATCAAAAAACATAAGGAAGAACACTTCATACTCATCAAAGGAAAAAGCTACCAAGAAGAACTCTCAATTCTGAACATCTATGCTCCAAATGCAAGGGTACCCACATTCACAAAAGAAACTTTACTAAAGCTCAAAACACACATTGCACCTCACACAATAATAGTGGGAGACTTCAACACCCCACACTCAGCAATGGAGAGATCATGGAGACAGAAACTAAACAGATGCACAGTGAAACTAACAGAAGTTATGAACTAAATGATTTAACAGAACATTTCATCCTAAAACAAAAGACTATAACTTCTTCTCAGCACCTCATGGTACCTTCTCCAAAACTGACCATATAATCCATCATAAAACAGGCCTCAACAGGTACAAGAAGATTGAAATAATCCTGTGCATCCTACTAGATCACCACAGACTAAGGCTGGTCTTCCATAACAACAAAAGCAAAGCACTATCTTTAACTGTAGTTACAGATATATACAAGAGACCCACTGTGTGTACGTAGTACACAGAAACACATGGAGGTAAAACACCATACACACAAAATAATAAAATAAGTAAATCTCAAAAATGGATTTAAAAAAAAGAATGATAAAGGAGGGAGGAAAGAGGGAGTAAGAAAGGGCCCTTGGGCATCTTCTGGAGACACATAGGAACAGAATTTCCCTGCTCCCCAGACCAGGCTCAGGGAGGCCAGAACCGGGCTCTGCAGGCCATTGAACTCAAGTTCTTGTGTGGTCTAGAATCACTGGTCAGGTCAAGAACTGTGATAATCGGAGCACAGTAGGAGTGTGTCCTGGTTCAGGAGGCCTTGCCAGACACTGCTGTTCTGTCTCTTGCTTCAGCAATACCCGAATCTGCCCATCCTTCCCTCTTTTTTTAATTAATTTATTTTTATTGAATATTGTCTTCATTTACATTGCCAATGGTAAAACCTTTCCCGATATCCACCCTCCCCTAAGACCCTCAACCTTCCCCCTCCTCTGCTTCCATGTATATGCCTCTCCACCCAACACACTCCTCCCCCCCCCTCGGTTTCCCTTTGTTGGGGCCTCTGTTGAGCCTTTACCTGACCAAGGACCATTCCTCCCGCTGATGCCCAAAAAGGCCTTCCTCTGCCACATTTTTGACTGGAACCATGTGTGCCCCTTGGTTGATGGTTCAATCCCTGGGAGTCTTGGGGCATCTGGGTGGCCGAAATCATTGTTCTTCCCATGGGGCTGTAAACCCCTTTAGCTCCTCTGGACCCTCCTCCAGCCCCTCCATTGGGGACCCCATGCCCAGTCCAATAGTTGGTTGTTAGCATATGCCTCTGTATTTGTAAGGCTCTGGCAGGGCCCCTCCAGAGACAACCATGGCATGCTCCTTTTGGTATACACTTCTTGTCGTCCATAGTAGTGTCAGGGTTTGTTGACTGTTTATAGGATGAATCCCCAGGTAGGGCAGTCTCTGGGTGGCCTTTACTTCAGTCTCTGCTCCACACATTGTCTCCCTTATTGCTCCTGTGGCTAATTTTGTTCCCTTTCTCAGAGGAACTGAAGCACCCACTTATGCTTTCAGGGATCATTTTTATAGTTCATTACTAAGGAGGTTTCTCTGACTGTGTAGACCACCCTTTCCTCTTTACCCTGCTGCGTCCAGGTTCTTTCTGTGTGGAGCGGTGCCTCAAGCTTACCAGTCCCCTGCTTCAGCCTGGGTGTTGGGTGTGTGCTGTGCCTGTTCCTAAACCTTGTTTCCTCTTACTTTGGGAACTCCTCTCTGGAACATTGCCTGGCAGTGGAGGTGACAACTTTCCCGTGACTCCTTGTAGCAAAGGTGTCTAGTGATGGTGGTCCTAGTGGGTCATTTCAGTTGGACAGAGTGGCCCTTTAACTGCTTTCCCTAGGACACATTCAAGTCCAAGTACAGAGTGGGAGAGTGTCCTAGTGAGGGTTTCGATCAGGCCACACCTCCCAACAGTGCCACCCCCTGGGCCAAGCATATTCAAACCACCACAGAGAGTGGGAATTACTTCTACTCATCTGGGGCCTATGTTTCTTTTCTAGAAACAATTTTTGGACTGTTTGGGTTTTTTACCACAGAATACTTTGGTGATCAAATAAAAGGCTGTCATGTAGCTACATTTTCTCATTACGTGTTGCACAATGAGCCTTTGGGGAGTAAAGTCCAGTTTGGCCATCCTCCAGGCTGGCTTTTGTGGAAGACACTGGCTTTCCCTCAGTGGGGAACAGCATTCAGTTCAGGGGCCTTCATAGCGAAGGTGAAGGCAACGAGAGGCTGTTCACGGAAGGGGCCTCCTCAGACCCTGCTGCAGCTGATTATCCCTGTCACTCAGCAGGGACCTAGGATCAGGACTTTCCCCTCTGCCTGCCCTCCAAAGATGTGTTGGTCAGTTTTCCATCCTAAGGTAACAAAACAAACAAAACAAAAACACTTGAGGGTGACAAAAATTTCTAAGGGAGGAACAATTTATTTCCACTCACTTATCTCCAATAGTTTGGGCCTGAGGCAAGGCCACAGATCCCAGTGAAAAGCAGACCGTGGAAAACCGGTCGTTTAAGGGCAACTGGTGTCATGGTGGATGGAAGAAGGAAGGAGAGATGGAGAGCCCAAACGCCCGCCAGCTGACAGCTGAGCCTTTACCACCGACCTTTGGGAGATGTTTTAGGTCCAAACCATAATAGTCACTGAGACAGAGGCCATTTAGACCTCTCCTCTACCCCTGCATTATTCCAGAGCAATTGTGTTAATGAAAAGACTTAGTTAATTATGATATCGTTATTCCTGAGCTCATCCGGGTTGTCCCACACTTAAGTTTCTGGGGCTGATTAAAACCATTCTGCAACCACGTGTGGTGGTGCACACCTGCAACTCCTGCATGAGGCCTGGGGGCAGGATAGAGACAACTTTGAAGTCAGCACGGGCTACACAGGGAGACCCTATCTCATTAAATAAAAATTCCTCGGTGGGTTGTGGGGAATGCGTTTTAGCTGTTTATTTTCCTGTGAGTTTTATGTATGGAGGAGATTGTGGAAAACTTGGCATAGCATTGGCCCCTTTCTTGTTGGTGTTAAGGGTTTTGGAATGTTTGACCCTTTCTAGTGTCCAGTCCCTTTGGGTGCTGGTGACGAAGTGAGAGGACCTCCTGGCAGCTCTTCCATGTTGGGAAGCATGGGAGAATGGGAGCAAAGGGCCTTGAACCGCGGCTGGTTTGTAAAGGGCAGGGCTGGGAGTGCGAGGTACGAGCAGGGCGGGCAGATGATTCTGAGTCATCCAGATGATTTTTCCTTGTCCGTTTCGTTTTATGGCCACTTTATAGGACTTGAAAACTATCTGTCAGGGATTAAAGGTTCGCAGAATGGTCTTTTTGCTGTACCCCACATGCGAATATTTACTTAGCTGCTATTATTGCATACCATATCATGGAACGTTCGCCACCTTTGACAGAAGTGTTTCCTGGGAAAGCATCATGGGTAGTAAGTTCACAGTCATATTGTATCAGTCCTGGCTAACTTGAGCCTTTAAAGGAAAGCTAGACTTGAATCACATGTGAGTATAGGTAAGAACTTCTGTCTCGGAGAACAGAGAAGGGATAAAAGCAGAACATGGTGGGATTTATAGATGTCTTTAAAGGATTTCTGAAATGGCATGGTGGTACATGCCTCTAATCTGAGCATTGTGAAGGCTGAGCCAGGATGATTGAATGTTCCAAGCTAGCCAGAGAGGCATAGCAAGAAAAAAAAAAAAATTCAGGGCTGGAGAGATGGCTCAGTGGTTAGGAGCACTGACTGTTCTTCCAGAAGTCCTGAGTTCAAATCCCAGCAACCACATAGTGGCTCACAACCATCTATATAAGAGATCTGACGCCCTCTTCTGGAGTGTCTGAAGACAGCTATAGTGTACTTACATATAATAAATAAATAAATCCTAAAAACAAAATTCTAAGAAAATGATGGGTATATGTGTGTGTGTGTGTGTGTGTGTATGTATGTATATATACATATATACACATACATACATATGCTTTTGTCTTATAAATAGTTCTTCTAACAGAGACATCTAGTGATTTCCAGACATTACTTAGAGAAAAGAAAACTAGAGAAGAGTACCTATGACTTGTATTTGTGAAAGAGATATGAGAAAAAAAATCTACATTTCTGCTGATGTTCACATAAAGAAACACAAGATGAAGGACCAGAGAGCCATCAGTCTCCACACAAAATGCGTGAGAGCCCCAGGGGAGGCTGAGGAGGACCACCTCTCTCCTATGTTAGGTTTAGCTCTTCCCGCAGTTTTGGTTGTGTGGAGAGAGTTGTGGTTCCGTGTCTACATGACGGTCTAAATCAATGACGAGAGGAAGGGGAGAGAGACTCTAAAGCTCAAACCAAAAAGAAATGAGTAAACCTATGTGTACAGTCGGTGGCCCTGCTTGGGGGAAGCCAGGGATCCCATGGGACATAGGGCCTGGGTGGCTGCTGTAGGCTGCTAGGGACCGGCCTTGCTGTTAGAACCTGGTCCCACTTGGGCTCCAGTTCTGATTCCCGATCCACCAAGATGTGGCAAGCCATAGTCAAGTTCCTACTGCCATGGGTCTATAGTCACTCCCGCCACCATGTAGTTCTTGTTGTGATGAACTGTAGCCCCTAAACCAGGAGCCTGAAGAAGCCTCTCCCCCTTTAATTTGTTTCTGTTGGGTGTTTCTCTAGTTGGGCTTCTATACCTGTGATAAATGCCATGGCCAAAAGTTTCTTGGAAAGGAAGCCGAGGGTTTATATCATCGTACAGACTACAGTCTATCACAAAGAGAAATCAGGGTGGGGACTCGAGCAGGAACTGAACTAAAGCAGAGGTCATAGAGGAGTGCTACCTATTGGCTGGCTTCTCCTGACTTGTTCAGCCTGCTTTCTTGATCTCTTTCTGTCTTTTTTTTTTTTTTTAATAAAAAATTTTTTTTTATCGAATATAGTCTTCATTTACGTTTCAAATGCTAAAACCTTTCCCAGTTTCCCCCCTCCCAGAAAACCCCCAACCCCTCCTCCCATTCCCTGCCTCCAAGTACATGCCCCTTCACCTGACCCACTCCTCTTCCCCACTCCCCACCCCCACCCCGTTAGTGTCCCAAAGTACAGGAATTCTCAAAGAATGATGACAACCTGTTAGGTTATCTCTTGAAAGAACTACCAGGTACCAGCCAAACCTGCGTTGGTTGGAACACCAGTGGGCCATAAGGGATTGTAAACCCTAAGAGAAACTGTCAAGTAACCTTGTGCATTCAGAGTGACGGACGGTCACTGAATATCTAAATGAAAAGAAGGGAGACTGCATCCAGTGTGTGGGCCAAGTCGATGGATGTGGAAGGGCGTTCGGGTTGCAGAGTCTTCCTGTGTGGCCTTTGCAGTAAGGATTGGCTCAGGAGAGAACCATCGGTGGATGTCACATGTAAGAGACAACCTTGGAGGTTCCGTGATGGCTCAGTTGTTAGAGGCATGTACTGTTCACGGAGAGGACTGGAGTTCAGCGCTCACAACAGGTGACTCACAACTACCTGTGACTCCAGCTCTAGGGGTCCTAATGCTCACCCACACACACCCAGTGCCAGCTTCTGGCTTCTATGGGCAACTGCATATGTATATTTGGGCACATATACATAGCTACACATAAATAAAAATAAGATAATTTTTTTTAAATGAAGGAAACGTATGAGTCCAGAAAGATGGCTTCAGTGGGTAAAGATGCTTGCCACCAAGCCTGATGGCTGAGCAGACATATATAGAAGTAAAAAAATATAACTTAAAAAATAAAATGAAGAGCATGGTTGGGGCCCAGTGGCAGTGTAGTATTGTCTAGCATAACGGATGCCCTGGGTTCGATTCCCAGCAGTGAAAAAGGAAAGGAAAAAAGGAAAGAAAAGAAATGGGAAAGAGGATCAAGTTACTATATTCAAATGTATGTAAAATTAAATATTTGCATATGTTGTAAAAAATTACAGATGAAACCATATGACCAACTGAGAAATGACTGATTGTAGAATATATCTTGTACACAAGGAAAATACACTACAAATGTCATTATTGGGCATAGGGCACAGTGGGATCTTACTAATGTTATTGTTAATGATGAATTGGCTAAAGTTGGTAATTTTATACAGTGCTTATGTAAAAGAAGGTAGCAGACTGTCTGGAGCTGTCTAGGCAGAGAAGAGGGGGACTTAACTAAGTAGCTTACCCTCGGGTGGTCTAGGGGAGGAATGCGCGAATGCATGTACTGGAAAGATCACACAAGACAGGGCAGCCAGAATGCGTGTGCACGCATGCAAAGCCAGTGGTGTCATGGATACCGTGGGAGGCAGAGACAGCATCCGGACACCTGTGAGTCTCATGTAGCTGTCTGTCCCTGGGAAGACTCTGCTCCCTCATAGCTGGAGATGGGTAAGGCTGAGCCGGCTCTGCTGCGACTCCATGGGAGAATGCAGGATTGAGTCCTTCTGGGAGCGGTTAGCCACCACCTCTGCCCACAATCTCTAACGCGCTACGAGTTAAACTTTCCCGGTGGGAGCTGGCCTGTGCAAACAGGTGAGGTGAGCACCTGACCAGGGAGAGGTGCCTGGCCCAAGAGCAGCAGATAATGTATTAATCAATCATTAAACATGCAGATAATCACGAATAAACTTGATTAAGTCATGGATGTGAAGTTGCCAAAATCACGGGATATGATATCGAAGAGTAATTTTTTTCTCAGATGTATAAAAAAAAAAAACTGGACAGTCGAGTTTCTTTATAGAAGTCTTTACTCCCCAAATGTCAGCACGGTTATATAATGTCTGAATTTTATTCTGTTAATGGGATGCAGGCCTAAAGATAGTTCTGTAAACCAGTGCCAACAGGAGTGGACTGTATGAATACATAAGCACATTCAGCCCTGGGTTCTCCAATTTACAATTACACATTGTTGATAAACAACTGGGAACTATTTTTGTCTGGCTGGTGTAGTGTGTCTCAGGCTGGCAAGGTCCGTACGGTATATCGTGGCAGAGGTGTCAGATGTAAAGCTAGCTTCTACTTCTGAAAAATAACACTTTGTCCTTTTTTAAAAAAAAAATCCCAGGTGAGTTTATTATACAGATACTGACTCTAAGATGCATTGCTGGCATTATAGTTTAAGTTCTTGAGCCTGGGTTGGTGGCACATTGTGGAGATCTAAAGAAGGTAGTAATGGATCCTCGGAAGGCAGCTTTGTCCTGAGCAGCTGCTCAACTGAAATATTTAATGTCTCTGTCACGACTAGGGTGACACTTTCCTGCAGCCTGAGCACGCAGGTTACCAGTGAGGCATTCCCTTCCTATTAATGATTCAACAAGAAAAGGGTCATCTGAGCCCGGTGTGGGCTGCAGTAACTCAGCCATTCTGAAGTGTCACTTGGCAATGCGTCTGTTTCTCCTGGTGTCAAATCCTCCCGTGTAAGCACAGCAAAAGCTAATATTTGCTGGCCCTTCCTTTGAGTCAGGCTCTATCTCGTTAGCTTTACGTGCAACCAACGTTCCATCTCATTTCATACTTTTTAAAAAAGATTTATTTATTATTATATGTAAGTACACTGTAGCTGTCTTCAGACACTCCAGAAGAGGGCGTCAGATCTCATTACAGATGGTTGTGAGCCGCCATGTGGTTGCTGGGATTTGAACTCAGGACCTTAAGAAGAGCAGTCAGTGCGCTTAAACCGCTGAGCCATCTCTCCAGCCCCCTATTTCCTACTCTTGACAGCAAGAGGCAGGTGTGTTATGCTGGACATGACAGTGGACATGCAATTCCAGTGCCCGGAAACAGAGGCAGGGGCATCCATGGTTACAGGCCAGCCTGGGATAATTATTGAGGAGAGAGAGAGAGAGAGAGAGAGAGAGAGAGAGAGAGAGAGAGAGAGAGAGAGAGAGAGAGAGAGAGAGAATATGACTTTGTTTATTTTATAGATGGGAAACAGAGGATTGCAATGTTAATTCTCCTGGGACCACACAGCTTTCTGGGGCCTGGTGTTGTTCTTGTTGTGTTGTTCTTGTTGATGTTTCTCAGTATCTATCTATAATGCTGACCCTGGGAAATGAAAGCGCTTGGACCTGACTCGCTATTCAGCCTCATCACAACCCACCGTGTGACTCTGGGAAATCTGGGGGTCCCTTCTCGCTTCAGTCTGTTCACTTGAAATCAGGGAGATTGTGATCATTTAAATCTCACCCTGGGGGAGGGGGTTAATGTGATTAAAAGGTGGGGAAAGTATGTGAACTGAAGTGAGTCACTTCAACAGAAAACTGTGTGCAAAACTGAGGCCTCCCAGCAGGTTCCAGCTGGGCCTGAGAGCAAGTGTGCTTCTGGGAGCTGCATGGCCAGCATAGCCCTGGCCTGCAAACGCTGCTTGCTGTGCTGTTTACCCTTCATGAAATGGTCAGGTGTGGCTCACTCCTTACAAAGGAGATCCTTCTTTTAACTCTTTATGAACCAAGAGCTGATGTTGAACACCCGATTTCTCAGGACAAGTCTGTGGCTACACAAAGCATCATGGATGATACACACGCTATGTGGGGGGTGATCGGCTGTTGACGGGTTCCTGTATGCTGAGAATGGTGTGTGGCTTAAGGACAGGAAGACGTCAGACTTGAAGACGATTAACATTGGCACTGTCTGCCCTCCCTCACTCATGACAGAGGCCAAGGCTGTGTCATCCAGCATGTCTCTACCCACTTTCCCCCTCCCCCTAAGCAAGCTCAGTCAGTGCTTCTTTGTTTAATCTGGTTTCGAAATTTGGTCTGTTTCATTCTTTCATACATTGATGCAACCGGGGGAAAGTTGCCTGCTAAACGGACTTTGAGGAAAGCAAAAAGCCAAGATCAGTAACTAGGTCCCCGGCTGTGACTTTCCCCTCAGCGATACAGGAGAACCATGTCTTGTCTCTTCGAACCGGAGACTTCTGACTGCTTGACTCTTCTGTAGTCTGGAAGTTGATGTGTATGGAACATGTACTAGATATCCTAGATGGCCATGGCTCTCAGAAAGCTCACACAGTGCACTCAACAGCTTGATGACAGGGTTTGGATTGGAGTCCCCTAGACCTGGTTGGTTGGTTTTTCTCTGTGTATCAAGAGCTCCAAGAAAGGGATGCAGTGATGAGTTCTGATCTCAAATGTCTATTCGGCAGTTTGTTATTAATGTCATCTGTGCGTCAGACACTGCTCAAGGGGGCAGAGATATTGCAGAGAATCAAATGAAAGCCATTGCTTTTCAGTGACAGCAACTAAAGCCAGGACATTGATGAGAGGGAAGACCTTCCATAAAGAGTGAAGTGGAATAAAAAGGCTACTATTTGATTTTCTGACCCTGTTTCTGCTTGAAAACTGCAAAATAGTTTAAGTTTATAGTAGTTCACAATAAAGTCTGCTGGGAGAGAATGTTAGGAACGCTTCTGGTATTAGGTCTTGGTTACTCTTTGATTTATATCCATCACTCCATTTCTCCCAAGTAGGTATCTGACCATTTTCTATGTGTTCTGTTAATACTTTCCAAGTCAAGTTTGAGCTTCCCAAAGACCAGAAGAGCAAGCACCATGTTTATAAGTGAACAGCTAGGGGCTTACTAAGGATATTTTGCCCTAAGTCCTGCAGGGGATTGAGAAGTACAAGAGTAGAGACTGTTAGTGCCTGCTTCTCTCTTCATCTGTCTCCAATTAAGGAGTCTTTGCCCTTTGTCTAGTTTCTTCTCTGCTTGGTTAATAGGGGGATGGATCTGTGTGGCTCTTAGTCTCAGGCTATGACCATCACAGTACAAGGAAGCAGAGAACTGACCAGGCACAGAGTTGTCTGCATGTAAATGTCAAGCCATTGCATGCTGGATCTGAGGAAATGAGAATCTGAAAATGAGTTGAAGAGCCTCTTGCCCTTTGAGTATCCCATGGGTATGCAGAAACTTGGGTATACCCTGCAGTAGGCAGGACTGAACAGATATTGCCTCTCCAGGTTTTTATGGACTTGTGAAACTATTAGCTTTCATAATGGAACACAGGAGAAATGGGCTATCTGTAGCTTTTAGACCCACTCCCACTTGACCAACAATAGCCATTTCCTGAGAATCATTGATTCTGACTTACGTTGTGTGTAATTATATTTGAGCTAGACAGCAAAATTTAAACTATTGTGAATGATTCTTATGCTACTTTTCAGTACTATTCAAATTGTAGGTAGCTTTGAGACTCTTTAGATGCCCACCTAACTTGGTGAAACACGCACGTATTTGCATAGTGAGCTGAAGAGATCATCTCATCCTTGGTCTCCTCTGGCGGGGTATAATCTACAAAACCAAGCTGGGAAGCTTCCAAGATGCAGAAGGAAAGAGCAGAGGTAGGCTCTGTGCATGTGGTGAGGTGTCAGGCAGGACTGCCCCAATACACAGGCCTACAAGGTGGTCTCCTTGGTAGCCCAAATACCAGCTTTGGGTCTTGATTAGACCAACCCATTCACTGATGAATATACCCAGAAAGCAATTGTCGTGACTTCAGTCCCACCAGCAGTGGAGGAGTGTTCCTCTTTCTCCACATCCTCGCCAACATCTGGTGTCTTCTGAGTTTTTAATCCTAGCCATTCTGACAGGTGTGAGGTGAAATCTCAGGGTTGTTTTGATTTGCATTTCTCTAATGACTAATGATGTTGAACATTTTTTAAGGTGTTTCTCAGCCATCCGAATTTCTTCAGGTGAAAAGTCTCTGTTTAGCTCTGTACCCCATTTTTGGATAGGGTTATTTGGTTTTCTGGGGTCTAACTTCTTGATTTCTTTGTATACATTGGATATTAACCCTCTGTCAGATGTGGGGTTGGTGAAGATAGCTAAAACTATCACCAACAGTAAACGAACTTCTGGGGGAATCAATATCCCGGACCTCAAGCAATACTACAGAGCAGTAGTGTTAAAAACTGCATGGTATTGGTACAGTGACAGGGAAGTGGATCAATGGAATAGGATTGAAGACCCAGAATTGAACCCACACATATATGGCCAATTGATCTTCGACAAAGGAGCTGAAAACATCCAGTGGAAAAAAGATAGTCTTTTCAACAAATGGTGCTGGCTCACCTGGAGGTCAACATGCAGAAGAATGAGAATTGATCCACTCTTATCTCCTTGCACTAAGCTCAACTCCAAGTGGATAAAGGACCTCCACATAAAACCAGACACACTAAAACTAATAGAAAAGAAACTGGGGAAGACCCTTGAGGACATTGGCTCAGGGGGAAAATTCCTGAACAGAACACCAATAGCTTATGCTCTAAGAGCAAGAATAGAAAAATGGGACCTCATAAAGTTACAAAGTTTCTGTAAGGCAAAAGACACTGTCAAAAGGGCACTCATCATTTTTATGGACGACTGGGAATTTAGACATTAGAGTGGTAGTAGGCAGACAGTTCTTGTGTTGGCAGGAAAGCACAGACCCCCTAGACAACCCTGCCAGAGCCGGCTCCCTCCCAGACCTACAGACAATGATAATGAGCCATTTCCTAAACAAAATAAAGGCTGAGTTTCCTGACTCAATTTAGAATTCTATTGTTTGCCTTCTGGAGAACAGATTCATTCAGGGAGGGAGCAGTATTTGAAGTTAGTTTCACATTATACAATGTTATAGAGACATAATAGTGTTAATGATAATAGGATCAACATTCTGAATCATTTTAGGATGACTAGAGTGTTAGAAATGACTTTTCCAGTTACATTCAGGAAAGTCAGTGTGGAAGAATTAACAAGACCCAATCTTATTATGACTGATTTACAGTTTTGCTTCAGAACTGAGAGCCTGGATATTCTCCCTATTCTTTTGAGGCTGAGCACTGCTAAATCAAAGCCATGCACGCCCTCGTCACCGCTTACAGACGCTTCTCCAAAGAAGCACACAGAAATTTAAAAGGGAAGCACCTATTGATTGAGCAGAACTACCACAGTAGAAGAAAGTTCTAGAATAAACTTGCTTTTTCCCCCCATGACCATGTTTGTTTGTTTGTTTGTTTTTTAAAGCAGTGGACTAGAAAGCTGATTCATTTGGCACATCTTTGAGATCCCCAAATATCTGGAAGCCATTTTAACAAATATTGCCTGAAGCCAGGCGTGGTGGCACACGTCTGTAATCCCAGCACTTGGGAGGCAGAGGCAGGCGGGTTTCTGAGTTTGAGGGCAGCCTGGTCTACAGAGTGAGTTCCAGGACTACACAGAGAAACCCTGTCTCAAAAAACCAAAACCAACCAACCAAACAAACAAAAAACCCAAAACAACAAAGAACAAAGAACAAAAACAAAAACAAAAACAAAAACAAATATTGCCTGGTTTTATGGATATGTACTTTCTTTGAAAGTATATCAGAATGTGTTTCTGTGCAAGCCCTGCATTTGTGGTCAGGATTTGAGTAACCAGTCACTATTCATACTGAATATTACTTTTCCTTTTATTTCCTACAAATAACACTTCTAAGAGATGGGGGCATGTTTCACCATCCATTAATTAATAGAGACAAGAGAAAGTGTCATCACATAGGTCCCATTGTAGCATTAGAAGAGCTGGCAGCATTGTCATCAGTGTATGCAGCTATGGGGGAAAGTGGACTTCCAGTCCTCACATGCAGAAGAACAAATCTTTAGCTCTAATATCCTCTGCTGGTAGGAAAGCATAGGGTCTCAGTCCTCAAGGCTGGGGAGTCGGTCTATCCCTGATGGTTCCATTGGCCTGTGGCAGCTCCATTCCAATCTACACAAGTGTGCTTTGTGTCTGCCCGCCCACCCGCCCGCCTGTCTGTCTGTCTGTCTGTCTGTCTGTCTGTCTGTCTGAGTTCTGCCATCTTGGATCGCATCCTACCATAACGGCCTCATCTTACCTATTCACATCTGTTGCAAACCTATTTCTTTTTCTTCTCAGCTTGTCCACTTTAGTTTTTGTGACAGGGTGTTATGTGTTGAGCCCATGGACTCCAGTGTACACTCAAAGATGTTTGCTGCAGCAGCTTGCTCTTCTGAAGAACCGTGTGCACTGCTGAAGCTAAGCTTCAGCTGTAGCAGAAATACCTCCCTGAGCATAGTGGAGAGAACTCTCCAGGAGGGTGTGCGCATGGTATAGAACACCTGATATCCCCGAGATATCGCTCCCTTTTCCTCAGTTCCCAACAGATAAACCTTGAGGGGAGGAATGGGAAAGTGTCAGGATCACTGGGAAGCATTTCTGCCTCTAACAACTGTGTGTCCCTGGGTCATTTATCTCCCCTGCTATAAACTAGATTAATTATATTTTATTTAGCTTACACCAAAGTGGTTTCATTAGGTATAATTAATCCCTTACATGCAGTAGTTAAAACCATAGGATCTGACAAGGAGTTTCATGCCACCATTAACTATATATATGTCCTTGAGCAAAGACTTGGCCCGCCTGTAATGTTAGATTCTTATCTATAAACCAGGGACGCTAACGTGATTCTTTTCCAATCAGAGTATTTCTAAGGGACACCAAAGTACCAGCTCTGCGCTTGTAGTGCGATCAGGGTGCAGACGTTCGGGTGTGAATTCTGCTGTCATGAATGCCCCGGTCATCGAAGCCGAGTTGGCTACAGTGGATGAGATGGCGATGCCTATCAGATGTGACCCTCATCCCTTAAGGCTTCTGATGCGGAATGTATGAAGGTGCTAACATTTTAGATGAAGAGAGAAAGGAGGTTCGCAGACAGGGAGCCTTGGATGGTATCAAGTCCATACAGGACTGTGACTGTGAGTTCTGAGCTATGTGCTTCTCTGTTTTCAGTTGATGTTACCGTTTTGGATGTGGGTCACCAAAGAAAGTTGAGTGCGATGACTAAAAAAAATTCTCTGTGTGTGTGTGTGTGTGTGTATGTGTGTATGTATGTGTGTATCTGTGTGTGTATCTGTGTATGTGTGTGTATGTGTATGTGTGTATGTATGTATCTGTGTGTGTGTATGTGTGTATCTGTGTGTGTAGGTGTGTATGTGTGTGTATGTGTATGTGTGTATGTATGTATCTGTGTGTGTGTATGTGTGTATCTGTGTGTGTAGGTGTGTATGTGTGTGTGTTTGAGAGAGAGGTAGAGAGAGGTAGGGAAGTGAACAACCTCAGGTATTGTCCCTCAGGCATCAGCTACCTTATAAAATTAATTTTAATTTTATTATATTTATTCATGTGTGTCTGTGTGCATGTGTGCATGCTTATGTGGTGTGTGTGTGTATGTGTGTGTGTGTGTGTGTGTGTGTGTGTGTGTGTAGGTTAGAGGACAAGTTGTAGGAGTCTTTCTCTCCTTTTATCATCTGGGTCCTAGGACTGGAACTCAAGACTATCAGCTTGAAGGCTGGTACCTTTACCCTCTGAACCCACTGAGCCACCATCCTGCCCCCTAACTTTTGACCTGTATTTACCAAGTCTAGACAAGCTGGCCAATGAGCCCCAGGGATCTGCTGTCTGTGTCTCCCCGGTGCTATCAACTTTTAAAGTCATCTTTGTCACCAGCCCTGTTAGGCGCTCAAGGTCAGTTGCTAGTGAAAACAGCAGAGTCACTGAGTCGAGGTCAGTGGTGTAGGATCTTCATCCTTGTGTGAACCAGCAAGGGCTCAGGGAGGAAGAGCTGGTAGGGACTGCATTTCCTATAGCTTGTGATCCTTGGAAGGAGGCTCTTTACACTCTAGTGTACTAATGCTAATGCTCTAGGAACAGGGAAGGTCCATACAGAGCACAAAGTCAGGTTGCTTTTCTTCCTCTCTGACCTGCGAGGCAGCCACGCTCTGAGTATGGAGGCTGTCTCTGGATGCTGCTGCTGATATCTCATCAGCTGTTTCTACTTTGGTGGTTGCTTGCAAAGAAGGTGATGCTAAGGGTGTTTGGGTGAGCATAATTCTAACGCCCTGATAAAACTTTCCTCCTTCCTAGAACAGCACTTCGCTGAGGGTTTGGGGGACAAGCAGACCTGGTCGAAACCTCCCCCTAAGTGATGCTGGAGACATCCACTGGTCTCTTGCACCACATGTATTATTCAAAAAGATACAGTCATAAGACACAATCTTGGGCTTTACCTTTCTTCTTATTTAATACTAGAGAGCACTTCCTGTATTTTGACTGTTGTCGTTTTTTTTTTAAGATGTATTTATTATTGTATGTAAGTACACTGTAGCTGTCTTCAGACACACCAGAAGAGGGCGTCAGATCTCATTATGGATGGTTGTGGTTGCTGGGATTTGAACTCAGGACCCCTGGAAGAGCAGTCGGTGTTCTTAACCACTGAGTCATCTCACCAGCCCTATAAATAAATCTTTTTTGTTTTGTTTTGTTTTGTATTTTCGAGACAGGGTTTCTCTGTGTAGTCCTGGCTGTCCTGGAACTCACTCTGTAGACCAGGCTGGCCTCGAATTCAGAAATCTGCCTGCCTCTGCCTCCTGAGTGCTGGGATTACAGGCCTGCGCCACCACGCCCCGACTGTTGTTGTTTTTAATGACTGTACTGAGATAATAAAAGTGTCTGAAAACCTGTTCTGGCTCAAGGAGCTGTTGGTTATTAGTGTTTCCTGAGAGAGGGGGGAAGGGTGGGCATTCTCTAGTGGTGTGGCCAATGATCAGTTGTAATGCTCCTATGAATAACCTGTCACCTATGGCCACGTAAGCAACTCTAACTAAACCAAAAGAAAAATGATGGAAAATAGAAGAGGGCCTTGCTGGGAAGAGGAAGGGGACAGGAGAGAAGAGTGGTCAAAATATATTCCATACATATTGAAACTCATCATTATGCAAAATTAATATGTGCTAATAAAAAATGCTGGGCACCAAGGAGCTGCCTCAGCGGGTAAGCGTGTGCACTGCCCTTGCAGAGGACCTGACTTTGATTCCCAGCACGCTTGCTGGGCAGCTCACACCTGCCTGTGGCTCCAGCCCCAGAGGGGTCCCACGCCGCTAGCCTCCAGGGGCAGCTGCACTCATATCCTGTCCCATGTTCAAGTGGCTGCTCTTTCTGCTCTTCCACTGACAATGAATATTTTACATGAGTTGAGACAGCCGGGCAGTTCCGGTGGTGGCACACACCTGTAATCCCAGCACTCTGGGAGGCAGAGGCAGGTAGATTTCTGAGGTCAAGGTCAGCCTGATCTACAGAGTGAGTTTCAGGACAGCCAGGGGTATAAAAAGAAACCCTGTGGGGGGGGGCAAAAAGCCAAAAAGAAAAAATGAGTTGAGTCCTTATGTTTGACTGTCAGAGGAGTCTCTGAATGATAGTCTTGGCTCAAATAAATCTTCAGTGTTCTTGATAAAAGAAGGTTGCGTTGTTTAACATAGGGATGCCCATGTTTCTATGTGGATTTCTATGTGGATAGCCCAGTATGACTGTGTGTGTGAGAGAAAGAGAGAGCGCACAATGCTATGTGTGTGTGAGAGAGAGATTGTGTGTGTGTGTGTGTGTGTGTGTGTGTGTGTGTGTGTATGTGTGTGGGGGGGGTGTAAGAGAGAGAGAAGTGGAGGAAGGGGAAAAGACATAGACAATGCCTGTGTATGTGTGTGTGTGTGTGTGTGTGTGTGTGTGTGTGTGTGTGGTGTAAGAGAGAGAAGTGGAGGAAGGGGAAAAGACATAGACAATGCCTCTGTGTGTGTGTGTGTGTGTGTGTGTGTGTGTGTGTGGTGTGTAAGAGAGAGAGAAGTGGAGGAAGGGGAAAAGACATAGACAATGCCTGTGTGTGTGTGTGTGTGTGTGTGTGTGTGTGTGTTCATCTTTACCTGAGCCAGCACTAGACACCACTGTTAAAACATTCAGCATAAAACGGTGTCTTTCAGTTCACCAGCTTGCCTTCCTGTCATTACTGGGAAGAATAATCCTTTCCCTGTCTGTTTGTTATTCATGTTTACACACCACGTCTGCCCTCTTATTGAAACAAGCTGTTCCTCCTGGACGGGGAGTGTGCGCTCTGTGTACACACACAGAGTGTGTGTGTGTGTGTGTGTGTGTGTGTGTGTGTACCGACGGAAAGTGTTGCAGCTTAGGCTCTGGAAATCCACGCCAACGATTGCATCTTTCTGTGACTCTCAGAGCGCTGACCTCCAGCACCACAGTTTATCGAACTCTGCAGCTGCACTCTCCCCGGGAGGATTTTCTTCCCTGTAACTTCCCTGTAACTGTAACCTCCCCTGGACTTTCTATTATTGAAACAGGAATATTAATTTGAGAACCTAATTTCAGTGACAATAGTAATATACTAAAAAAAAAAAAAATGAAACCGTTGTAACTAGCTAAATGGACAAAGTTAAAAATAAATAAATAAAATAAGTAAATAAATCAATAACTAACGATGCTTTTTCTCCTGATAACTTTTATTATTTATGATAAAGTACATCTTGGATTGAGGCTTAGTCTCTAGAATAAACATTTGGGAGAATTTTAACACCATTGCCTTCTGGGAAGCAGGACGAGTCTATTGTATATTTTTCCGTCTTGGTTTTCCAGACAAAGGAATGGCGGCCCCACCCTGTCTTGATTTTTAAACACATTTTTCCCTGCCTCCACCCTTTTTGCCTTTTGTTATCAAGTCAGCTTCCCACACTGAGTGCCGGGGCTGAGCAAGTCTGCACCGGTGACTGGTAATAATGGTAACGGTGAGACCGGTTTAAGACGGAAAGTCTGGGACCAGGAGCTGTTCAGGGTTCTGTGGCTTGACCTGCCTGGGCACCCCTCACCCCACCCCACCCTCACCCCCACCCTCAGCCCTAGCAGATGGGCCTGAGAGGATCGAATCCCTCCCCTTGGCAGACACTGTCAGTGTGGACAGGCAGTCCCAAAAGTTTGAGGCGTTACCAAGGCCACATGGGCTGTGGAGGGTGACTCCGGTCAACCTCAGAACCATTCTGGCTCTTTCCACCGTACTTTCCTGCCTCTGCCTTTGTGTTCTGGTTCTTCCTCATTCCTGAAAATCCTCCTGCCTCCCTCCTTCCTACCCTAAGTTCCTCAGTGATCCTGTGACTCCCGTATTGTCCACTCAAAAACAGAGGAAGTAACCAACAGCTTAGAGTGCTCCTATAGCTCACTGCCTTGGGACACGCCTGCCTGTAGGCCGGAAAGTTTGATGCATTTTGGCTAAGTTCTTTTCCTTTCCCCAGGCCTTTCTTGTGCTTCCTGGTGCTCTATGTAGGTTTATGGATTGGCTCTCGAATTTCTCTCAGAGACCCTTGTGTGGAAAAAAAAGGCTTGCCCAGCCTGAGGCAATCTGGGCATTGCTTGAAACTTTAGGACGTGGAATCCTAAAGAGGGAAGTTAGGTCCTAGTGAGTGTGTCCTGAAAGGGACATTGGGACCCCACTCCTTTCCAGTCGTGTCTATTTCCACTTCCTGGCTGCCATGAAATAAATGAACTCCCTCATCCATGTATTGCTATCACAATGTTCTTCTGTCTCACCATGACCCCCCCCCCAAAAAAAAACCCCACAAGTTAATCATTGTAAACCAAAGCAAATCTTTCTCCCTTCTAAGTTGAGTGTCTCGGGTGCTTTGTCATCGTCACAGAAAGCTGACCTACAGTTGCAGCTTGAAGTCCTTGAGTGACTGTACTTCCTGGACCGAGCTTGGGTTGCAGTGACTCCACCCTTCTCTCTGTGTCACGTGTGTCACAGCCCAGGTGGGTGGAGAGAGGACTGAAGTCCGAATGACCCTACCACCTCGGAGCTAGGTGACCTTTGGCAAGTTACTTGGCACTGTACTTATCTCACTGGGGGGGACAACACTGCTGACACCTAACCAAGTGCCTCAGACTGTTTCCACCACAACTATAGGGGTCAACTGTCAAGGGCCCCCTAAAAGACATCATCTGGATAAGGAGATGGAGGGGAACCAATGGCAAACCTGTGTTTCGGCACATCTCCAACCCAAATATGCCCTGGCAATGAAAACACAACTCAATATGAATGCAAGCTGTTCGCCTAGATTGGCAGATTTACCACTACACTACCATCTTCCTCATCTATGAGACCCTTTATAACTTGAAGTATCTCCAAGCCAAATGCTTCTTCTTCTTCTTCTTCTTCTTCTTCTTCTTCTTCTTCTTCTTCTTCTTCTTCTTCTTCTTCTTCTTCTTCCTCCTCCTCCTCCTCCTCCTCCTCCTCCTCCTCCTCTTTCTCCTCCTCCTCCTCCTCCTCCTTCTTCTCTCTCTCTCTTTCTCTCTCTCTCTCTCTCTCTCTCTCTCTCTCTCCTCTCTCTCCCTCCTTCCCTCTCGCCCTCTCTCCCTCTCCCAAAACCTTGTCTCCCAAAACCTTCTTCTCCAACTCTTTTTCTCTCCTTCTCACCCAAAACCTTCTCCTCCTCCTGCCCAATCACCGGCTGACTCTAGCCTTTATTTATAAATTAAGGTGGGAAGCAAGTTTATAGAAAATCACCTGAATGCTGACTCATTCCTTGTATGAAGCCCCTCGCTGGAGAATGGAATTGGCATCAAATACAGGCTACCCACAAGGAAGCAGGAACCAAAAAAAAAAAAAATCTTCCTACTTTACCTAGGAGATGAAGACAACCTGTTTTCTCTGAATGGCCCAAAGGGTGCAGGGTTTCCACAGCCCTTTTCCAGGGCTGTGACTCAGGATGAGAACAGGGAATGGAATCAGATCAGGGGTGGGCTTCTGCTACAGCACAGAGAGGCCTTTCATCTCCTGCGAGTGAGAATCAGAGCCGGATTGTCTCCGCAGTAGTGACGTAATGGCGCTTTTGTTTTATGTTAGCCGGCTTGGCTTCTGGGTTCTTGGGCTTTGGTTTGAAGAGGAAATAAATACAATCCTGCATGAGTGGGGAACTGCAGCCAGACTGTTTCCCTAGTATCATAAAGTTTGGTTTTAATCTGTACCTCAGATCTGTCAGTGCACTTGTCAGAGTCTACTTTCAAGAATGTTAGGCGTATTCCAAACAGGGCATAGCATGTGTCAGAACCAACTAGGATAAAAAAGAGATTTCTACTTCCCATCACAAGATGAAGGCCTGTGATGCTTAGCTTTGTTTGTGTGTTTGTTTGTTTGTTTTTCTTTGGCTTTTGAAAAGGAGTTTTTCTTTATAGCCCTGTCTATCCTGGACCTCACTCTGTAGACTAGGCTGGCTTCAAACTCAAGAGATCTGTCTGCTGGGTTCTGGGATTAAAGGCATGAGCCACCATACCTGGCAGATGCTTAGTTTTAAAAGCCTAGAATCACACAAGAAGAGAGGTTTAATTGAATTGTCTAGATCAAGGCCTATGGGCATGTCTTGGGGTGGGGTTATCCTGATTGTTAATGGATGCGGATAATGCCTTTCCCTATGAAGGTGGTCTTGAACGGTATAGAACAGGAGAGAACCACATGAAAACCAGTAAGCAAGGACACAGTAGACTCTGTGTGTGGACACGATGCCTTGACTTCCATGGAATTGAGGGCCACAGCCTGGAATTGAGGGCCACATGAGTCTCTTTGTCCTCTGAAGCTGCATTTGCTAAATGTAGTGGATTTAATGGGAATGGCCTGCACAGACTCATGTGTTTGAATGTTTGGTGCATAGGGAGTGGCACCATTCAGAGGCTTGTTGGAGTAGGTGTGCCCTTCTTAGAAAAAGCGTGTCACTGTGGAGGCGGGCTTTGAGGTATCCTATGCTCAAACTATGCCCAGTGTGGCACACAATCATTTCTGCTGCCCATGGATTAAGACATAGAACTCTCAGCTCCTTCTCCAGCACCATGTCTACCTGCAAGCTGCCATGCTTCCTGCCACGACGATAATGGACTGAACCTTTGAACGGTAAACCAGTCCCAGTAAAAGGTCTTCCTTTAAACGAGTTGCTGTGGTCATGTGTCTCTTCACAGCAATAGAAATCCTAGCTAAGAGAGTTAAGATCTTTTAGCTCTGTGACAGACATGAAACAGACATCCGGGACTCTTCTTGGAAAATGATTACGGAATAATGATGACTAACTAGGCATTCTATTGGGAAGCTGTGGTTGTTGTGATGAATAGTATGAGTATTCCTGGTGCATGGTGCTTTACCCTCAAATGTAGGTGCTTAAGCTAACTCAGGTCTACCGTCTCCCAGGTTATGGGCAGATGTCTGGTAGAGCTTAGCTGAATCCTCTGCTTCAAGGTGCCTCACAAGACTACAGTGAAGGAAGGTGTCTTGCCTAGGGTCTCACTTGAAGGCAAGATTGTAGAAGATTATGCTTTCAAGTGTACATGGCTGTTGGCTAACTTCATTTCCCTGGGGATTCCAGTGCTTTCTGGCTGTTGTCAACGCCTACTTCATTTCTTACTCCTGAACATCTACACAGGGCAGCTGCTCCATCAAAGCCACCAAGAGGATAGAGTTGCCTGGCAAGAAGAAAGGCACTGATTTTTGTAACCCTTTCTATGAAGACAACCTGTTTTCCCTGGATGGCCCAAAGGGTGCAGGGTATCCACAGCCTTTCTATCACTTCCTATGACTTTCTATCACTTGTTGCAGTGTTTGTCGCTTGGATGCAAGGTACCGTGTCTATCTCCCAGTCATAAAGAAAGGATTATTTATGCAGGTTTGGACAGCAGGAGGTGGGGGGTCACTGGAGACTATCTCAGGCTCTGCATTTTGAGATGAGTTCAGTCCTGTTAAGAATAGAACACATGACAAAGAACATGTAGCATTGGACACATAAATGCAACGTGTATACTTACATATCATGAGTGTTTTGTTAAACACTATAAGCAAAAGGAGGAAAACTGTATTTCAGAAATGTCTTCTTTCGGACATAGTGGCTCATGAGGGAGAAGGACTGTGCACATTTGAAGCCAGCCTGGGCTACACAGTGAGTTCCAAGCTAGCCAGGGCTGTAGAGTGGAACCATCCTAACCATTCCCAGTTCTTTATAAAAGAAAGAAAGAAGTGAATAAGAAGAAAAATACCCTTTCTGTTTGAAAGCTTTTTTTAACCTATGAAAAAGACAAACTTGAGAGAGGACAGAAATGAATGTTCTGAGTTTCTCTGCCTGAGCTTGGGTACGAACCAAGTTATACAGCAGAGATGTTACTGACTGGGAGCATGGGCCTTCCCTGTGTCTGGGTTCCCGTCGTATGAATGCACATAGCCCATCTTGCCAAGCACTGGTAAAACTTTTGGTCTATGCTTACTTCTCTCCCATTTAAATCTAGAGTTCTATAATAGCATCAGAAATTCCCGTTTTTTATTAATTCAACTCTAGGGTGTTTTGTTGTGAAGGCAGGAATTCTGATGTCCCCTGCCTAGGTTCCCTTTTCTCCCCCTCAGCCTGCCCTCTCCTGTTAAGGGGGACAGAGTTTATCACTACGCCATGTATCACAAGTGTTAGGCAGGCAAGTGTGTATGTGCAGTTTGTTAGAGGGGCGACTATACAAATCCTGCTGTTTATCCTTCCTGTCTTCTGGGCTTTGTGACTTTGATGGCTGAATAATTCACCAAGACATATGGAAAATCTTGGGCATGGGGAGTTCTGCTATAGTGACGTTTCTCTATGCTTCCTGGTCCCTACCTGTCCGCTTGGCTTAGGCACATGTCTTAGTTACTATTGTAGTGCTGTGATAAGATGCCATGACCAAGGCAACTTATCAAAGAAAGTGTTTCATTTGGGTTTCAGAGAGTTAGAGTCCATGATGACAGAGCAAAGGCATGGTAGCAGAAAGAGCTGAGGGCTCACATCTTCATCGACAAGTAGGCGTCATCAAGAGGGAGAAAGATACTGGCAATGGCACCCACCACGGAGTCTTGCTTCCTGTGATACACCTCCTCCAACAAGGCCACACCTCTTAATTCTTCCCAAACAGTTCTATCAACTAGGGGTCAAGTATTAAAACACAGGACCCTATGGGGAACCTTTTCATTCAAACCACCACGACAGGTCTGCAGACAAGTTCAGAGCCTAGTGACCAGCAGGGGACATTGTTTTGAGAGGCTGTCCCTGAGGAAGGCAGGTTTATCTCGGGGTAATTCCCGCATGAAGAAGATAAGGGAGGCAAAGTCAGCCGGAGAAAGTCAGGCTTGTTAGGGGTACACTGAAACCTGTTATCGGTCCATTACAATGATGAAAAGCTTTGAGTTGGGCCAACTTATAAGGTGAACAGGCTTCTGTAGTGCACAGTTGTTGAGGGCGAAAGTCACAATGTTGGGGACTCATGTGCTGTCAATATTCTTATCTCAAACAGGAAGCCAGACAGGCTGGGTGGCCCAGACTCAGGCTTTTTTTTTTTTTTTTTCCCGAGACAGGGTTTCTCTGTGTAGCCCTGGCTGTCCTGGAACTCACTCTGTAGTCCAGGCTGGCCTCGAACTCAGAAATCCGCCAGCCTCTGCTTCCCAAGTGCTGGGATTAAAAGCGTGCGCCACCACACCCAGCCAGACTCAGGCTTTCTTAATGATCCTCTTCAGAGAGCTAACCTCAGCCCTTTGGGGGAGTCCAATGCCCTCGTTAGACCAACACTCTTAATGACCCCAGGCTCTCCCACACCTGGACTCTTGGGGAAATAAAAACCCTATCTAAAGCACAGTACCTGGCAGGCTCTGACACACTGTATACTAAGGCCCCTCTCTGAGAAAGCAGCATGGGGCTGAGCGGCTGCACCCTCTTTGGTAGATTTAGACTTTGTCTCCAAAGTCTTTATCATTCAAGAACAAGGAGAAAGCAGGGAATAGAATTTAGCCTTCAGCCGGGCGGGGTGGCACACGCCTGTAATCCCAGCACTTGGGAGGCAGAGGCAGGCGGATTTCTGAGTTCGAGGCCAGCCTGGTCTACAGAGTGAGTTCCAGGACGGCCAGGGCTACACAGAGAAACCCTGTCTCAAAAAACCAAAAAAAAAAAAAAAAAAAAAAAAAGAAGAAGAAGAATTTAGCCTTCACACACCCTGGGACTTTTACAAGCTTTAGTTGTCTGCATCAGTTAATTCTTTATCTGAGAGGCAACTCTCTTCCCTCCCCTTTTCTATGGGAAGTATGAGCTTTCAACGCGCTAAAATTACGCACTGAGGTTACAAACTAGTGAATCTTGGAGCTGAAGTTTGAATCCAGGCCCATGCTCCTCCCTCCCTGCCTGCCTCACTGTCTTCCTCCCTCCCTTCTTCCTTCCTTTCTTGAACATGCCATCACCATTTAGCCTTAGACCCGTGTCCTGTCTGCCTGGGCCTTCCAAGTGCCAAGTCCAGCCCCATTCTGGCATAGGGGTGGGACGGTGTGGGGCGGGAGGGCTATGGTATAAGCCTGAAGACCAGCATTTGGCCCAGGAACCTTAT
>OZ030021.1:53039004-53169004 GCA_964023405.1 Apodemus agrarius | reverse complement strand
CTCTCCTCTCCTCTCCTCTCCTCTCCTCTCCTCTCCTCTCCTCTCTTCTTTTCTCTTCTCACAAAGAGGCTTTTCTTTCTCTTCTCATCTTTCTTCAAAGGGCTTCATGCCTTGCTATCCTCATTTACAAATCAGTCACATCCTGCCCCAGCTTCTGAGATTTGCTGGCCTGCCAAAGGTAAAGGCGCTCATCACCTCCCCTCTTATCGCATCTTCCCAACTACGTCATGTCTGTCCTGGTCAGGGCCCTTTTGATGGCATGGTGCAGATGCTTACTCTAACCCGTGGAAGTGCAAGATGCCAAGAGCTCTTGGAAAGCCTCGGCACTGGACCGCATCCAAACCCAAGTCAATTGCAAAGCCTAGCATCCCTACTCCTGGGCTGGAATAATAGAATGCTGGGGAAATGTAATTAAACAGCCTCTCTGAGGCTGGGGAGAAAGCTCAGAAGGTAAAAGCGCTTGCTGCCAAATCTGATGACCTGAATTCAGTCTCTGGGACACACATGGCGGAAGGAAAGAGCTGATGCCGCCTGCAAGTTGTTCTCCTATCTCCACACTCTAACAGTGGCTCCTTTACACATGTACATGTGCACATGTACACACAGACACACACATACATACACACACATACTCCCGAATGATTACATACATACATACATACATACATACATACATACATACATTCATACATAAAATAAGAGCCTGTCTGAACTGTCTTAAAAAGGCAGGGAGAACCCATAGAGAGTTTGTCTTAGATAGTCCTCCAGGGCTAGAGTTTAGGGCTCTGGGTTCAGAGAGACATGGCAGGAGTGTGGTTAGGAGAGGCCACCCCAAGGGACCTGTCTATTTACTCAAAGCTTAAAGAGCTCAGAACAGAATTATCTAAATTCCAAGCATTTATCTGCAGGCGCTCTTGGGAATCAACAGAAAAGCAGTTCATAATTAAGGTGTGAACAAATGCACGCAGGGCCTGAGAGTCAGGGGCACTCACCTGGGGCCAGGCAAAGGCACCCACAAGGCATTTTATAGAGTGTTGCTGCATCCCAAGTGCACAGTGTCCATCTGTCCCTAAAATCACTGCCAAAAATCACTCCGTGAATGAATACAAAAGGTGCAGGGCCGTGAGTCTGGAGAGTCAGCAGCTGCTGTGGTGAGATTCCAGGCATGGCAAGTTCCACAGTGAAAATGTGTGAACCAAATGATACTCTGAATGTGCCCCACCAGCAAACATATGCCCCAGGCCAAAGCCTGTGCAGACATTTTTCACCTGCCCATATTTTTTTTTTTTCCGAGACAGGGTTTCTCTGTGTAGCCTTGGCTGTCCTGGAACTCACTCTGTAGTCCAGGCTGGCCTCGAACTCAGAAATCCACCTGCCTCTGCCTCCCAAGTGCTGGGATTAAAGGCGTGCACCACCACTGCCAGGCAACCTGCCCATATTCTTAAACAATATAATGTAATGACTAATATACAACATTTGCATTGTGATATATGTTCTATACCATCCAGAGATGATATAAAATACATGAGAATATAAGCATGCATTTCATGAAGAAAAACATATCTATCATAGAGAACTTGAATATCTGTGGGCTTGGGATCCTGGAACTGATTTCCTCTGGATACCAAGAGATGACTGTGTCTTACTGACATAGACAGCAAGTATCACTCCCCCCTCCCCCCTCCGCCCCTTCAATATATCCTGCCTTTTCTTTCTTTTTCTTTTTAATTTTTTTATTGAATATCATCTTCATTTACATTGCCAATGGTAAAGCCTTTCCCGATATTCCCCCTCCCCTAAACCCCCCAATCCCTCCCCTTCCTCCTCCCTCCTGCCTCCACATATATGCCTCTCCACCCAGCACACTCTCTCCTCCCCTCTTGGTTTCCCTTTGTTCAGGCCTCTGTTGAGCCTTTACCTGACCAAGGACCATTCCTTCCACTGATGCCCAACAAGGCCTTCTTCCTCTGCCACATTTTTGGCTGGAACCGTGTGTGCCCCTTGGTTGATGGTTCAGTCCCTGGGAGTCTTGGGGCATCTGGGTAGCCGAAATCATTGTTCTTCCCATGGGGCTGTAAACCCCTTCAGCTCCTCTGGACCCTCCTCCAGCCCCTCCATTGGGGACCCCATGCCCAGTCCAATAGTTGGTTGTTAGCATCTGCCTCTGTATTTGTAAGGCTCTGGCAGGGCCCCTTCAGAGACAACCATGGCATGCTTCTTTTGGTATACACTTCTTGTCATTCATAGTAGTGTCAGGGTTTATTGACTGTTTATAGGATGAATCCCCAGGTAGGGCAGTCTCTGGATGACCTTTACTTCAGTCTCTGCTCCACACATTGTCTCCCTTATTGCTCCTGTGACTATTTTGTTCCCTTTCTTAGAGGAACCAAAGCACCCTCACTTAAGTCCCCCTTCTTCTTGAGCTTGCAGAAACTATGGTATATATATACACAATGGAGTACTATTCAGCTATTAAAAACAATGAATTCATGAAATTCTTAGGCAAATGGATGGAACTAGAAAGTGTCATTCTGAGCAAGGCAACCCAATCACAAAAGAACACGCATGGTATGCACTCACTAATAAGCGGATGTTAGCCCAAAAGCTCAAAATAATCAAGTTACAATTCACCTATATCCTGCTTTTAACATAACAAAGCTAGGTTTTGTTCTAAGTGAAGAAACACTGGATAACAAAAAACATAACTCACTGATGCTTTCAGTCTTGGTGAAGCTACATGACACACTTCCGGTCAGTGAAATACTTCTAGAAGCTGGCTGTGCTCTGATTATCTTTAGAAGTAGAAAACCAAGTATGCTTAGACCTAACATCAGAAAGTTGACATGCTCCCGAGTGCAAAATGCCATAAGCCGTAGGAAATTATGGCAGCAGGCACAGACACCCTGAACCTGTGTCTCATGCACAAAGTTATTAGAGATGTTGAATAAATCTGCCTTCAGTTATGCCTATAAAGTATAAGACACATAAATTATCAAGACCTGAGTCCCATCACCAAGATACCTCATTTTGTGTGTGTGTGTGTGTGTGTGTGTGTGTGTGTGTGTGAATATTCTAAAATTTGAAAAATCTGCACTCCAAAACCCTTCTGTTCCCCAGCATTTCTGGTAAAGGGCAGATACTGGAGTAAACATTTCTAAGACTTCCGATGCATCAGTAATCCCTTAGTCCTCAGCTCTCTCTACTTACAAAACACAAAACAAACAAACAAAAACAAAGGGCTCTCCTCAGAAAGGAGGATCACCCTGGGCTTTGAAGTTTTTATCTAAGTTCCCTCCAGGGATCAGTGACACAGGCAGAGAAAGGCAGCTCTGTCTCCAGGCCCTGGCTTAGACTATACAGTTTTTGTCTCTGATCTGTCCTGAAGGCTTGTTCCATTGTGTTGGAGCAGGGCCACCCTCACACAGGAAGCTGTGTGTATCACTGCTCACTGCAGGCAGAAACCCTGCAAAGGCCTTCCTATGACTGATAAACTGTGTTTGGTTTGGATCAAGAGGAAAAATAAGGCGCGCGGGATAACAGAGGCCGGTGGGAAAACATTCGGAACTCCAGAATCAGAGCAAAAGAAGAGACCTCTTTGAAGGCTCCACGAGGTGGTTAACTAACCAGGAACAATGAGGGCAGCCCAGGAGGAGCTTCCTTCCACCCGGCTGCAGTCAAAGCAGAGGTGGAGGTGGCGAGGCCAGGGAGCTGGCAGGAACCCTGTTATGGCTGGGGAGAACAAACAGGCTTGGTCAAGGAAGCCAAGCCCCCTTCAAAGAACTAGTCCCCAACCCCCAGGGCTTCAGCAGTGTTTGCTGACAAGGTAAGGTGTCCTCCAGTGGGGAGTGACATGAGGCCACTGTAGGAAGAACACTAGGCCAAGAGAGCTGAGAGCGGCCTGTCCCTCCTAAACAGGACAAGAGTGTTATTTGTTTTCTTTGAACACCTCCGACTCTGGGAACTTTTGTCTTGCTGAGTGAGGGGGGAGCAATGGGGTGTAAGAAGGGACTGAGACTGAAGAAAAGATAAAAAGATGATGACAACTCTCTTTTCCCCTGGGGGTGGGTAGGTGTGGGTGGGACTTCATTTACTTGGAGGTGTGAGCTGTAACTTTTCTTCTTTGTCCAAGAAGTATCGCTGAACGCTTCAGTAAAATATGTGATTTTTTTCCCACTCTCTAACCCTCAGCGAGAATGGGTCATTTTATGGGCCACTGATTTTAGAATTAGGTGGGTGAGGGGTGAGAGCTGAGTTCTCTGTGGCCTGCCCCAGCTGAGTTACCCTTTAAATAAACTGTTTCTATGGAAGTTTTCATGCCAGGATCCCAGGCCTTTGACCAAAGTGCCAACTTGGCATGAAGAAAGGAAAATAATTTTTCCCCTTATCTCTACCCCCAGAGCTCTGTAACTGTAGCAATAAGCCTGCGGATTTATTAATAATTTAATACAATACTTATTGAGAACCGTGCGCTCTGTTCCTCAGGTGGTAAACTCACTTGTAAAGAATAGAGCTGAAAAGATGTCACTCAACGGGATCCAGGGAGGAGCAAAAACTAAAATAGGCCTTTTCCCCCTCAAGGTCTAGGCTCACAGAGGACAAGGGGGCTGCATCTTCTATTGAAGAGCAGAGACAGTCTGGACAGCTCAAAGTTTGGTAAGAGAAGAAATGTCTACTGAAGGCATAAGAAAGGATTGAGCCTGTGTGGGCACCTGGTCCAGTGACCAAGGCTGCCAGATCCTGCAGTTGGGGAGTAGTCTGGCTATCTGAGTACCTTGTGTGCCCACCTGGCCCCTGGGGCTCTAGCAGGCAGCTGTTGGCATTAACAGTTATCTGCAGAGGATACAACCTGAGATTTCCCCACCCCATACCCAGAGAATGCCTAAAGCCACAGATGGTATTGAATTGTATTAAAATTGTGTGTTTCCTGTACACATACACTTATGCTAAAGTTTAACCACAGTAAATAAAGTGGTCAATCAAAGCAACATGTCACATTAGAAGCCGAGTGAACGCACCCCCTCCCAGTGTCAGACTGTGCTGTAGAAGTTAGCAAACTCGACACCGGATGTTTCCCTGTGAGGTGAGGAATTTTCACAGAGGAAGCATTTTATGCTTTCTTTTGGCATCCCAAATTGCTGGCATCACCATCCCACACTCTGAGGTCACTGGTAAGAAAATTAAGAGGTCCCTGAAGGTAAGTCTGCTGATGCTGGGAGGTAGATTTGAAACCCAAGCTGACAGTGGTAGGCGGTGGACTCTGGGAACCTGCTGGCAGGCAAGGCTTGCGGAATACAGCCCACCCCTCACTGCTAATGCACACACATACATAGGCACATATACATACATACATATTGTTAGGATTCTGTCTAAACTCCACCCCATGGTTACCTGGCAACAGCCAGGTAGGCCTGGCCCACTAAAGCAGGGGCTGCTCACCCCTCCTCCCTCTCCTGTCCTCTTGTCTCTCTCTCTTGCCTCTTTTCCTCTCGGGCTCTCCTCTCTCCCCATTCTCTTCCCCCGTCTCTCCAAGGTCATGGCCAACTTCTACTTCTCTACTCTCTCCTTTTCTTTACCTTTCTCTGTCTCTACTACCCCCTTAACTCCCCTCCCCATGCCCTGAATAAACTCTATTCTATACTATACTGGTGTGTATCTGGTCCCTCAGGGGGAAGAGGTGCCTCGGCATGGGCCTGCTGAGGCACCCCTCCCCCCCCACACCCATAGAACATATTCATATGCCACTTTCTCTTTTTATGATCACAACACATATACATACCAGCACATGCACATACACATTCACATGCATACACACACATATACACACATGTACTCATGCACATATACACGAACACATACACACAGAGGCACGCACACATGTGTATGTAGTTTCAGGTACTTGGCCACTAGCTGCTGGCACTGTTTTGAGAGGTTGTTGAAGCTTTGGGATAAGGACACTTTGGGGCAGGTCTTTCAGGATCACAGGTCCTGACACCCTACAGGTCCGAGGTCCCCCTACGGTCCTACTCTCTACTTTCTGAATGTAGGGAGCTTCCAGAACATACTTTGACTACCATGCCTTACTTGTCTCCATGGACTACACTTCTGGAACCCTGAACTACTTTGTCAGATACTTTGTGACAGCAACAAGGATGTTAACTCGTCTAAAGGCCATAGGGATGGTTCACCTGCAGGGTGAGATGGAGCAAGAGCGTGTGAGGCTTCCTTGTGCCACACAGATGGTGGAGGTCTGCTTAGGAGTGCACCAACCAAAACCGACTTTGTGGAATTTATCAGTGATAATTTCTGAATAGTGATTGATCCTTAGTCACTTGGAGCCTAAGTAAAATTTTAAGTATGGGGATTTTTGCATACAGTGATCCCTGGAGAATTAATGCAACATATAGCTGAGCTGCTGTAAATTAAGCAGCTGGTGTTGGCAGTTCTAGTTCACCAGGCCTTCTAGAACACAGGACTTCCAAGATCAGTATGGAACAGGATAGAGTGTGGATCTCTTGTTCATGACATAGTAGTCATTAGCAGAATAGGGCTACACTTAAATTTATTAAATTAAAATTAAATTAAATTAAATTAATAACTTAATTAATAGATTTAATTAAATTAATTAGATTTAAACTAATTAAATTTAAATTTAGAAAGTTTGGGTCCTTACAGGCGACTCCTGGCTTTCAAACTGGGCTATGCAAATAAAGGGTATTTTCAGCTCTACAGAAAGTTCTAGTGGCCAGAGCTGATCTAGGGCTCAACTTCTTATTGTCCAGATTGTGAACCCGGATGGAGTCACGGAGCTGAGTGTGGGTGTCTCAGAAAATTTGGCATCACCAGCAGGCTTCTGAATGCCAGTGAGTCAATAGGAATTCAGAATCAAATGCATAACGAATCCAAGCTGCTTCCGTACTGCTCACCCATAACACACTGTGCGACTTCACTGCTGTGCTATTTTGTGATGTGTTCTTTTTCCTGGGAAGACATGAACAAATGCCTCCAGATAGGGCCCTAACGACAGACCAAAGAATCGAGTCTATGCAGCTTGATGAGCCAGTGAGTTGAACTGGGGTTATTGACAGCAGCTTAGTTAGGGGATTACTTAAAGGAGCATAGACAAACTCAGGCCACCAAATAACCAAAGAAATCTTCCCCACCAGCAACCGTTAGCCATTTGTATGCCCTTGGGGAGGAATGGGGCCTTGTATAGCTAGTGTGTAACTTGTATACCACCTTCGCACTACCTTGGAGCCTTGTGAACCCCTTGTGTGCTGCCTGTGAACTCTACTGCCTCATGAACCCCCTTTACTTCTATGAAGGGATGCTAATGGGCTCAATTTTGTGGGGGGTCTCATGGGGAGAAATCACACCTGTTTAGCTTTCAAGACGACAACAGCCATATGATGCTTATGAGACAGAATCCCACAGTAGGTCTAAGTTCACAGCGTGCATGCTTTGTACCATGCAATGCCACCATGCTGCAGAACACTGCCTGAGATACCTCAGCTCAGATGCAAGACTATATGGTAAGGTAGGAGTTGCAATGTTTTTATTGTACATGAAATGTCCCCAGATCTTTTGTAAACACAGTGATTCAATTATGGAAAACAAAGCCTTTTAATATTTCCCTACTATCATTCCTCAGCATGATAGCATTTTAGATGGAATCATGTTATAATATTTGATTTTTTTTTAAAAGAATGTTGCTTGAGTTTCTTTGAAAAAAAAATGGTTAAATGAAGTTTGGCTTGGGTAATCCTAATGGACAGAATTCCCAACAGTTTTTTAAATGGCTCTAGACATTTTTCACTGGAGCTAAGCCTTGGGGATATGTTGTTCCTGCTCTTGCCATCACTCTCTGCTTCCTGGCCCATCTGCCTCTGCTCCCACCACCATGGAGGCACTCTGTCAAGCCTTCCCTCTGTGAAGGACTGAAATGCCCTGGGATCACAAGCCAGGGATGTGTCCTTCCTCCATTAGGTTGCTTCCATCGGTTATTTTGTTACAGCAAAAGTAACATAACTAACACACCAGTCAGGCACAAGATGTTGGACCACCAAGTTCAAGGACAGAGAGCTCCTAAGGATTGGGGGAGGCGGGAGCATCTCAATGACAAAGAAAAGAAAATCATGCTTACTACACTGGTTTGCGCGCATGTGGGGCGAATTATACTGAGATGTCAAGGGACGCTATAAATAGAGTCATAATGGATTCAGATAAATTCATGCATAATGGACATCATTATTAACAGACTCTTAAAGGAAAATAGAGAATAGGAAATATTCTATAGGCGTTGCCAGTTCTTTGAGATCAATGTCATAGGCACCCAAATTCGAGACAGACTGATATGAGAGATCACTTGCTAACTTAATATGACATTTATTAGGTTCTTATCCTCTTATTTTGGTGGCAAGAGCTCTGGGATTTGTCTACTCTGAAAGTATTGGTTGAATTTTGAGTTGATAGAGGGCTGGTGGGTTGAGTGGTTTATCAATACTATGTCATTAGAAATACTGACAACCTCCTCCACTCCCTTTCAGTTAAATCAACTGTGGCATTTATTCACCTCCACCCCCCACCCCAGAGCAGTACAAATGGACTTGATATGTTACCAATTAGATGTATATTACTACCAGCTATCAGAAACTTATCTTGCCCTGGAGACAGGAATAAGCCTGTATTTCAAACCACACTCAAGAAGAAAACACGAGAGAAGAAGTAGATGGGGCCAATGTTCCCAGACATGAGAATCCACTTGACTACAGACAGGAAGTGTTGTTACTGGGCAGGGACTTAGGGATGGTATGGTCTAGGGCTTATCTGTCACCTTTGGCATGAAGCTCAGTAAGGAGTTCCTAGGAAGAGGAGAGATAACTGTTAAGAGTCTAAAAGGGGTCACCTCCCACCTGTCATTGGAACTACCTCTGTGCTTTGCTGATTAGGTTAAATCTAGGATGAAAGATGTTACTTTAATATTTGAAATTGATGCCAACATAACTCCAGAATGTTCTGGAAATGCTAATTTTGAATACAGAGCAAGAGGGTTAGGGATAGTTTGAGAAAATCTTAACAGGTGGCATCCACACATATAATGAGCTGCAAAATCATTCTGCCTCTGCATTTACAGTCAGCATGGAGTCAACCTCTGCTTTGTAAAATGAAATCAGATTGCGCAGTGGGTAAAGGGAATTGCTGCCAAGCCCGAAGACATTAGTTCAATCCTTAGGTCCCCACGTGGTAGAAGAGAAGTGATTCTTAAAGATGTGTTATCCTTCAACACATTCAATCAATTGTGGCATATTAATTTTGTGATTAATAAACTATAGAGCAATCACTCGGGACAAGACACAACTTGAAAGCCAGTGTGCTACACAACAACAGGTCTGGGGAAGAGGAATTTAGACCCTCTCCCATTTGGCCAAACTGTAAATAAGCCTGTTGTGCATGGCCCTGGTGCTGTTTGTATTTTGATACAAACAGGAGGGGCTGTCTGGAACAGAGAATAAGTCAGATACTCAGGTGACTTCTTGTGAACCTTCCTCTAATCAATAAAAGAGCCAATCACTGGGTGAGTAGGCGGGACTTCCAGGTTGGAGAGAGGAAGAAGGTAAGAGGCAGGAGAGGGTTAGAAGCTTTTGGACAGGGACAGCAGGAGGACAAGATGTAGCTACTAGTGTTTCCTGGGTTAGATGGAGAATCTGTGAGGATTTGCCATTGGAGGATTTAGATTTAATATGGCATACAAGAGCAGCGGCTTGACTGGGTTCCAGAGAGAAAGATACAGCGACATAGTGTGGGTTTGCCAGATGTGCACCACAATAGGCTGTGGGAGTTTTGAAACATGGGGCTAGCGTGGTAGCAACCCACCAGTGGGAGCTTAGCAAGCTGGGTGGGGAGGTTTTGTAGCTCTGAGGCAGAGTCTTCATGAGATGAGGACAGGCTGGCCATTGCCTGCCAGTGCCTGGCTGGTCAGTCTGCCAGTGCCTTGCTGGCAATAGCGTGGATTCTTTTTTTTTTTTTTTTTTTTTTACTTTCTTGCTTCACCAGTATCTGAACTCAACATTCAGAGTGCTCACAACCCATGAGGTCACTTTACAAATCTGTTTCCTGCTTCCTTAGAGGTATGTGCAAACGGAGGTGGCAGGACTTGTGGTTCTAAATGCCTGGTGATAGTTTTTCCTGATTTCAAAACGGAAGGCTACATTAACCACAGTAGGTGTATAAACCAAGACATAAACCAATAGAGAAGAACAGAGAGCCCCAAAATAAATCTACATGACCACAGTTAATGGATCCCAGAGTGATGGGAACACATGGAGAGAAAGGACCAATTTTACCCATGATGGCTCCAGCAACCCCGCTGAGTGAAATGAGCCGGAAACACACACCGAGTGATCTCACTTCCATCTGGAATCTCATGAAGCCAGACTCAGAAGCAGTGTTTAAAATGGTGATCATCCAGGTATGTGGACGTACTGGCTAAAGGGTACCAGGTTGCACTTAGGCAGGATGCATGCTTTCTGGAAAATAACTTAAACATATAATAATGGCAGCAATGATCCTGATTGGATTAACCATCTTAAATGTTCTCATCACTAAAAATGAATATGATCATAACTGCATATCCTGATTAGCTAGACTGTCAATCTTCTCATATGTATTTGCATATTCTAATATCACACTTTGTGTCCTTGATATATACTTTTTTGTCATGTATAACAAGGGGGCGTATAATTACAATGGGATATGGTCTCTCTAATATTAGTACATTCACACTTGGCTTTTTAATGTTTTTTCTCCATATTGTATGAATTTTACTCCATAGATAAAGACTGGATATTCAAGAAATCCAAACACAGCCCTCCTGAGCTGGTCTTTGGTCCTGCTTTCCTCAGACTTGGGTATGCTCCAGACTCCAATGCTCTGGGGTCCCCCTGGGATCGGCTCTGGGGTATCTGTGGAGCCTGACCTCCCAATTATCCCTGGCCGTGCTCCCGGACCCTGCAAGGTTACCAATCCTTAGGACTAGCCAACCCAGCAGATTAGTTACCCTTCTGTCCCTGCATCTGAAAGGCACCTCTTTCCCACTAATTGATCCTGTTAAGGACTAAATGCAATTGAGACAGGAACGCCTGGGACATTGGTAACACAGATCAAGATAATCCTGAATATACCCGTCTGGCTGCTTGCTTTCCATTCTCAACACACTGTGTTATGCTAAGACTGGCCTTAACCTCCTGAAAGACTTCAGTGGGTCTTGTGGCAGACAACATGGACTCCATGGAGTGCCAGCTGCTTCGTGGAGAAGCTGGGGGCTTTACCTTTTCCTGTAAGCAGTCTGCTCTCTCTAGAGAGACGTTACTTTCAGGTCTACATGACTTGAGTGATATCTCTTTTCACTTCAACCCTGGGATAGCATTGGTTGGGAGCACATTGCAGGGACACGTTGGAGATGCCACACACTCCATGTATTCCTCAGAGAATACCAGGAAACCGGAATGTAGCTGGCTTCCTGGGTGAATTCTCTACCTTTATTCTTCCCAGCAAAACTTACAGAGAAAATAGACTCCTTCAAACGTATAATGCACCAGAATGAAGGTGGTGAGGCCAGGTCTGACGACGAAGCTCCTCTTCACCCTCGGTGGGGTGAGGACAGGGCAGTGCAGCTAAAATCTGTCCTCTAGTCTGTCTGGTTGCCTGAGGTTTTCCTTACATTTTCATCCTGAAATGATTGCTGGGTGTGCTGAGGTTTCATGGTGTAACTATAATGAGGACCTTCATGAGGTTGGAACTAGAGCCAGGAAAGAGCATTGCTGGATTTTTTTTCCCTGGGAAAGGGAGACCCTGGAGGCAGGAAATGAATCTGGCACCTTTGAGACCTTTGAGTCTTTGGATCTTAGTTTTACAGCCCGTTCTCAGTATGCCTTGTCTCATAATCACAGAGAAAGGGTAGACGCGCTGAGGAAAGGTCCCACCGAGTAATTGCTTAGAATGAAAGGCTTGTCATCTGTAAGTGGCACCAGGGGAGAAAGGGGAAGGTCAGGAAGAGGCCAGAACCTCAGTTTCTTTAGCAGCCATCAAAAGATAACCAGAAAAGTGTCAAATTGGTTCACTGCGGGCACTCAAACAACTAGGTAAAATTAAATCGCTATTTGGGAATTTTAACAATTTAGCTTGTCTGGTATCCCCAGCCCTGTTGTTTTCCTCCTCTAGCCTCGGCAAACATGCTCACAGGCCCATGCACCCTTGCTCACTCTCCTCCCACGATACTGATACCTACACTTGCAAATTTCTAATTATGTCCTCCCTGTCTTAGGGTTTCTATTGTGTGATAAACACCATCACCAGAAGCCACTTGGAGAAGAAAGTTTATTTCAACTGACACTTAAGTCAGTCACATTCTATCACTGAAGGAAGTCAGGAAAGGAACTCAAAGCGAGAACCTGGAGATGGGAACCAGACCGGAAGCCACGAAGGAAGGTTTGTTCCTGTGCCTTGCTCAACTGCTTTCTTACACACCTGTCTAAGGATAGCGGGCCACACAGTGACTTATGCCCTTCCACAACAATCATTAACCAAGAAAATGCCCCACAGACCTGCCAGTTTAATCGAAGTATTTTCTTAATTGAGATTCATCATTGCAGATCAATCTGGCTTGTGTTAAATCAACAAGAAAACAATCAGGATGTTCTGCCTCCTCCTTGTTTATTATTCCCAGATAACAATTTCATGTATGCCCCCCCCCTTTTTAAGAAATTCTGATTGTGCAACACACCTCCTTGGCATCTGTGTTCTTCCTGTATCAGTGGGTTTTATCAACAGAGAAACAGCCCGCCTCAGATAGCCTTGGTTATATTGGGGTACTGAGTTCCTTACCAGACTCTGTAGCAGTTCTGCGGTTACAGAACAGATAATACCCCTGCTCAGATTTCCTCAGTCCCTCCATGTGTTCTTTTGACTTATCTCCATTCACAAAAAGGAGCAGCTTCTCCTAGAGAATGAGAAGACTCTCATTGCTACTTGCACAGCTCATCTGAGGATGGGTATTCTGTAAGCACCCGGAGAAATGTGCTGTAGCTGGTCCAGACCTGGCGACTGAATTTCTAAGAACACATCTTCCAACAGTAATGCACAGGTCACGAAATGACATGTTTGCCACATTGTTCCCTATAGTGCTGCTTGCAATAACAAATGATTACAAGCAAGCTAGCTGTCATCTACAAGAGACTGGTAGGATGAGTTATGGTACCACTACACAATGGATCCTCGAGCCTACAAAAACAATAGGGCATGGTCTAAATATAGATATGGAACGAAGCCAAGAACTCGAGTGAAGCTGGAAAGCCACCGATGTGTTACCAGAGCACAGGGAAAAACATATTTGCTTTTGTCTGTATAGAGTACCACTGAGTTAATATCCAGAAACCAATGAAAGTAGCCAGGTATGGATAGAAAGTCATGGGTATAAAGGAGTCAGGGTTCAGGAGGCAAGAGATGGGGAGGAAGCCTTTTCTGTGTGCATTTTTGTACTTGACTTTTGAATCATATGACTGTACTATTTCTTCACACATACACACACACACACACACACACACACGCACGCACACACACGCACACGCACGCACACGCACGCACACGCACGCACGCACGCACGCAGAGTTGTTGAGCATAGACATGTAAACTGGTAAGTTATCATTGATTAGAGTTGAGAATCTAAGCCCCAGAAATGACAGAACAAAATTATCAGTGACTACTCTAAATCTTAGGGTAAATATTTTCTTTTGTTGGAGATTCATATGGTCTAAGTCGTGAATAAGGAAAGTAAGTAACAAAAGTAGAATTAGGATTCATGGGAAGTTTTAGAATGTGAGGAACTTACAGACCAATTCTTCTGGTCATTTCTCTTTCAGATAAGAAAGTTGGGGTTCAGACAATGCTGAGCTCTCCAAGTCGCCCTAATCTAGGCATCGCCATCCCTGGAACACCGTGTGCCTGGCCCTAGGTAATCGCATTTGGTCCTTGCGCTTTTGGCAGCATTGCGATTGGACCGGCTCTAAGGCTAGCCTCAAATGCTTGTAGCTCTAAACCAGAGACCCTCTAGGGAGAACGCAGGCAAGGAACTGAAACCGTCTTACCCACAAGATGTAAAGAGAGTTTTGATAATAAAAAAAAAAAAAAGCCAGGCGTGGTGGCGCACGCCTGTAATCCTAGCACTTGGGAGGCAGAGGCAGGCAGATTTCTGAGTTCGAGGCCAGCCTGGTCTACAGAGTGAGTTCCAGGACAGCCAGGACCACACAGAGAAACCCTGTCTTGAAAAAACAAAAAAACAAAAAAACAAAACAACAAAAAAAAAAGTGAATCTTAATATAGTTTGTTGGAGAGGGACCATCTGTTCCCAATCTTTAGAGAAGAGGGAGTGGGAATTTGTGCTACAGTATGAAGCATGAGATAAAAAGAGGAAATTCCTAATTTGTCTGGTTATATAGACCAATATACCATCAAAGCAGACCGCTGTGGCTGTCTCTGGGCATGTATAAAGAGATTGTCATTCTTCTTCAGTAATTCATTCCAAACCATGTCTTAGTGAACAGACCTCTGTTATTTGTGAAGATCTTCAACTAAGACACCAGCACTTACCTCTGTGTCCTCTGCATTGTCACCCCCATGGGCTGTGTGTTTTCTATTCCTTGAAGAACAACAGGACGCCTGTGGTGAGGAAAGCCCTCGCCTCCTCAAGTTTTCCAGGGAGTTGGAGCATCAAGCACAGCCCAGTGTAGATGGCGAGGAAGACAGGATCTACAGCCACAATGCTTGCTCTGTCTTCCTTCTGTCCTTCACATTGGAAGCATGAAGCACACCATGGGCATGAGCCGGCAAGCAGAGCACACCGTTAGCCTTCAAGCAATGCTGGGTCCTGTGGTTGATGAAAATGTGTACTATCTATCTCCCTTGTGGCACACACTGGTGCGGGTGTGAAAACCTCTCTTGTCATGTAGGAAGTAGGTGGCAGTACAGGTGTGGCAATAGGCCTACCAGGACCTCCCACACATCCTTTCTCATGCTCCTCCTCTTCCAGTTAAAAGCAAAACCCTTGAAACCCCAGGGCAGAAGAGGATGGTAGATAGGGAAAGAAAGAGAAGTCTTACCAACCAGCGGCACACACTAGGTGTCCACGCTGGAGGCCAGTAAGCTGAACTCTGAGCAGAGCATCAGAACTTAAAGGCACAAACGTTAGGGACAATGCCCTGGTGGTGTCCTGTTTAGAGGCGCGTGAACAGATATTTCTTCCTAGGCCCCAGTGTGGGGCCATTTTCCATTCTTGGTGAAGCATCATGAGATAGCAGCTAAGAAAGGTTCTCCTATGAGTAAATCCTGTCGAATAAATTAGTGACCTTTAGACTAGCATCTTTATTGACAATTGACATGGAAGGCTGTGATTATCTTATGATTAATCTACCTTGCTTATTATGTATTAAAAGTGTATTAAAATCGAACTAGATATTTCTTTTCCTGCAAATCATTTCTTATAAAACATTTAGCCAAGGGTGTTTAATTAGCATGAAAATGAAACACACACACACTCTCTCTCTCCCCCTCCCTCCTTCCCCCCCCTCTCTGTGTGTGTGTGTGTGTGTGTGTGTGTGTGTGTGTGTGCGCGCGCATGTGCCAATACAAGATTGGCATATTAAGCTGAAAAGATCCCTTTCTTAGTGGTGAAGAGTCTGTCCATTTGCCTTCCTACCACTTCTCAAGTAGTGGGTGAAGATGAAGTGTAAAGTTTTGGGATTTGGTTGCCTCTGCCTCATGGCCTCACAATCATATGGTGGCCTTGTGGGAAACCCACTCTTAGTCACTCTCTTTGATGCTCCAGCAGTTCACAAATCATAAGCCTTTCTTGGTTTTGGCTTTAAGGCAGCTTCCCTTAATTCATATTCAACATATGAATCACGTGCTGAGCAATCGAACTTGTTGGGAAATCTTTCTCCTAATCCCTTGAGGTTCCCCTCTTTCATGAAGGTGCTATTTTCAGAAGAAAGTCACATTTAAGTCCCCATAGCACATAGTTTGTTTATTTACATCCCAAATGTTGCTCCCAGTCCCCCTTTGCACTGTTCTTCCCCCCCTACACCCTTCACTTCTGAAAGGGTGGCTCCTCTGAGCACACCCACACACACACACCCCGACACACACTGGAGCATCACATCTCTACAGGATTTAGAGATGAGGCCAGACAAAGCAGTCCTCTGCTACATAAATCCTGGGAACCTTGATGAACCAGTGTATACTCTTTGGTTGTTGGCTGGGTCTCTGGGAGCTTACAGGAGTCCAGGTTACTTGATACTGTTGGTCTTCCTATGGGGCTGCCATCCTCTTCAGTCCCTTCAATCCTTCCCCTAACTCTTTCATACGGATCCCCAACCTCTGTCCAATGCTTGGCTGTGAGCGTCTGCATCTGTCTCAGTCAGCAGCTGGTAGAGCCTCTCAGAGGCATGCTAGCTAGGCTCCTGTCTGCAAGCACAACATAGCATCAGTCATAGTGTCAGGATTTGAGCACATCATTTTAAAGACAAGTTCAAAGACATTCTTTCTTCAACACCATCTCTTAATGACGAAAAAAGTAAACCATTATATTGAAATGGATGGTAAGTGGATAGATGGAAAGAACCTATATACCTATCCATATATATATATATATATAGATAGATAGATAGATAGATAGATAGAGATAGATAGATAGATAGATATAGATATAGATATAGATATAGATATAGATATAGATATAGATATAGATATAGATATAGATATAGATATATAGATATAGGTAGTTGGATGGATGGGTGGGTAGGTGGTGAATAAATGGGTGAATATATAGATGAACTGATAGATAAATGCTATGTAAAGAGAAAGATAGATAAATGGTTGGTACTTGGGAGGACAGAGAGATGGATAGAATGGGTGCTGGTGGATGGGCAACTATACAGTTGAATTCTGGTTTCTTTGGGCCTATATATCTATTCATCCAAAAAATCATTATCCTTACAGGTTTTGTTCTAGTTATTCTACTAGTGCTGTGAAGAGGCACCACTACCAAAGCAACTTACAAAAGAAAGATTTTTTTATTGGGTGCCTGCTTATAATTTCAAAGGGTTACTTCACAATGACCAGAGATGGCAGCAGGCAGGCAGACATGGTGCTGGAGGAGTAACTGAGAGAGAGGGAGAGAGAGAGAGAGAGAGAGAGAGAGAGAGAGAGAGAGAGAGAGAGAGAGAGAGAACTAGAATGGTGAGGGCTTTTGAAACTTTAAAGCCCACTCCCAGGGACTCACCTCCTCCAATAAGAACAAACGTCTGAGTCATTCCCAACAGGTTCCACCAGCCAGAAACAAAACATCCAGCTATATTAGCCTATGGGAGCCATTCTCATTCAAACCATCTCAAGCCTTTAGTAGTGTGTCTCAGAAGTTTAGAATTTAGAAAAGTGGCCTTTCCATAGCCAGCTATGCTCTCCTGCCAACATTCCAAAATCCACATGGAGTCGGTTCAACTCTCGAGACAAGAGCTAAACCATTTAGCTCTTATAAATATGGACCTATTAGAAAAGAATAAATTATGGAAGATCTTATGCAAAATTTGTCTTCTTCATTTAGAAAAATCCAAACTTTTTATTTCGAAATGTAGTTTTGTTTTTACAACCGTATTGAGTTTGAGGTGATATTTTCACAGAAAGATCAATTTTTTCTTTATGTTTTCCCTCTGTTGTATCATAGGCATTTTGCTGGCTTTTCTATCATATGAACGTTGTCTGCTTAACACTGTTCTTAACTGGCTTGTGATTGGCTTAGAGAGCATGCGCCTGCACTAAGCAAGCAGCAGCCAAGGTTAGAATGACATTCATGCCGGCAGCAAGCCTAGCCAGTTGGCAGGGGTCCCTCTGCAATAAAATATTAATAATAATGAAAAAACAGCCTTTCTATCATCTGAGGTATTTGTAGCAGATTCCCTGAGTAACTTTCTTCACTCCCTTATTCATTCATGTTGTGTGGAATATATTGGATTCCATCTTCTCACAGCCCTGTGGGGAGACGTTGTGATGGCTTCCCTCCAGCAAGCCTTGGCAGTCTCCAGCTATACACTGTTACTTGATTAAGGATTTGGCATGGAAGCTAAGGTAAGTCTTTTTATGGCTTTATCCAAAATGGGATTCCTAATGAATGACATACTCCCTAAAGAATGTTTCCAGAGTGGCTGTTGTAAAGCATTTTGGGGGGTAGAAATTTCACATCTTGCCTACTTACTCTATTCCATAGGTCTACAGAATACCCCAGGGCTTTCTGAGACTTCAGTCTCCTGGATGGGAGTGCGAAGAGGAGCACAGAGGTTCTCTTACAAGCAGGGAGACACGTTGTGGTAGGTGAAGCATATAGTAATACACTAGAGAATAAGAAATGAAAGGAGCAGCGCTTCTATAATCTTCTCTGCCTTTCTCCTCCTTCCTCATCCTACCCAGATTTTAGCATCAGCTAGAACGATGAGAAGGCTATAGGGAAACCAATTCGAACATCTTTGGTATGGCTCTAAGAAAAAGCAAAGACCCCCTAAGGGGAGTGGAGAGATTATTGTGATGGAAAACATACTGGAATTGTCTGGCAGGGTATGGTCCTTTTAAAGACTATGCCATTCCAAGAGGCTATTGTCATTCAGTGGATTGAGTCAGGGTCATTCCTTACAGAACTCTTCTCCAGGGGAGGAAACCAGCATAGTTTTCCTGGGAAGTCACTTCTGGCAGAGCCAGAAATACCAGCTTCCATTCTTGGCTTGAGAGTCAAATCAACTGCTGCAATTTTCCTTCCAAACCTTCCTTCCTGCACATTGTCCAAAATATCTCCCAAGCTCCACAAGATCCCAGCTCCTAGCAGTCAGGCATTAGTAATATAGGGTGCCATCTTTAGGTTTGAGGATTAATTTTCCTTCTGCAGATGAAGAAGTTTTGGTGGGGACATCTGGGAAGAATTTGCCTAGAGCAGTGGAGTGCTCACAGGCATTCTAGAGGAGCTACAAAGACCTCAATACAAAACATTTCTGAGTGGATATATATTTGTCAGTGTTAAGTTTCTACAATAAGATGCACAAGGCTAACTCACTTGTAAAAGGGAAAGGTTCACGTAGCTCACAGGTTTGGAGGTGCCAATAACATGACACTGGAAATGGTCCTCTGGCTGTACTAACATGGTAGTGGAGGTGCATGTGTCTGGAAGATCTTTGTGAGGGTTATTGTTGACTGCCAACTCAACTGGAATGAGATATGCTAAATGGATTAGTAAGGCACACCTGTATCTGTGTTTACAGAGATGATTACACTACAAGGGCTCCGGCCTAATCAATTGCTTAATTTATTGAAATATTCAAAATCCAAATAGACTATTGGTAGGTGATGAAACTATGGAGGGTGGGGCCTCTTTGGAGGATCAGTAGGATGTGTTCTTAGAAACTAGACCTTGTGTTAGGGCCCTTTTTGTTATTTCTCTACACTTTCTGGATGCCAGAAAGTTAGAAACCTGGCTTCACCACAGTTTCTTCCAAGATGTTCTGCTCTACCATGATTTTGAAACAATGGAACCCACTGACCATGGATTGGAACTCTTTAATCATGAGCCTTCCTTAAGTTGTTTATCTTAGGCATTTGCCACAGACATGAAGGGCTCAGCAAATGTAGCCTTACATCATCCAGCAGAGGGTTAGGAAAAAAAGGGAGGGAGGGAGGGACAGAGGAAGCAGGAAAGGACGAAGGGAGGGAAGGATGGATGGAGCGAGGAAGAAAGAGAGAAGACCGGAAAAGAGGAGAGAGAGAGAGAGAGAGAGAGAGAGAGAGAGAGAGAGAGAGAGAGAGAGAGAGGTCTTACAATACCTTTTAGTAGCCCATGGACCTCCTATAAGGCCCTACCTCCCATTACCTTCTATCATCACCATCATTGTGGAGACCAAGATTAATTGCAACAAACCATTAGAAGGTCATCTGGACCACACCCAAACCACAGCAATAGAGTTCTGCAAAGCCTGGCAGCTCTTAAGCTCCCAGGCCAGCAAGGTCCTAAGTACTTTCATTGCCAGTGGAAGGAGGCATCCCTTTACGGGAAACCCAAAGTTCCCCAATGACCTTACTACCAATGACCCTGACATAGAGGCCATTGTCAGGGTGGCTGCTGGCATCACTTTGCATCTAAAATAAGACTGTTTAAAATATCATGATGATTTTTTCTTTAATTTTTAATTCTTAAACTCATTTTAAGACTTTAATTAATGTGTCTGTGTTTCTATGGATATGTGCATCTGTGAATGCAGATGGCCAAGGAGGTCAGAGTCATTGGAAGCTCAACCCCCAGCTGCAGTTATAGGAGATTGTGAGCCTCCCAATGTTAGTGCTGGATTCAGAGACTTGGAACAAGCAATATGTGCTCTCAACCAGTGAACCATCTCTCTTGGGCCCTTGACAACTGCTGAGCCAGGTCTTCCGTAGGTTATGGTTGTTAGCTTGGTGTTTCCATGGGACTCATAACAGTGGGAGTAGAGATGTCTCTGACTCTTTCATCTGCTCTTGGGACCCTTTTCCTCTGCCTGATATTAGGGTTTGTGCCTAGTCTTATTACAACTTGTTATGCTGGGTACAGTTGATATCCCTGAGAGGTCTGATCTTTTCTGCAGAGGCCACTGGGAGGAATAGAGGAAGAGAATTACTGTCAGGATTTATTGTAGAAAAATAAATAAATAAATAGCATAAAACTGTAAAATCTAATGTGAAGCTCCACAGCTTCTGAATACCTATATGTATACAAGTTCATTGAGAGATATAAATCGTGGGTATAGTTAATTCTGTTGTATGATTCTTTTCCCAAATTTTTTATAATAAAGTTAATTAAAAAATTATGTGTATATACGTGTCTGTCTATGCAGGTATGTACATATGAATATGATCTTAGAGGTGACCTTAGAGGCCAGAAAAAAATGTTGATTCCCTGGAACTAGAGTAGCATCTGTAGATGCTTTTGAGAAACCTGAGCCATCTCTTAATCTCTGAGCCATCTCTCCAACACTCTAAAATTATTTCTTCTCTCTTATTCTATCTTCCTTTACTTCTACTTATGAATACACTGGTGAAGGGAAACTGAGAGATGGAAAACTCACTTCCCAAATGTATTTATGATGTTCTTAAACAATGGAGTTTCCTATAGTTAGAATACTTGTGGTGGCGCACAAAGGAACATCTTGAAAAAGTGAAGGTAGCTCAGTAAAGCAATTCCTTTTGCAGAAAAGAGTGCGCCAGAACCCAGCCAGGCTAAGAAGTACTCTGAGCCCAATATGGCTTATGTCTTCTATTCCTGAGATATGTGGTAATTGTGTTTCATCCAGTTGGTGGGAGCTCAACTTCACCACCAAAAACAATTGGCAAATTTAGGACAAAGGGAAGGTTTAGGGAATAGAAGTGTTTTCTGGCTAACTACCCTCTATAGGGAGTAAAACAAACAAACAAACAAACACAGCACCTAACATAATTCACAGTTCAAGTGTCCACCTCTACACATACACAACCTTCTTTGCAGAACTGCACTTGGCAAAAAACAAAAACAAACAAACAAAAAACCCAAAAAAGCAGTCGGTGGTGACACATGCCTTTGATCCCAGCACTTGGGAAGCAGAGGCAGGCAGATTTCTGAGTTCGAGACCAGCCTGGTCTACAGAGTTAGCTCCAGGAGTGCCAGGGCTACACAGAGAAACCCTGTCTCAAACAAACAAACAAACAAACAAACAAAAAGAACCACAGTTTGGCAATCTACTTGAGACTTAGAGTCTGGCAATCCCAGCTGTGTGGTTAATAGTTTGTTTCTTATAGCAGGGTATGTTGGCATCAGCCAGCCAGGTACATGGAAAAAGAAATGGCTTCGTACTCACAGGAAGAACTCCATGGCCACCGCCCTATGTCTGCCTGTGTGTCCCTCCAGCTTTCTGCTTCAACTTCTGTGTTTTGGTCCATACAGCTACTGAAGTGTGGACTCACACCGGCTCCAATCTCTCCATTGTTTTTTTTTTCCCCCTCAGTTCCACGAGTACTGGCATCCTCATCAGACATGAGATCTTCCCCATAGCCATTGTTGATTTTGGAGTTCCTACAGATTCAGAACCAAATGAACCACAGAGAGTCCAACAGAGAACAAAACATCAGAGGACTGTGGAGCTAGTGTGAAGATCAAGTCAAAAAACACAGTAGTGTGATTTCTTAGGCTGGTACTTTAGGGCACTTCCGAGGTGAGTTAGGGCTGCCCATCGATCAGCTCCTACTACCTACATGGTGAATAGTGACCCACCATGCACGCCACTAGAATGTCTAGTGCTTAGGAGCTGGACACATAGCATACTGGTCTCTAGTAACCATCCGTTTCCAGGTTTGTTTCCCCACTTGGAAGCACAGGAAGGTGCTTCCTTCAGACTGGAAAATTTAAGGTGAAAGACAGACAGACAGACAGACAGACAGACAGAGCTAGACTGTGCCTAGCTGCATTTTGTCCTGCTTATGGGCAAGAATGTGAAGACAAGGTACTCCCCTTGTTGCTGTGGTCCCCATCACTGTTGCCTGTCCTCCTGTCCTCATGGTCACTGTCTCTCCTTTGGTAAATGGAGCCACACAGAGGCCCTTAAAGGAGCCAGTTCCTCCCTCTCCTCACATAGCTTGCCCAGGGATGAGCACTCAGGAATGCTGTGGGCAGGAATAGGACATGGTTTCCTTTGTCTATAGTCTTAATAGTCCACAGGCTCTTCTAAATCTCTCCCAGCTTTGAGTTGATATACCAGCAACTATATCATGTCTAGCCAGGGAGCAGGATCCAGGGCAGGGAGAACTGGGCTTGCAGTGTCAGACAGCTTGGATGAACAAGTCGGAGTCTGTGCAGTGTTGTACGAAGTCAGCTCAAGTTAAATCACATGGGTGGAGGGATGGAAGGCAAGGGGTGAATCTGGTGCTAAAAGGCTCAGAGTGCAAGACGTGAGAACATGGGTAATCTAGTGCTTCCCTCCCACGACCACTGCCTTCTGCTTGAGCCATCCTAAGTAGCTGCTTATCACATAGCTAAGAAAGTATGTGAAGACGTCACACCCTGGAGCACGGGATGAGGAGCAGGGACCACCAGATCCTATCTCACAAGATCCTATCTTGGGGCTTGATGCTGTCTGCCTAACTGGGCTCTTTCAAATGCCAATCTTCCTTCTTTAGTGCTGTCTACTCTGTAGAATTTGCTCCTTTTCCATTTAGATGGACCTTTCCACCAGGAAAAGTCCAGAGTATTGAAGAGTTTTGGAAACTCTGGGCCCAGGATACATACACCAAACAACAAGAGAAAACATTGTAATTTTTAAGCTGTGGGTAATGAATCCTGTGGTGGGGCAGGGAAGGGCTCTAGATGACGGAAGAGGAGCCTGGGTTCACTCTCTCTCCTTTGTGGCTAGCTGGGAACATTGTTGGTGACAGTTCTGGACAGTCTCACCTCTTGTTCCTCTCTCTCCATCCCCCAACCCTGTTCTCTTTCGCAGCACAATCCATTGGATGAGCCACTTTGCCAACCGTAGATATCAAAGGTCAGGACACAGCCTTGCAAGGGAAGGCTTGACCAGGCTTTAACTAGGGCAGAGAGACAGAGCTAAATGACTGGACATTAGCAAGCAGACCATGTTCAGGAAGCGCCCAAGCATTCTGTGCAAAGCCAGCCTCCTTAGGGTTATGATGTGAGCCTGCAGGACTTTCTCTGGACCTTTCTATAATGTTCTCAACTCTCCAATTCAAACTGACTTTGACTTATTGGCAACTTTTACTTTAGGTGGCAGAAAATAAAAGGAAAGTGAATTAGCTTTTTAACTTTGATGCCCATAACAGTGGTGGCTTCAGTTGGCCCAATTGGCCCTGCTGAATTGGAGACTCCAAGAGTGGAGGTGGTCTAGACTTCATATCAGTCAGCTACTTCCTATAGACCGAAAAACCACAGCCTGCCTCTAGAGGCAATGGATTTTGCCCCGGGACTTCCCCTCCCCCCAGGGCGGAGGGGGTCTATTTGGATCTTGCCTCCTACTGCACCTTTCTTGGCTGCATCCCCTTCATTCTGCCCATGTTGTTACATGGTCACAGTGGTCCCTTTTGGGTGAGTCTTTTCCTGTAGTGCGGACCGCACTCACCCCCCACCCCACCCGAGGTCACCCATATTCTCTGCATACAGTTTAATGATGAGTCTTGACGGGAAGGTGCTGTGGTCTGCAAAAAGCTCACCCACAGCTCTGCCCTTCTTGGAAAACCTTCTCCCCCAGCCCTTAAAAGTGTCCTGTGATGGTGCCCAGATGCTCCGAACGCAGCCCAGACTCTGAGCCCTTGAGGCTAAGTAGCAAGCAGTGCTGGCACAGGATGAGGCCAGGCAGCCCGGGACAGAACTGTCTTTACAGAGCTGCCTGGAGCCTGAAGAGAGTTTCTGGAATTCAGACACGTGACACGGCACCAGGGAGCTGATTGGAAAGGGTGTTCATGTGGTTCACAGGAAAATATGTGTAGGAAAACAGTGTTTGGAAGTTTCCCGGAGGGGTAAACAAGCCAGGAGAAATCAAACACAGCAATGCAGGGGCGCTTCCCAGTAAAAGCCGCTGGGCGTGCATTCTTCTTCAGGGTTTCTCCTCTTCTGAACTTAGCAGTGTACCCTCCAGAGGGTGGGCAGGTCTACACATGGACCTACAGCAAGGGCCTGATGGTAGTTTACACGGAGTTCAATCTTTTTAAGTAGTCTTATTTTTAATATAATATTTTATTAATTCATTAGGAACTTCATACATGCTCACAGCGTAGGTTTTTCTCTTTCATCCTCCAACCCCTCACAGATCCACCCCTCTCAACTTCATGTCCTCTATTTTGTTTTTAAATAACCTGCTTAGTCCAGTGTATGCTGCTTATAGGCTCACAGGTATGGGACCATGGCCTGGAGCAGCCGGCCCACCAGACGACCATATCCTTACTGACTTCTCTTTCATAAACCGCCAACTTCAGTATCTCCTCAGTTCGGGGTGGAAGCTCGTGATCCCCTCCCCATCCATGCTGGCTTGATCTTGTGCAGGTCTTAACCAGGCAACCAGAGCAGCCGTGTTCCTGTGCTGGGTCCCCAGGCCTTTGCAGGGAAGGTAGGGCAGATGTCCCATTTGTGGCTGATCATTATGCCACAGGCACCACTTATGAGTTTCTGTGTAAACTACTATGCACTGCATGAAGAAACATCTCTAAACAGACATGAACATTGTGCTAATCTATAGATATAGGAGATATAACTTTAGAGGACAGTTTGACATTAGCAGTCAGTCCATTTAGTGGAGTAAAAGCAGGAGGTCCACTCCTGGAGCCTACGAGCTTCCAAGGAATTTGACCTTGGCTTGATTTATAGTGCCACATATCTGCTCCCTCCTATGGAGTATGTCTTAGATTCAAGCAGAAACCCATTGTTAGCTCTCTAAAGTCGGTGCCACTATTGCCCGCACAAACATATCCTGCCATGTGGGTCATTACTATAGTACACAGGATTCACACCTGAATCAGACTGTTGACTCCATCCTCTCCCACCTACATATTTCCAGTAGCTGACACAGCACCTTCAGTACCAAGAAAGTTAGCCAGGGAGGAAGCTTTTCACTTCCTGATCAGTAACGACGACTTTATTTCTCCTTATACTGTGACTGAGAGTATGTGGTGTCTTCAGGGGTAGGGTCTTCCCATCAATTTCTTGTGAGCTTAACTTATTTTTAAAATAAGCTAGCTAGATGTGGCAAGGCAAGCTTGTAATCTGAGCATTCAATCAGTAGAGACAGGACAGTCGGGTCATGAGTTTGAGGTAGTCTGAACTACACAGTAAATTTAAGTTGTTCGTCTACACAGTAAGAGCCTGTCTTGAAAAAGTAGCACCCCCCTCAAAAGAAAACCCAGAATACCTAAGCTACCAACAACCTGACAGAGTATGACATTTAAAATTGCCAGAAGAAACATCAAACAAGCAAAAATAGACTGGTTGATAAACAAAAATTTCCACAGTCTCTCAAACCAGGCACACCAGCTGAGGACCAAGTGTTCAGTATGAACCTTTGGGAGGCACTTTACATCCAGACTGCAATAGAAGCCGAGCATCCTCCACTCTGCTGCAGTGCTGCTGTAACCTGTGTGGACTCTCACCAGTACACCTAAAATCATGGTACAGTGCCTAGCTGCCAGGGATAGGGCTTGGGTCTAACGATATAGGCTAGCTAGGCCTCTATCCCAAGTCGCCCACTTCCTAACTGCACACACAATGTAGTCAACCAGAACTTGTACCTGTGGCTACAGCTCTGACCTTCTCACACTCTCATGGCTTCCCTGTTGTGACAGACTGTGTCTTCTCCGACTGCGAGCCAAGAATAAAACTGTCCTCCTCAAAGTTGCTTCCGTCAGGCAGTCTGTTTGTCACAGTAACCAGAAAAGCAAGTAAGACAGTTTCAAGTTGTGATGATGAAAAGTCAAGCTACATTTTTCCTGAAGGGGAGCAGAGCCAGGCTGCTGGTCCCTTAGCTTCTGCATCATTTCTCAGGCTAGCTGACCACCACCCAGCTCCAAGCTTCTCAAATTAGGTCCTTGAGGTAACCAGAGCAAGAAGGCTTTCTAAGAGACCCTAAAAGCTTTCTTCGAAAGAATTACCTGCATATTGTAATTTTGACTAGAGTAACTCCAAGGGGTGCTTGGGAGATATAGAGTCTCATGGGTAAATCATTTATCCAGAAGACTCCAGAGGGACTATTACTACAAGTGTAAAAGGGTCCTGGACCATGGGGGATGACTGGAAGTCTCTTCCATGTTCTCGTACATCACATAAGTAGAAATGATGAGGTCAAATTAGTCCAGCCTCTTTGCATTATGACGGAGACTCGCTCCTTGCTGGGAAACACTTGCTGCTGGCATTTCTCAGGCCAACTTCAAATACACTAATCACTGAACTAGATCTCCAAGGCTCTGTCAGCCGAGACTAAAGCACTGCTCTGGTCTCATTTGGCTTTCTAGTTAGATAAGCTACTTCTGTTGGAACTGAGATAAGGGTAAGCATGGTCACTTGTCACACGTATCCTAAGTCACACTTGACAGAGTCAGTGGTGAAGCTTTTTGCCTTGTTTCTTGTTTCTCAGGGTCTTATAGGGAGCAATCATGTGGACCAATCATAAGTTGTGAAGATCACGAGGAAATGACCCCCACCCCATATCCATGTATGGTTTAGACATGGTTTAGATTCATTTTGGCTCATGCACTGAGCTGGATAACCCTATGCATTTGGGTTTACTATTTGGCAGTGATCGTTCTTGGCAGTTCTAAATAGAGACTGACCATCTCCTTGGTTGAGTAAGTGCTGTCTTCTCCCTTTCCAGTGGTAAATATTTTTCTCCTTCCTTTCCAGTGGCATGCTTTTGTTGGGACCTTGATTCTCTTCCATTAATCCTCCATTTTTAACCAAGCCTTATACGACACTATACCTTAGCTCCATTCCACAACTAGATATCAGGAAAGCATCACACCAGCCCCACAGGCCATGGGACAGTCTCAGCATGGAACACTTAGCACCCAAGTAGGAGTGAGTCTGGAAGAAGTGAGTCTCTGAGCCACAGCCAATAGGCATTCCACACCTACATGATGTGATAAAGGCTTCCATCGGGAGTTCTGAAGCCTCCAAATCCCAGGAAGTCCAGCAAGAGCCTGTTTGCTCTCTCCTGTTGCTTGCAAGGGTCAGGTACTGTCCTTACTTCTGTATGCCTTCCAGCACAATCTCTTCAATTCTATGGTCAGTGGTGGATTTCATTAAGCAGAATTCTACCTTAATGACAACATTTGATAACCACTGTGATGGGTTACTGACCTTTCTTCTCTTACTCTTCCTTATAGTCATATCTTCCCTGTGGATTGCCCCCCAGGACACCCTCTCCATGTTCACAAAGGACTCCATCCTAGGACCCACTTTTAATTCTGTGAGGTCCACTCCATTCTTAGGTTGTTGTTGTGTTTGTTTTTGAGTTTGTTGTTTTGGTTGTTGGTTGCATTGCTTTCGATATCCGTGTGATTCATTAGGAGATATTAGAAAAATTTGTCAGAAATCTTGATGTTGGAAATATACTGTGAATGTCCAACACACACACACACACACACACACACACACACACACACACACAGGCACACATGCATAGATACAAATGGACACACACTTGCACACATGCATAAACACACACACACACACACACACACACACATACACGCGCGCGCGTGCTCACACACACATGCATACACCCATGCTCCTGGTATATAGTCTCTGCCATGGACCCTTTTAGAAGGCAATAAGCATGTTTCCAAACTGCTGAAGTAGGAGCCTGAGAGGAAGAGTCAGAAAAGATGAGATTTCATAGTTAACTGGATTCATTTTTATTTTTAAGGGCTGTCACTTAATAAATGTTTCATAAGAGAAAATGTTACTGATATCATTCATCCTGATTAGTATGAGTGCACTGTTAGTCAAGCTTTGTACAAAACCATCAATGTGTTTGTATTAGTTGATTCTGTCTGTTTGGTGATAATGTAGCTGATCCCGCCCATTACTCAGACTTTGGGACTCACCCAGGATTTCACAGCTCATAAATGACAGAGCATGACTTCAGCCCAGGCTTATCTTGCTCACAGGCTCTGCTCTAATGACTTTGCTTGTGTCTGGATGCATTGGATCCCACTTCCTCCACAGGAGGATCACTTGCTAATGCAGACAAGGGGCCGGATCAGTTCTGGCTGGACATTGTCCCTCCGTGTTTCTCTTCCATTCCTCTTCTCTCTGATCAACAGCTATGGCTAATGAGTCATCTCTGATAACAAGACAAATTGTGTGCTACTCTGAACCAGTGCCCAGTTTAAGCATGCAGAGGATTTAAAAAATGTTTTATTATCGTTGTCTTTGTTTATTTTTTCATTATTATTTATGTAATAATATCAGCACTCCTCTCTGACCAGCAATCCCAACCTTTCTGTGCAAGGATAGCAGACCTGCTCAGATGTTACATGTCTCATGTACCTTTCATGGACCTTGCCAAATTATTTGTCTCTCATAGTCATCTGTGTCTTGCTTTCCTAGGTTCCTAGATGCAAGACTAAATTGTCACTAGTTAAGATATTTCCACAATCTAGAGTCCCAGGAGATCAGAGACCCAACTGCTTCTTTACAATCATGCATCCTGCCTCCTGCCCTTGCACCAGCTCTATCAGGCTGACATTCCTTGTGTTAGTATATTTTCCATTGCTATAAGAAAGTAACCTGAAGCTGGGTACTTTATAAAGAGGAAGCCGAGAGTCCATGATCAAGTTCCCCCTCAGATCTGCTTCCAGCAAAGGCATCCCTGGCTGGGTCACAAATGGGAGAACCTGGAAAGTGACTTGCAGAAGATGTCACAGGCTTCATTTTAACACAACCCATTCTTAAAGGAACTAGCTCATTCCAGAATATTGTGAAATCTTGCCTATTCTGCACATCTAAGAATGCTAGCCACACCCGTCCTCCCCACCCTCAGACTTCACACCTAGAAACACAACTCTCCATTTCCTAATGTCCCTCCAACTTCTAACATGGTCACCAAGTTGCCAGCACATGAGCCCTTGGAGGACATACTCAGTCCTACCCAAACCATAGCATCTGGACAAGGCAATTCTGAGATGGGCCTCCTGCTGGTCACCAGTGCAGATAAACTCCTGAGCTCATGCTGTGCCTTTTGAAATTGCTGTTCAGGGCTAAGTTCAGAGCTAAAGCTTCAGTCGCATTTCCCACACTATGTTTTATAGGAAACTAAAGTTGTGGGGAAGAGAGAAGGCAGAGCCTGTCTTCTGGAGTAGCAGCGAAGGCACAGGGCTTGGAAGTACAAGATTAGCAGCAAGAATGTCGATTTGAATCTGCATCCTCTCAACTCCCTTCTCCCCAACAGAAAGAAGAAAATAGAAGCGCTGGCCAGGTTTTGTGAAATACAGCACGCACACAGAGATGTCAGCACGGATCTTACTGGAGATGAATATCTAAGCAACAGTTCAAACGCTATTGACTTAACAGGAACCAACTGTGCTCTTTATGAACAAACCTGAATCAGAACAGAAACGTCAGGGCTAAACTTTGAAAAGAGGCCCCCAGACCTTTCTGTGACTGAGCCTCCTCCCGGCCCCCAGGCTTCTGCGTGTGCTGGGGCAGAAGTGCAGACTGCCTGACCAGTTCCTGTCTGGGAAGTCTGTGGCTTCCACAATGCAGCAGCACTGAAGGACAAGCTTGAGTCCGAGGAGTCCCAAAGTGCTTCGGTGATCCATCCCCCTGCCCCCTCCCCCCTCCCCCTTCCTCTGTGCCCCTCTGCCCCCACTCCCGCTCCTATTCCTCTAGGGAAAGTCTATCTTCATTTCCACAGTTCCTTTGACAGACTAGATGGGTCTGAGGTACAGGCATTGGCCCGGTTAGGGTTAGGGTGTATGTGATTATACGCCCTCCAACAGGCACAGCCCATGGGGATCCACACCCGTGGGCTCAGATCCCTCCCGGATCAGCGACTGGGCCCAATAACATCAAATGAAGGTAGGGAACATGGGGCCATGACCCTGGCACTGCTTTGGAGAATGACAAGGGCAGGGAGAGAGTGGCAGGGGAGGAGGCTTCCCGGAGGATGGTGCAGCCCCAGGAGAGAATCTTGCTTCCTCTGGGATTCTCTGGAAGACCTGTAGAAAATCCGAGAGAGCCTGGGGTTGAGACTATCCTGGGATAAAGGAGAACAAGCCCTAAGACGGGCTAGAAGACGAGATGGACAGAAGTGCTCTCTCCTACCAGGTCCTCATGTGATGCCAGGGCCCCAGGGCCATCCTGACTGGACCGAGCTCTGCCTGCTGTGGGGGTGGGGAAGGCTGCTTCTCACCAAACAATCTGACTGTTGCCAGATGTGGGCTGCTGGCCAGCTTTTACATAATTCAGGCCTTTCTTTTCTCCACACGGTCCAACTTAAAGGAGCCTTAGAAGTTGGGCTTTAATCTTCATTCCGAGCCCTCCCTACCTCCTTTCATGCTTTTTCCTCTCCGTCGCCGCAAACTGTCTCCCCCAGATGCGTGGTGGACCTTTATTGTGTGTGCTGCACATAAGGCTGGAAACAAAAGCCACACATCTCCTTTATGTTTGCTACAACCGAAAATAAAAATAACCCCAAGCATATGCCCTCAGCTTCCGGGTACCAGGGACTGCTCTCCTAAGGATTCCATCTCTAAACACCCTGTCAGGAGCCTGTGGTATGAGCAGGAGAGAAGCGGATCACTTCCAGTCCCGTCAACCAAAGCGGTCTCCTTCAAAATTAAAATTGTTCTTGTCGTGAGAGGAGAGCCAAGCACCGAAGAGGGGCTGAGGGGGACTCGATTGTGCAGGTACTAAATTCTGGGAATTTAAATTCATTCTGTTTTTCTGTTCGTGCCATTTGGTCTTTTCTTTCCTTTTTTTTTTATATCAGGGCTCAAGATGCTTTGTCATCTGGACCTCATGGAGAGGAAGGAGCCTCGCTTGGCTTTGGGACACTTATATTTGCAAAGCACAGATGCTGAGGGACTATTCTGGGTAGTGTCTCCCAAGTCTAGCCAGTCTTCTCACTGAGATACAATAAGAAGCCAGCATATCTTATTGAAGAAAGCCCTTCCTAAGACCGAACAGTGCAAACACTGCTGGCCTCAGACATGCTCCATCTGTATGGGAAAAGATTAAAAAAAAATGAAAAGGAGGATTGAGTTCAGGCTTAATCTAGATAGGCAAACTTCCATTGTGGTCCCTTCTGTCCTATATTAAAGTTGTCATTAGGGGATCAAGCCAATCAATATTCCAGCATGGGTGAGTGGTGGAGGGGCTCGCAAGGTTTCACCCCCCCCCAGACCCAGTTGCGCTATTGGCAATTGATGGTGGTCTAGGAAGGAACACTCTTCTTTGGGGACATGGTCACTGGTAGGCTGTCCTTACTCCAACTGGTGGCCTCACACTACCACACACAGGTAACACTAGTTGGTAGCATTGGATTATAAAAAAGTAAAGGGAACATCAAATTTGGGAGTGGAAGGTGTGTCAGGAGAATTTGAAAGAAACCTCAGTGGCAGAAGGGGGTGAATATGATGAAAATACATTTTATACATACATGAAATTCTCAAAGAAGAAAGCCAAAGTCTTTTATGACACATCTTCCTAGTGTTGTATTTGAATTTGAAATGTTCCCCCACAGGCCTTTACATTTGAAGGCTTGGCCTTCTGCCAAACACAGTTTTGGGGCATTATAGAACCTTCAGGACATGGAACCTATCCATGTTAGCTTTAACTTGTAACAGTCTAGAGTCACCCAAGCCTCCACTGAGAAGTTGCCTAGATGAGCCTGTGAGTATGGCTGGGGGGTGGGGGCGCGGGAGACTGTCCTGATTGAGAATTGATACAGGAGGCCCCAGCCCACTGTGGGCGGCATCATCCCTATGCTGGTACTACCCTGATCAGTATAAGCTGGACTGCGAGCCAGCCAGCAAGCTGCATCCTGCTGGTTCCTGTCAGACTTGTAGCTGTGACTTCCTAGGTTGGTTGGAGGTCATGCTGTGTGAAATAGCAAACAGATCTGCCATCCACATCGCACCTTGACTTCCTTCCTTCCTCCAACCTGTAAGGTGAAGCAAACCCTTCCCTTCCCTAAGTTTTATTGCAGCAACAGAAACAAAACTGAAACAGCCTAACTAGTAAAACAGTGGGCTGCTGAGGGGCTTCGAAGGTGATGGCTGCTCTGGTTCTGGCTGGAGTGATCTGCTTCCTGACCTAGAAGGATGGAAGATAAAAATAATCCCAAGCATCTGCCCTCAGTCTCCGGGTACCAGGGACTTCTTTCCTAAGTATTCCGTCTCTAAGCACCCTGTCAGGAGCTTGTGGTGTGACAGGGTCTTGCTCTGCATTTGTGAACTCAGAAATGCAGAAGCTCATCTTTCTCTGATGAGTGGAAGAGCAGGCAGAAGGATGCCCACCATCCCAGACCTCCTGCAAGCCCGCAGCAGGGAGGCGGGAGGCGGGAGGCCGGAGGCTGCCCCAATCTTTGTCCATTTCAGGCTTCTAATAACACAATGCAACAGGTTGTGGAGCTCACAAATAAGACTTTTGTTTTGGCTCACAGTTCTGGTTCAAGGTCAAAGGTCTGACTGTACTGGTAGTGTCCCAAGGTAGTACATGGTAAAACAGGGTACTTGAGGGATAGGAGGATGTGTGTGTGTGTGTGTGTGTGTGTGTGTGTGTGTGTGTGTTCCAATGCTAGGCAAGCACTCTGCCAATGGGGTGTATCCTTAATCCTTCTATTAGAAGGGATTGGTTGAGAATCATTTCCCTCACAAGGACAAAGACCTGACTTTGACCTCCAGAAAACCCCCTCACCCAAATAGCACACATGTAATCCCAGCACTGGGGAGGTGGAGAGCAGCAGACTCTTAGGGCTCACTGACTAGCCAGCCTGACCTACTCCATCAATCAGCTCTAGTCCAGTATGCGATTGTATCTGAAGGGGACGAAGGTGGATGGCACCTGAGAAATGACATCTGAGGTTTTCTCTGACCTCCACACTCAACTGCACACATTTGCGTGTGCTCCACGCATGTGCACCCTTCACACTTGAGCAAAGACACGCATGCGTGTTCGATCATGGGGTGCTACCTTGACCACTCTGATCCTAACCAGCTCCACCTCTGCCCACCACACCTAGATGCGGTCTTTTCGTTTTTTAGCATTCTGTAACTGGGAGTGAACTGCGGTGTGAGCTTTGAAGGGAACAAAGTATATTTAAGCCACAGCATTCCCCACCATACCTGTCTAGCTTGACAGAACAGCTCTCAAGTGGTATCTTGTGGGATATGTTTATATCTCAGATGAATCCATCATCAGCATTAATCAAACACAGAGAACAACACTAAATGGGAAAATGACTTTATAACCTTGTCCAGAAGCCTGCCCACAGGCCTCCCTGCCAATGGATAGCTCTTCAGCTATATTTGAACTGTTTACAGATCCAAACGCAGCTTATGAAGAATAAGTGGGGATCACAAGCCCAGTGATAGGCTGTTTCCCATGCTTTCCCGGACCCCTGCGGTAGCTGTTTCCTGTCTATGGATGGAGGAGAGACCAGGGCCCTTGCTTGGTCCTTGCATCATACTTGTCTTTCACCTCTGTGTGAGCTGCATTTCTGTCTCTGAATGTTGGAGACCCAGCGTCAGTCCTTGAACACAGTCATGTTCAAACTCATTCCCAACTCCTAAGTGGTTAAGAAATGGTGACTTTTTAATCTTCTCGGACTTAGGGGAATATTGTTCCCACTTCAAATAAGGGTTATAATTAAGTTTGTTTTACCCAGAGAACTAGTTGTTCCTACCTCTGTGCAAAAGATTTTCCTAAAACAGGTGTATGCATTTATGTTTCCTCCACAGAACAGAGCAGATGTGTGTGTGTGTGTGTGTGTGTGTGTGTGTGTGTGTGTGTGTGAATGTGTGCTGGTGTGCAAGCATGGGTATCCGTGTCTGTCTCTCTCTGTCTGTGTGTCTATGTGTCTGTATTTATAACTGTGGGTCTTAGAACAGCCTGTAGCAACCCTGCTGTAGCAAGGCTTCTCACAGCTCCCTGCTAGTCGGGCCCTGAGATGCATGAGTGGAAGACTTGGCAGACCCCAGGACAAGCAGTTACCCTTATAAGTCCATAGAATTTAGAAAAATAAATCTGATATCAGAGTGCTTCATGAGCACTTGCCTGTTGCTTAGCAGAGTGGTCTGGAGGCGCTGGCTGTTTTCCTGACTGGGAACTAGTTCCCGGCCTTGAAAATAGGCTTATTCCTCGTGAGTGGTGCCCACTCACCCTCTCCAGTGGAAGGAAAGATGCTAATGAGAGAAGCTAATTGCAGTTGAAACTGAGACAGAGCTGGACCTTAATAATAAGACTGGAGCTGGAGCGTCTTAGGGTCCTCTGTCACCTGAGATTATTTATGACCCTGATCCATGGATTTTTCTAAGAAAAAGAGATGGTTGGGGACAGGAACAGAAACAAAGACTTGTATGGTTTTGCCTGGTGTGATCGCTCCTGGTTTTCTATGCCAGGGAAGGCACCTTATCTGACTTTTGGTCAGGCCAGCCTCCTGAGTCTCAAGGCTATGGCGGCTCCTCAGGTTCCCTGAGTATCCGAAGCATTCCCTCATCAGCTGCATGCTGACTGACAAGTGACTGATCAGGCACATAAGGTTTACATTTCCCGGAGAAAAGTAGGCCCTTGAGACAAGAAGGGACCAGGTGCATAGGAAAACATGTCACGGATTCTGTCAAGGACTGGGAGGGCAAGAAGTGCTCCAGCTAGTCTCTCCATGCCACAGGAGAGCGTGAGCAATGCCAATGGGGAGCTACAACAGCCTATCCAGGAGGGTAACAAGGGGCACAGACCCGCCAGGAATAGAGCTAAGACCTGCTGAGGTTCTTGCTGAGAGTGGAGGAAAAAGAATGGGCAGTAGAACAAGGTACTCGTAAGCGCCACATAGGCCAGGTGACCAGTTGCAGAAATGAGGATTATAGTATAACATGAGTGTTTCCGTTGTATTTTGTTAAGAATATATTTGTATAGATATTTGTTTTCTTTCAATATCTTTATCATGTGCTGTAACATCAATTAAGAGAATATTCATGGTTATCATATCTAAGTTTGAGATATTAAAAGGATAGTCCTCAAGAGACAATGCCACTGATTCTAAATTTAGAGTGTGTTTGCAGTTGTCCATGACTAATTATATTATGTTAGGCATAATTATGATCTGGCTAAATATATAATGCATTTAGAATTGTACATGGGATAGTTATGGAATGTTTAGGTACCATTATGACCTGGTATTGTTTTCATTTGGAAGTTAGTCATGACACAAGGAGATATGATTTGTGTCATGTTTATAAGGGTTGGACTCGTGATAGCTGTTCTTGGTTTATCAACTTGAATACATCTAGAATGAGCTACCCTCCAGAATTAAAGGGCATACTTATGAGAGTTTTGCTTGGTTTGAAGTAGATGGATTCACTTCTCATCTGGACCTTTGAGACAGGAAGACACATGCCTTTGGTCTGGATCTTGAGGAAGGAAAATCCACCGTTAGTCGGGGCCACACTTTCTGCTGGAAGCCTATGTAAGAAGATGAAGGAAGGAAGCTTCTGCTCTTTATGTGCCTGTCCTTCATGCCAGCAAGCTCATTTCCTCACTGTTGTTAGAGCCGACTTCTTCAGGATTCTAGCATATACTGAAGACCAAATGAGACATCAGCCTCACATACTTAGCAACTTCTGAATTCATGGATCTTCTGTTCATAGCCAGCCATTTTTTGATTAACTGAACCACAACCTGTAAGTTATTCATACACACACACACACACACACACACACACTCACTCACACACACAATACACACACATGCATATGCATATGTATATGTATATATGTGTGTGTGGTATATATGTGGCATATTTGCCTACATATACATGTATGTGTGTGTATGTGTGTGCATGTGTGTATGTGCGTGTGAGGGCAAATACCTGATGTTAGGGTTCTGTCTAAGCTCTACCCCACAATTACCTGGCAATAGCCAGGTATGCCCCTCCCCACAGTTGCCTGGCAACAGCCAGGTGGGCCTGGCCTATAAAAAATGCTAGACCCCCCTCTCTCTCTTATTCCTCTTTCCTCTCTTCACCTTTCTCCTCTATGCCCTCTTGGGCTCTCCTCCCCTCCCCCTCTCTCTCCACATGGACATGACCAGCCTCCACTTCTCTACTCTCTACTCTCTCTGCCTTTCTCTGCCTCTACTACCCTCTTAACTCTCATCCTCTGCCCTGAATAAACTCTTCTCTATACCATGTCCGTGCGTGTCTGGTCCCTCGGGTATACAGTGTGACAAACATAACTATGTCAACCTACAGCTTGGAATCCCCCAAATACAAGGACTGTCATGTGTCTCTTAGACCCTGGGAATGGATTCTATGTGGAGAAATGGAATTGAGCTATGCCTTTTGTAATAAACCCATCCTCCACCTGCTTTCCTCTCGCTCTCTTTTTAAACATTCAGAGATGAATACTATTAAATGGATCAAAATAAATATATAAAATTTTTCAATGAGTAAATAAAAATGTTTAATGATAAAAATACCAGTCAGGATAATCAGGGCAAAGGGGATTTTATATGCTTTAGGGTGATTTTTAAAAAGGCTTAAGGGGCTTGGACACAGCTCAGTCAGTAAAACCTTTGCTTTACAAGTGTGAAGATCTGAGTGCAGACATTTAGAATGAAGTAAAAAGTTGGGCGTCGTGGAACACATTTGTAATTGCAGCCAGAGAGAGAGAGAGAGATGCAGGGCAAAGATATGTGAATCCCTGGTCAGCTCTCCTAGACAGCTTGGGAAAGTTCCAGGCCAGCAGAAAGATTTCTCTCAAACAATGGAAAGCACTTGAGGAACAATACACACACCTTTGCCCCCACACACAGACATAAAATGTATGTCTGTCTGAAGATTCTGATTTAACCACACCAAATGTTGACCAACTTCCTAAAAGGCTGTGATCAATATGGGTGGGGGAAAATAGCTTACAAGCTAAGGTCTATCAAATGACAGAGCCACAGCCCTGCCAGGAGGCCCCACCCTCCCCTCTGGTGTCCTCCACACCAGCTCCAAGGAGCAGGGGCATCTAAGCACAGCGCACCATCTGGACAGTGAGCTTCTTTCTAGGAGGTTGGTAGAGAGCACTACAGAGGGACCCTGTGAGACAGCCTGGATGTGCAGGTTAGCCACAAGCCACAAAGACTCTCTGACTACTTTCTCTGGTACTTGAGTGTTTCTCCCTGTTGTGCCCGCACAGGCTTGTCTCCATCACTCCTTTTCTCCCCCTTGCCTCCTCTGTCTTGTCTTCAGTGTACAAGGCCATGCTCCCATTTCTAAGATGGACTAACCACAACAGAAGCCGGCAGCAGCATTCACCACCTCTCCACCAGGGACCTGGAATGCTTCTTGGGATTATGGCTTCTTAGAATGAGGACTTTTCACCATGAGCAAAGATCTCCATTAGGCTAACACCCATGATAAAAGAATATCCTTCTAGAGTTCTCTAGGGACAGCCAGCCCTAGCCCAGCCCCCAGCACAGCTGGTAATATCTGCAGACCCCACTTTGCCTCTAGCACAGATCTTTCCATCAGCATGGCTCATTTTTCTCTTGGGTCAGAAAGGGGAATGGCCACAGGGTGGTTAGACTCCCAAAGTGGCCCTGTCTCCACTCAAAACTTTCTACCTAAGGTCCTGCCAACAGGGCCTGCACTCAAGTTTCCAGTCTGAGTCTCTCCTCTTCTCCTCTCTGATTTCCACTTCCCCTCTACTCCTGGTGTGGGGAAGATTTCTGCTTCCTCATACACTGTCTGAGCCTGTGCTCTGGTGTCATAACAGAATGCCCAAGTCTAGGTAATGTAATCTAATGAGACATCATCCTACAGCAAAGGAGGAAGGGCATGAAAGCAAAGGGATCCCTCAAAGCTGAGCTTGCATTTTTATAGCAAAGCCACTTACTCTTGCAGTAACTAACCCACTTCCACAATAACAATAGTCCTAATCACAGATTAAGTTAACTATATGGAGAGACACTGTTGCCCAGGGGATTACGTTTCCAGTCCATGAAGCTTGGGGGCCATATTAAAACCACAGTGTAGCTGGATCCCTCAATCTCTCCTTGTTTAATTAATTTGTGTGTGTGGGGTGGGGTGGGGTGGGGTAGAGAGCAATGCCAGTCAGCACCCACTGAGAGATTTGGCCACAAGCACTGGACTCCCTCCCCCCAATATTTTGTTATGTGAGTGTGTATGTCTATGTGAGTGTAGGTGTCTTTGGAGGCCAGAGGAAGGTCTTTAAGATTCTGGAACTGAGTGTCACAGGTAGTTGTGAGCTACAGTGGGCTCATTGTCAACACAGCATAATGTAGCATGTGCTGATTAATGTAGGGCCCTTATCTTGTCCCATACAATTCTAAATTTCTGCAGCTTGATGTTGGCGTCGTTTTTCATTACCTTGAGTAAATTTCACATATTAATGAGGTTTGGGGTGACATCTTAATACATGTATATATTTCATGTACCAATCCAACCCAGCCTCTCTTTAGCCAGCCCCTCTTTGAACACCAATCTCTAGTACTTGCTATTCTATGTCCTTCTTTCTCTGATTCCTTCTGTCTCTCTGCCTCTTTGTCTCTCTGTCTCTTTGTCTCCCTGTGTCTCTGTCTCTCTGTCTCTCTCTTTCCTTTCTCTTGCTCACTACTACCTACTTGCAGACTTCCCCTGCCTGTCATCTCACCTGAATCCCTACATCTTTTCCATGATCATAGACACAGGCTTATACACATAGTTTTAAATAGGTTAGATTTTATTTCCAGCAGGTGTCAGAATTTGAAGATGGGAAAATTTAGCATGAATTTAAGAGAAATACTCTATGTACATCATGGTGACAACTGGTTAATGAAAATATATTACAACTGGCTGTGTGTGTGTGTGTGTGTGTGTGTGTGTGACCACTAACCCCAACACTCAGGAGGCAGAGGCAGCCAGATCTCTGTGGATTTGTGAGGCCAATGTCATCTATGTAATCATTTCCAAGACAGCCAGAGCTACATAATAAAGACTATTTTTTTTAAATCTTTAAAGAATTATTACAACTGTAAAGACTGCCAAAAACCATTTGTGTTCTCCTCACAAAAAAGGATACATATGTTAAATAATGTATATGATTAATGTGGTCACTCCACAATATCTACATATTTCAGAACATTGCACTTAATAAAATATCCAAGTTTATTTGTGTTTCTATATATGATTGCAAGATATATCTATATAGATGGATTGCAATAAAGAAGCATTTAATTAATAGTCTAAGAAAACAATTAAAATCTGGAGTAAAAATAGGAATATAATGAGTTATTTATTCATCTCAACAATCAGGGCTGAAGATATGGCTCAGTGGTTAAGAGCACTGACTGCTCTCCCAAAGGTCCTGAGTTCAATTCCCAGCAACCACATGGTGGCTCACAACCATCTATAATGGGGATCCGATGCCCTCTTCTGGTGTGCCTGAAGAAAGCAACTGTGTACTCATCTATATAAATAAATAAATCTTTTAAAAAAGAACAATCATATTGAAAGGGTTGTTTTCAAAGCCTTAATGAGTTTGAACATGAGGTGAGGATTCTAGCTCTAATGCAGAGTGTTCACCCAGCATGCAAGAGGCTCTTGGCTCAGTCATTACCCTTCATGACCTATACACATTGCATAACAATAAAGGGAGCATACACATGTGTACAGGTGTGTGCACGTGCGCAGACACGTACTCGCACACCAATTCTCTGTACAAGAACGGTAGACAGAACCCTGGAAGATTATAGGAACTATCAAACTGCTTGTAGCCTAAAGATCTTGAATCCATTGGTTTGCAATAGCAGGACTGAAGCAATATTTCACTCCTTCCCGCTGGAGACATCACAAAAGCAGCAAGTGAGAAAATTCAGCTTAGAAGCAAGTGAGAAACTTCAGGAGGGGAAAAATGTCTTTCTCTTCCTCTCAATGCAATAACCTTAAATTCCCAGAAGGACACAGACCATATGCTGGTGTTATGAATAAATTACGGAAAGCGTCTGAGGCTAAGTGTTTAATTATGCTTGGCTGGGCTACACCTTTTTGCTCTTAAGACAGGAAATCCCCGACTGTTAACAGGATTCAACCTTGGCAGACCAAATACAGTCTTCCTGACTGCCTCTTCCAGACAGTCAGCACCAGTGAACTCTTTGGGACAACAGTAGCAGCTGAGGCCAGAACTTATCACATGGGTCCTTACGGTTTGAGGCCAAGTGGACACCCCTAGAGTCTTGATGGAGAAAAAAACAGGAAGATCACATGAGCTTTAAGGCAGGGCCCCCAACATCTGCATATGTGTCAGTCAGCTTTCTGTTTCTGTAACGCACCCTTGAGATAATATATACAAAGAAAGGGTTTATTATGACTCAATGGTTATTATGACTTACAGGATTTAGAGTGTGGTCAGATGGCCCCACTGCTTTTGGGCTTGGGGTGAGGCAGCACGTCACTCTGAGAGAAGAGGGCAAGGGAAACCCATTCACCTCATCGCCAGAACTAAAGAGGGCACGAGGAAGAGATGACCCACCCTGCAAGCACCATCAGGGGAACACCTCAAGATTATCCATGCAGTGGGCCTTATGTTTTAATGGTACTGCCACCTCAGGGCCAAGCCTTCAACATCTGACCATCTTGGGGGGGGAGGCATTTTAGAGAACATTTGAAACTTTTTTTGGTGATTTTTGTCCTTGGTTTTCTTCCAAACATTCTGAAATCCTTACTGAAATACCACCAAGTCATCTGTTTGGCAGGTAGCAGGCCATTGGATAGCCACAGACCAATTAAGAAACAGCCAGAAAAACAAATCTCCGTGTTTTCAAAACATGGTTTCTATAAATGATGCAAATTTTCATCTTTATTATTAATTTAAATTTTTTAGACTCTATTCTAAATACAAATGTAAAGTCCAATGTCTCAGGTAGTGACAAAACTAAAAGTTGTCTTTTAAGCTGCTCTGTGATGACCCTTGGATTAGAATTTTCTACCGTTTGCTTTCCATTGGTTCTCTTATCACAGGTTTTAGGCATGTGGTCGTCTATAACACAGCATTCAACAACTCTTCATCAGGGGCATATGACCTGATAGCCTGCCATGGCAGCTGAGTTCCAAATTCAGATTCACAAGATAGGAACCGAGAACTGCCAGTTTGTCGTACCAGGCTCAGATACGCGTACTGCAGACTTACAAAGATTTCAGAAGGAAAAGACAAAAGTCTCACCTCTCTATGTGGGTCTAATGAGAACCGCTTATCATTATTGCCTTTGACTCCAGGGCCGTGGTAATGGAGTCCCAGGGAGGGTTCAGCTGGCTGAAGGCAGATCGGGAAGAGATGGGAATCCCATAATCACCAAAGGGCCCACTCTTTGCTGAGAATCTGAACAACCTGACAGCTTCACAAAAAAACACCCTTGCTAGTGTCACCCAGGTCTGTGAAAGAGAGTCTCTGGATATGTCCAGGAAACTCTCTAAAATAAAATCTCCCAGGTAACTGGGAAGCTTCCAGTGCCGGCCCCAAAATTCTGACTTGAGGATCCCCATCTCCACCTTGGGCTCTTTGATGTATAGTTTTAAAGACATGGTTAATGTGATAAGATTAAATTCCAGTCCCCTCCCTTTTATGAATTCTGCTTTGACCATAAAATATAACCAAGAGATAAAGGATCAAGGGAAGAGTCTGATCGTATCTTGAGTTCAGCATTAGGAAATATTGAGACATCCCAGACACAAAGTATGCTGGGATAAAGAGACAGACAATTCTCCTTCGTTCTGCCTCCAGACCCTCAAAGGTTGGGCGAGTCTTCCCAACACTAACGGGGCAGCCAGTTCCAGCTTCTCAACAGTAAGAAGCAGCTGGACACATCTTCCTCGCTCTGCACCCTGGCTTCTGCTTCCATGTGCTCTATACCTCTGTGTTTTATTGTCTTCACCCCATGTCATTGGGGTCAGTGTCTTTCACACACCAATGCTTCTGCCTGCAAAGACTGAGCAGGCAAGTCCATGTAACTCAATAAAGCACAGGCAACCTTACATAGATGGGGTCAACATAGACCAACGAGTTGTCTGTCTCTCAGAAAATGCCAACAGGTACTGGGAAGGCCGAGGGCCTCAGACAACCTTCATTAGACTCAGGCTAGAAAAGCTTTGCCAGATAATGTTCTTCTTGATTTCCTAAATAATGTATTCAGCATGCTTGTGGGTAGCAGACATCTTTAGTCCCGGCACATGGTAGGCAGGAGGAGACAGATCATGAAGGTAGCCTGGGCCTGCCTCACAGAGGGCCCGCTGTGGTCTGTCCCCTCACTCGTATTTTCTTTGCTGGAGGCTTTGTAATATGAGCTAAGCAGTTGTCAAGTGGTGTTGTTACTTCCTGCAAAATTGTCACAGGATCCTTGCCTATTCCTGTGTCTTCGCACGTTCCATTGCATCTTCTTTAAGTCACAAATGTAAGACAGAGATGCTGTCTCACCCAGTCAGAACGGCTGTCGTTAACTAAACAAATGACAAATGGGAGCATCACACATTCTGAGAGAGAGAAAACCAGTGCAGCCATTTCAGGGATCACTAAAAAACTGAAAACACAAACAAAAAACAAACAAACAAACAAAAAAAAAAACCAAGAACAACAAAAACCAACTACCATATGACCCAGCTATCCCTTTCCTGAGAATATGTTACCCAATGTCCACTGCAGTGCAATTCACAGTAGACAAGCTATGAAACCAGCCTCATAGTTATCAACAGATTAATGAACAAAGAAAAGGTATGTGTGTGTGGGTGTGTGTGTGTGTGTGCACAATACAGTGTAGTATTAGAGATCTTTATAGCAAACAAAATAAGCCAGACTCAAAAACACAAATGCCACATTCATGTGTAGAATCAATAATAATAATAGTAATAAAATAGTAATTATTATTACTATTATTATTATAGTATATTGTAGTAATTATTATTACTATAATTTTATAAAACCGTGATCATATATTTTGTGTCTGTTTCTTTCCCTGAGCACAATCATTATGAAATCTGGCTGTCTCGTTGCACAAATCAATAATTCCTTAGGAGCTGGCAAGAAGTTGCACGGGGACTTTGGGTATGCTAGGCAGATGTGCTGACACTGAACTCAGCCTCAGAACGCATCCTTACATTTTATTAGACAAAAGTGTCTCTAAAAAGTCACCTAATTGGGGTATTGAAGACAAAGGGCGATCTCACCTAAGAACAAGATGCCTAATATCAGCAGGTACAAAAGACTTCTTTATTATCCAGCAAGGGGTGACCTCGGTGTGGAGGGCCTGCTGAAGTGGCTATTTAAGAAAGCAATCGCTCTGGCCACCCACCCCTAGAAGGCTCTGTATGTAGCAAGGACTGCTAAGGAGTGGAGACACTCCTTCTGTTGAACTGCCTATGAGTCATGTAGCGCGCTCCAGGGCTCCAGGTTTTGCCAGCTGTTACTCATACATACATCTGCCCTTGAGATGCCCATGTTCCAATGAACTCCAGGGTACACACACAGACACATATGGACACACATAGACACACACACACACACACACACACACACACACACACACACACACACACCACACACACACACACACACACACACACACACACACAGAAACATATACAAAAAGAAAGAAAAATAGGAAGGAAGGAAGGAAGGAAGGAAGGAAGGAAGGAAAGAAAGAAAGGAAAGGAAAGAAAGAGAAAGAAATACAGAGACAGAAAGAAAGAAAGAAAGGAAGAAAGAAAGGAAAGAAAGAAAGAAAGAAAGAGCATTCTAACATTTAATGGAGAAAAGGGAAGAAAAAATAATACCTTCTCTTATCTCCAGGAGACTAAACGTCCTCTTGCTGTCTGCTGTACATTTCCTGCAAGAGAGCCATGAGCTAATTCCTAAGGTGTGTTTATTTGAACAGACCCAAGAAATACCCTTACACTGTAAACACTGGCGATTGGGTTCAGTCCCTAATGATCCATCTTTATTTCAAAGGTCATTATAAGACCCAGACTCCCCAGGAAAAATCTCTAAAAGAGAGGGAAAGGGGAAAAAGTGATTTCCTTTACTCTCCCAATGAATGGCTTGCTTTCTGCTTTGGGCTATTCCAAATAAAGCACGCTCACACCCAGCAGTGGCTGGCTCTCTTTGTCTGTCCGCTGTGAAAATTCCTTTCCTGGGGGAGATGTAAAGCAGGGTTTACCCTTCTTCCCAAGGTCCTCTCCATACTCCTTAGCTTTCCCAGCCCCTCCCCAGACCAGGCATCATTGTGTACAACAGGTAGGGAGGAGTTGCACAGGGTCTCCTGCCCCTCTCTGCCCCTCTAATGAGGGGATACAAACAATCATCAAGCCCAGTTGGGGTGATCTTTGGCAAGAGCACAGTTGAACTCCCCAAGATGGCGGTTACTTGGCTTGGAGGAGAGTCAATCGTGACACCGGTCTTTCCTAAGACCTAAGGGAGGGAAGGTTGAGCTGAATCACTAAGATTCAGCTTTAAGGAAATCACCAAACTACTTCCACAGTGGCTGCCATGCTGCATTTCCCCCAGTGTGTAAGACAGTAGCAATGAGACCACACTCTTGCCAGCACAGGGCTTGCTCACTGGTTTCATTTGCTTTGCTAAGAATCAAATCTTAGACCTCGCAGGGATTAAGCAAGCACCCTAGGGCTTGGTGCTCAGTCTTTTGAATTTTAACCCCGGGATGGCTTGTGATATTTGATTGATATGATTCATCTGTCCTTCCTGGTAAAAATTCTCTCAAGTACCATTACATGTGCCCACCAGGGATTTGCCAAGCAATGACAAGTCCTGCTTTGTGAGTGTGCAGGCAGTCCTGGTGCCCAGTTTTCACCCGGTTGTGATTTTGCTGTAAATTTTTAAGAGTTAAGTTATATATTGGGAGGCAGAGGCAGGTGGATATCTGTGAGTTCAAGGCCAGCATGGTCTATAAAGAAAGTCCCAGGACCACCAGGACTGTTGCACAGAGAAACCCTGACTTGAAAAGCGTATGTTGTCTGTAGCCTTCATTTATAGGCTACTGTCTCCCAGTGTGAAATTTGCCTTTGGTATCTTTAGTGGCACATTTTAAAAGAAATTTAAAAAGTGCCCAATTTTGATGAAGTCCAACCAGCAAAAGAAAAAAAAATGATGAAAAGGGAGGCTTGAAGATGCTCACGATGACCACCATAGTGTTCCCATGTTAAGATAGAACCTGAATGTTGTCAGCCGTGCATGAAAAGATGTTGGACATTTCCAAGCTGGCTCCCACAGAAAACATCAAAATTGAGCTCTCAAAAGTATAAGATTAAAACTTTACCTGAACATTTCCACCCCTGAAGACTCTCTTATTAAATTAGGTGGTTGCATGTGTTACTTAGCTTTCTGTCACTGTGATAAAATACATGAGATGATCAATTGTAAGTTATAAAGAGAGAAGGTTTCCTTTGGCTCACGCTTCTCAAAGATCACAGTCCATGGTGACTTGAGCCGGGAGGCAGCAGCAGTACATCACAGTGGGAGCAGATGCCAAAGGAAACTGGCTCGTGAAAGCCAAGAAGAAGCAGAAAGGGGTCAGGGTCCTAGTGTCCTTTTAAGTGGCCGGATCCTCATGACCTAGGTTCATCCACTAGGCTCCACCTCCTAAAGATTCCCAAGTGTCCAGCCATCTGAGCAATGGATTCCATAGGTGACCCCTGAAGTGGAAGCAGTACTCAATAGGGGGCGAAGGGGGAGGTAACTTTGTTTTGTTTTTAATGAAAATAAATTTTTCATTGAAATGATATATTCTGATCACAGTTCCTCCTCCCCCATCTCTTCCCAGATGTTCTCCACTTCAGTGGGCATTCAATTCCAATCTCTCTCTCATCTATGGATATAGCAGAATGTCATCAGGAGTCATTTTATTATTACGGTTCCTGGCCTATCTAGTCTCCGGTTCTTGGTCACCCAAGCATTATCAGGCATGAATTCCATCTCAGAGTGAACCTTAAAGTCAATCAGATAGTGATTGGTTACTATCACAACTTTTATGCCACTAATGTACCAGCAGCATGCTTGTGTGGTACAAGCAACAAATTGTTGATTTCAGGGTTTTTCAGTGTTTGCCATTCTGCTCTGGTAGCATACAGAGTGGCTTGTAATGCTCTGAACATTAGTCATTAGATGCCTTAGGTATGTACCAGCTTGACCTCTCTGGTGTTCAATGAGATATGTAGATGTTGTCCTTAGCAATAGGGCCTCATCATCAGCTTGTGGAGAGCAACCAGTGAGATTGGCAATAACCTGAGCTGTTTCAGGGTTTCCATGGAGTCCCTTGGGTCAACTACTTAATTAGATGTAACCCATTTCAGCATTGGGAGTTTCATTTGGTGGTAAGACATGTCTAGTTGGGCTCTCTCTCCCCTGTTATTTGGTGATTACATTTTTCAAATATGTAGATATTTAAGATGCTTCTATTATATAATATATCTCTGTCTCTCTCTCCCATACACACATAATATACACTTACATACCAAAATGGAATAAAAGAATTCCTGAGACTTTCTCTCTCTCTCTCTCTCTCTCTCTCTCTCTCTCTCTCTCTCTCTCTCTCTCAGTTAGAGGATAAAGTGTTTCTACAGGGCAGAGCAGAATATACCCATGTGCATGTGAAGGGACATGAAAGAGTTACGTGGCAGAAAGTCCAGATTGGCAGAGCGTTCTCACACCAGATTGGACATGAGCTCACTGAGGAAGTTGGACTTGGCTCTGCAGTCTGTGAGGCCTCAAAGGAGGTTAGACAGACACGACGGAAACACATCTCCTGTGGTAGAGATCGAGCACTCTTCCACATGTGGAAGGGGCATGAGACTTGGGGCAGGAAACCTAGCTCTACTGCATCACGGAGAAGACAGTGTCAGTGTGGTAGGAAGAATGGTCCTTCACTGAAGCAGCATTTACTCCTGGGGTTGTTGGTTTCCAAAATTCAGGTCCTCTTTCCTCTTCTTCCCTTTCTTACCCTCTCTCCTCACCTCCTTTCCACAGTCCTTCCTTCCTTCTTTCCTTCATTCAATTTTTTAATGTGTAAGATGTGAAAAAGAGAAGTGGCTGAGATCCCAGAAGAAAGCCACCATCTTGGTTCCTGGATGTGGGAAGGCATAAAACACCCGTTCCTTCCTCACTTTGCACTTGGTTTTGTCTAGAAGTCTGGAAAATTCCAGGCTGAGCTGAACTCCATTAAGAAAGAGTACAGAAAAAAGAGAATCAAAAGATGCCAAAACTTCGGTATAAACTCCTGGTCAGTAGATATTCGAAAACATTCCATTGGCTCCACAGAGTTGGTAAGATTCAAGAGATAAACATGGGAGAAGAGAGAAGAGCAGCACAGGCAGGATGGGTCGGTTGGGAAAGTCCTCCCAGCCCTGCCTGCTTACCTCTCATGCACTTAAATGAATAACTTTTAGTATATATAGACATTTGGTTTTTTGCTAAACAAAGCAAAATGACTGCTGACTTCAGAGTATAAATCCTGAAGGATTTTTTTCCTCAGACTGGATCTTTCTAAACCAAATACATGTAAGGGGAAATCGGACTTCTGGATTTGTTTGGAGTGTGTGTACATGTGCACATGAACTTCCTACAGGATGCTACTTATTTTGCTACAGCTGTTGTTTGGTTGTGTGTTGTTGTTCCAAAGCCTGCTTGGAGCCCTGGATTGTGATCAATAGATGAGTAAGAATGGGAAAGTTCCAGAACAGTTGCTCCTCAGTGAAGACCCGTCATCAACCAAGAATTAGATGATAAAAGTGCTGAACTCTGGTCGCTATTCTTAATGACTTATGGAAATTTGAAATAACAGAGAAGAACCTGGAAAGTCTGTGTCACTAGAAGAACCCTGAGTAACCCTGAGTAACATCTGTACCAGGGTTTCAGCTAGACACTCCAGATATGCTAGTCAACTCCAAAGTCTAACTCTACCAAAGCACAAAGCACTTATTTAGACACTCTGGGAGCTCTTTAAATATTTCTCTACAGTTGTCAGTAAGGACAGTTACAATATCTTAACTTTGGTATGTGAAACAAGGACATTGCTAGAGTATTTAGATGAATGGATAAGTAGATGACCGAATGAGTGAATGAATGAATGAATGAATGAATGAGTAAGTGAACAAATGAGTGAGTGAGCTAATGAATGAGTAAATGAACAAGTGAATGGATGGATAAGTGGATGGATGGATGGATGGATGGATGGATGGATGGATGGATGGATGGAGGAATAGTGGGATAGAACTATAATTCTCAGATCTTTACCAGTGCCATGTAGGAAAAGTGTGGTCTCATGAGATTAGGTGGAATTCCACACTATATATGTGGTGGAGAGCCATATTCATTCACTGATAGTCCTAAGCCCAGTTCCAACTCCCACCAGGCCCCTTCCCACTCTTATAGCCAGAGGTCCCTTCCCGCCTCCCTTGCTCCGTCTGCTTGAGTACCAGACAGCTTCACCTAAGATAAAGCAGCCTCGTTCTGGGGAACACTGTCCTGTCTGCTGTACCTGGAGCATCTGTTGGCACTGCAACTGGAACCTCGGGGTTTGGGACAGTGAAGGCCCAAATGTCAGTCTCTCTACTCAGTGCTCAGGTGTCCTGTGCAGCTTTTATGAAAAGCCTGGTACAGTACTTGGAGAGTTTTTGTTCCGGGAGTGATTTTTAGTTCACAAAAAAAAAAAAAAAAAAAAAAAAAAGCTCTAAGTATAGTTCATACTGTTCTAATTCTTTAAAAATTGGTCAAATTCTCCCTTCGCATGACATTGCTGAATAACCAAGGACTGGCACTGCTTTGATCTCTGCGATCTTATTTTAAGCAGATTGAAATGTTTGGCCAAGGACTGTTTCATTTCCCGGTAAAAACTGGAAGAACTTGGTATCAGGAAGGCTCTGAAGGGTTTTCTTCCTTTGCAACCTTCCGACTTACCTACCTACCTATCTCAAGTTGCGATCAGATTGCACAAAGCTAGGGAAGCAGTTTTGGCCCTTCACGACAAGATTTGCTCAATGCTTTTGCCACGCTTAATTTTATGCAGCCCACAAAGCAAGCATCTGAGGCCAGAATCAGGGAGAAACAGTGCACACTTCCTGGCGAGTCTTTGATCTGCACTCTTGGCTCCAGCCCATCCCTACCCCAGGCAGGAGCCACAGCTGGCCACCATGTGCAGAGGAGAGGTGGGGGAGGGAACTGCTCTTCTCCTGGGCCAAATGTGGATTCCACAGCTGAAGTGGAAAATCTACTTGCTTAGTGTGATGGGCCCACTGCCGGGCATCATTGCAGCAAGTCAAGTTACCCCACCCCCGACCCTGGGGAATTCTAATCTTGGAATCTGGCATGCAAGTCCTTGATATATCACCTACTGGCTGTCGTTCCTGGCCAACTTTCTCCAGTGGTCTGAAAATGAAGTTGCCTTTCTCTGTCTTGGGTGTTGCTCTAAGTATATATATATATAATGTGATCACACAGAACGTCCCTCATAATACACAAGTCACAGCAGGATCCTTGTGGGTGTTCCTGTCATTGATAGCCTTTTCCCTTTCAATAGGAATAATGGAAGGAACAAAACATGAACCAGTTAACAAGGGCCGCTGCTACCCTAGCTTGTCCAGCAAAAACCTTCAGTCTTAACAAATCACATCTGTATCCTTGACCCTGAGAACGGTAATCTCCTCTGGGTGGAGAATACATCAAGTCTTGGCTCTGGTTTTTGCTAGCAAAGAAGACCCCTATAAGAAAACCAGTCATGACTTTTGCCTCATCTCCATTCAGCACGTCTCATTCAGATAATCCAAGCATTCTGAGAGTCACGGGCCTTTGGATAACTTCGCATTTCATTCCGATGTACATGGCAAATGGCTCGTCAAGGGACCAGGAGCCCTGGGAATTTCCTATAAGCCAGCCTCCTAACATCTCAGCAACAAATGGAGAACGAGCCCCATAGCTGGACTTTTGGACCAGCTGACTCACTGTGCCAACTATCAAAGCCATGGTAGTATGGAGAGCTGGTCTCCCCCTGCTGGGTCCTCTCCTTAGATTGGGAGAAATCCATGGTGGGATTTCTGAAAAAGAGCAGAGCAGGCAGAACCTGTATGGACAGGTGGCTTCCTATTTCTTTTTCTATTTTTTGTTAGATATTTTCTTTATTTACATTTCAAATGTTATCCCCTTTCTTGGTTTCCCCTCCTAAAACACCCTATCTTATCCCCCTTCTCCCTGCTCACCAACCCACCCACTCCTGCTTCCCTGTCCAGGCATTCCCCTACCCTGGGGCATTGAGCCTTCTCAGGACCAAGGGCCTCTCCTCCCTTTGATGTCCAACAAGCCCATCCTCTGCTACATATGCAGCTAGAGCTATGGTCCCTCCATGTGTACTCTTTGGTTGGTGGTTTAGTCCCTGGGAGCTCTAGGGGTACTGGGTGATTCATATTGTTGTTCTTTCTGTGGGGCTGCAAGGTCCTTCAGCTCCCAGGTCCTTTCTCTAGCTCCTCCATTGGATACCTTGTGCTCAGATCAATGGTTGGCTGAGAGCACCTACCTCTGTATTTGTCAGGAACTGGCAGAGCCTCTCAGGAGCCGGTTCTCAACAACAGGATACCACAAGGCCTCTGCTGCAGAAGTTTTGAAATCACTGAGCCTTGTAAATCTTTAAGGTCTTTGGAGAGAGTAGAATCCAGGCCTTTCAACACAGGATACTCAAGCTAATCTCCCAGCCTAATCCACTTAGAGCCTTGCTTTTAACTTCCATTTGAAGTGACAGAGTCTGTGCTAAGACAGATAAGCCCTTCCCACTTGGTAGGGGGTCGGCTATATTCACACCTCACAGTTGACCTTCCCAGCCTTGGCCAGAGGCATCCTGAGTGCTGGGAGATATATTTTAGCTTTGGGGCAAAGCACAGAACCCGTATCCCAAAGGTTGGGTCCTTTGGCTTCCCCTCCATCCTTGGCAGCCAGGGTGGCACTCTCTCACTGCCAGCTGTCCTTTTCCCATCACTGTGTCTCAGAGGCCCTGAGCCCAGGAAAAGAAGCCACTGTTGGGCATGTGCTAGGCCAAAGTCTCTCAGGTTATTGTTAATGACATTGTCAGAAAAATAATTATCCCTTCTGAAACCAATTGGATGGACCCAGCCTGACACTGGATGGTTTCTGCCTGATGCTCATTCATATGTTGAAAACAAACATGGCTCTTCCTGCCACTGTCCTTTCTGACAATCTCCCTCCCTCCTCAGAACGAAGAAAACACAGCCTAAAAATAAATGAATAAATAAATTGTGATATTTAAAATGATGATGTCCCCAGTAGGGTCATATAACTTAATGTTTGGTCTCTAGTTGTAGAACTGTTTGGGGAGGATTAGAAGGTGTGGCTTGTTGGAAGTGTGTCACTAGGGTCAGGCTTTTAGATTCCCAAAACATTTGATCTATTTCCAGTGTCTGTTTCTTTCCTTCTATTCCTTGTGATTGTGTGTCAAGATGTGAGCACTCAGCTACTGTTCCAGTACCATGCCTGCGTCCAGCTCCCTGCCATAGCAGTCACAGACCCTGACCTTTTAAAACTACAGCCCCAAATTATGTGTTTTCTTTTTGAAGTTACCTTTATTGTAGTATTTTATTACAAACACAAAGAGTAAGACATACTAATATGTGATTGCACTCATAACTTGCATGTATGTGAGCATATGTACTAACATGTGACCACATTCAGAACTTACATGTGTATGAACACATGCCTATTCATCAACATGTGACCTTGCTTGGAGCTGCACACCTGTGAATGTGTATACACTCAACAACATGTGTCCATGCAAATGTTGGCACATATGCACATATATGCTGACATTGGAAAACAGTTGGAATTTACATGTGCATATGTGCCAACATTTGACTCTGCTCAGAACTGCATAGGTGAAAGCAAGCATATTTGTATGGATATGTAACTTTGCTCAGAACTACACATTTCTGAATGCATGGCACCAATATGTGACCATACTTAGAACTTGTTTGCATTGAACATATGCATATGCACCAACATGTGACCATGGTTGGAACTAGCACATGTGTGAACATATACATATCAGTCAACATGAAACCATGTTTGGGACTTCTACATATATGAATATATGCATATCCACTGACAAATGATCATGCTCACAATCACCCTATAGGAATGGGCACATAATCATCAACATGTGATTGCTCTTATAATTGCATGAGAGTGAACACACACATATGTGCTGACATATGTGTGTGACACTACTTTGAACTTGCATGCATGTTAAGATGTGTATATACACTGACATAAGAGGGTTCTAGGAATTTTCATGCATTAACGGGTGTAGAATACATAACTATAATCAGAACTTGTACACATGACAACATGGACATATATAATGACATGTGACCACACTTGGAATTTGCATACATTTCAACTCAAAGATATACACTGGCATATGGCTACACACAGAAGTTACATGCATGTCAAAACATGCATATGCTTTAACCTGAGACTGTATGCTCAGAACTTGTACATCTGTGAACAAACACATATATGCCACCCTTTAACCAAGCTCACAACTTGGCAATGTATGAGCACTGACATGACTGGGCTCAGAATTGCACACACGTAAACAAGTGCATTTGCACAGACATGTGACCAGGTTTGGAACTTTAGTTCTGTAAATGCATGCTTGTGTGCCAATATGGGAATGTTAACATATGCAAATGAGTCAACATGCATATATGCAGTGATATGTGACCATGCACAGAACTTTCATGTGTGTCAACATGTGCACATGCACCAAAATGTGGCCATGTTTGTAACTTGCATATATGTCAACATGCACATATATAACATGTAATCATGCTTAGAATTCGCATACATTTGTCCTGACATGGAACTGCACAAGTAAGTGCACTTGAATGAACATGAAACCTTGCTCAGAAATGCATGCATGTGAATGCATTTGTGTAATCCAATATGAGACCATTATCAGAATTTGTACTGTGCCCACATGTGCATGTGGGTTGAAACGTGACCATGCTCAGAATTTGCATGTGTGCTAACACATACATATGGACAGATATATGAGCATGTTTGGAACTTGTACCTTTATCAATATGTGCATTTGTGCCAAAATATAACAACTCTTGTGTCTGCCTATGAGGGACCATGTTCGGAACTTGCACATGTGTTGAAACATGCATATACACCAATATATGACCACACCTAGCACTAGCATATGTATGAACAAGAGCACAAGTACCCACATGTTGTAAAGCCTCAATATTTGTCAGTGTGGGAACATACAAAAATGTACCAACATGGGAACACTATCAGAACTGCAAGAGTGTGAATGAACACATACATCAACATGTGACCTTACCCAGAACTTGTGTTCATGTTAGCATTTTCATATGTGACCGGAGCTGCATATACAATGACATAGCAGAGTGCTAGGAATTTGCATGTGTGTGACCATAGGCAGAAGCACCTATGTATGGTAGTGCTCAGAAACTGTGTGTGTGTAAACATGCGTATGCATGCCTACATATGAGAGTTCTTGGAAATTGCATGCAGGGAAACTTGTCCAAGAACACTGATGCAAGAGAATTTGGAAATTCCATGTGCGACCATGTCCCTGAACATCTACAACAGTCACTGGTGGAAATGGCATACATGTGAACATGTATTCAGAAGTCGTATGCCTGTGAGCATGCATGTAAATTGCATGGGTTTTAGTCTATGCATCCATGCCTATATGTTATAGTGCTCAGTAACTGGCATTCTATAAGGCTGGAAATTAAATTTGTGTTGTAATTCAGTTAACCACAGCAGGGTTTAGGCTTGTTTTGCTACAACTTCAACTGTATGGCTGCAGGAGAGAAGATTCTCTTCCAGTGCACACTCAAAACCCCTTAGAGTGTTTATGTGCATCTGGAACCAGTCAATTTTATTACTCTGCTCATTTTTTTCCTGTGACTTTGTTCAAAGATCCTAAAAGAAACCAACCATCGTGGTTATTTTTCTACAAATGTTCAAAGATTTCACAGAGAGTCATTGATCCTGATAAAAAAAAAGCTGAATTTGGGTCATCAAGTTTATCTATTGAGATAAATAGCAAAAAAAGGCTCTTTAAATAGTGCACACCATTGTTTTTCAGTGCTCTGTGGGCTACCTAGAAGTCTTCAGTGACTATAGATTGCATACAGCTGATGAACCAGGTCCAGAGCCCACTCAGCCCACTAGAGAAACCAGTCCGTACAACTCTTGTCTCTCCAGAGCAGCTAATGGCACCATAATTTGATTTAGTCAGGTTCTCTAGAGTAACAAACTCAAGAGAAGGGAAATTTATTAATGTAACCGTTAAAATAATGATAGCCCAAAGTCAAGACCTGAAAGCCTGATATTCCATTCTGCCTTTGATGCTTGGTGGCTCTCTCTAGAGTTGAAGTGGTCCTGGCATAGCAGTGCCTCACTGAAGCTATGGCCCATCAGGGTGGGCCTTCCCACATCAGTAAACACAATTGGGACTATTCTTCAAGTGAGACTGCCTACTCATGTGATTATAATTTGTAGCAAGTTAACATTAAAACCAACTATGGTAGTCATCTTCAGCTACATAACCACTCAGAGGCTGGATTAAGCTACATGATACATCTCAAAACCAAAAACTAATAGAAACAGCAAGAGAGGTAGGGAAGGTGGGGGGAGAGAGAGAGAGGGAGGGAGGGAAGGTGAGATGGAGAGGGAGAGGGAGAGGGAGAGAGAGAGATTTGTATTCTGAATTTATCTATTAAGGGAAGAAGTTACTCAGTGCACTTTTACCTCCAAAGAACACAATCAAGAGTGAGAGGACCAGTGCTCAGGCTAGGTTGCTCATCTCACTTCTCCAAGTCTTGCACTGGGTCATAGATGATTCAAAAAGAGAAACGACTGCAGAAAGAGAAATCAGGATATCCTGAAATCACCAGTTCAGGGGATTGAACGCTGGGAACAAATCCCATTCATCTGAGTCTAACACAAATCAATCATCCTTTCTTGCTTTTCAACGTTGTTGGTATAGAGCAGTGGTTTTCAACCTGTGGGCCACGACCCCTTTGGGGAGGTCACATATGTGATTTCCTGGATATCAGATATTTACATCATGATTCACGACAGTAACAAAATTACAGTAATAAAGTAGTGATGAAATAATTTTGTGGTTGGAGATCATCACAACTGTATTAAAGGGTCAGAGTTAGGAAGGTCGAGAACCATTTGGTATAGGGCAAAACAGAGAAGTGACAAGTTCTAGAGCCCAAAACATCATCCGGGGTCCGAGTGTACTTAAGATATCGGGTAACATATCCATTTTCCCAACTCTGAAATGGGGGCTGAGATTTATGACTTCTAATATGTTATGAGCTCACAACGTATGCTTGTCCATAAGGTCCACATTTGGGTCATGTTTCCTATATCATTTGAATTAAAGTCCCACATGTACATCCCTTCATGGAGGAATAAAATTTCCCATTATCTTCTATACTGTGTTGTATCTACTATATATTTTCATAGTTTTGTTTTCTCAGACAATGTGGTGGTATGTGGCTCGGACTGTCAACTTAATATTGTTGCCCAGGCTGTCCCCAGTGCATGACCCTCCATCCTCAGCCTCCTTACTGCTGCCATAAGAGACATTCAACGCCATGCCCAGGTCCTGTTTATTGTTTGTTAGTGTAGTGGGGGAGCCTTCAGTCTCCCAGGCCCTTGTAACCAATATTTTGAAATTTCTAATTTTCTTTCTTCAATTCTTTTTTAAATGCATAGGCTTCACCATGGCATCTTTTCCAAAAATACTTTATTTATTGCTTTCCTCTGTTTCTCACCATCCCGTATGTTTCCAGCCAGCTTCATGTCACACGAGAACACTCCACCAGCCAATAAATAACTCTTCTTCCATCATGGCCCCTGCCAGGTTCATAGTTTATGCTTACTCCCATATGTGTGTACATATATGTATGTATTATACATTAAATGTAGAATCTACATAGAAGAAAGAACACACAAAGTTTTTCTCCTTGAGACTGGGTCATTCACTTTTTATAAAACATTTGAGACTCACTCATTTTCCTATTAATTCCATTTTCATAAAAGCCGAGAAAATCCCACCATTTATAGTCTAATTTCTAAATAAGACCTAAATAAGACTAAATAAGTCTGATTTCAGACTGTGTTCTTGATAGTTCTCAGATATAGGATTCAAGAGGAATGCTGAGATGAATTATTGGGGGTACTAGTCTATTAGAAGGGTTATTAACAGCATGGACAGACAGACAGACCACAGCATGGCAACGACCCGAGGAGAGGTCACTGAGGATGGAGCTCTGAAGAGGGATTTATTCTTATAGATCTCCAAGGGAGCAAGGTTTCCCAGCCAGAGCAGGTAGCTAGGAATTCGGATTCTCCAGCAGACAAGAGGGAATGAGGGTTGGGGAGGGGGTGTGGCTGGCAGTACCCCTCTGATGTGCCTGAACTTATAAACTCACTTCCCCAGGTAAGGAATAGGGCACTAAAAATAGGAGCACCTGCAATCTGTTAGCTGGAGATTCAGACACTGCTTTCATTGGGGTGCGCATCAGCATTTGTGAGGGGAAGGGACTGCTACAGGGGTTGTGACCCAAGTTGCAATCTCATCTGGATTACAATAGGCTTCAGTGTCCCTTTTTCTCCACTGAATTCTTGGTGGCACATAGGGATCTCCTTCCCTTCTGATCAGCCTCTCTCCCCTTTCTCATTCTTCCCTCTGTTTTTTAATCATCTATTACTATCTGGAAGGCTCTGGCTTTGTGTCTTTGGAATGGGGGAGTCCTGGTGGCCAGAGAGACAGAGAGAGGGGGGATAGGGAGGGAGGGAGGGAGGGAGAGAGGGAGAGAGAGAGAGAGAGAGAGAGAGAGAGAGAGAGAGAGAGAGAGAGAGAGAGAATATGAACATTGGGTGGCTCCAATGTACCTACCAATCTAGAATCCCCAACAGAAGGTTCCTGGAGTCCAGATAGGAGAGGAACAGAGGAGATCATGCCTGGACACTCCAACCCCACCCTCCAGAGCATCCTTCTTCTGCAGGGATGCTCAGCTCAAGGACCCAGCAACGGGGCATCCAGAATATGCATGATCTTGGCCAAAGCCGAAAGGCAGACAGACTTGAAGATTTCTCAGGTGGAACAAGGGTGGCTGAAAGCAGGGGCCCTGCCTAATGGAGTCCTTCCTTTCACTAGACAGAAAGTAAAACGAGAAAGGGCACAGAGAAGAAAGGAGGAAGGGAGGAGAGTGTGGAAGAGGCCTTAGAGAGCCAGAGCCACCAAGGAGCAAAGAGCCAAGCAAGGTGGGGACTGAATCCTCCATAGAGTATTCTTCCTCCCCTCAGTCCTCAACACAGCATAAGGTTCCCGAAGAAATGGCTGATCCACCCACAAAGGACAGCCTGCTTTGGCATAGATGACTTCAGCTGGGGATGTGGAGACTAAAGTGGCCACTTCCTGTAGCCCACAGGACTTCCAGTGGAGGGAAGGGAACACCAACCCACCCACAAAACCTTTGACCCCAAATTTGTCCTGACTATAAGATATGCAGAGAGAAAGATGGAACAGAGATTGAGGGAATGGCCAACTAATGACGGGCCCAACTTGAGATCTATGAAAAGGAGAGAGCCAACCCTGGCACTATTAATGCCACTCTGCTATGCTTATAGATAGAAGCCTAGGATAAACTGCCTTCTGAGAGGCTTCCTCCAGCAGCCGATGGAGACAGATGCAGGGATCAGCAGCCAAATATGAGGTGGAGCTCACAGAGACTTGTGGATAAGTCAGGGGAAGGACTGAGTGAGTCAGAGGGATCAAAGACACCACAAGAAGACCTATAGAGTCACCTAACCTGGGCCCATGGGGCCTCACAGAGACTCAACTGCCAACCAACGAGCACACAGGGGCTGTACCTAAGCCTCCTACACATGTGTAGCAGATTGCAGCTTGGTCTTCATGTGGGACCCTTGACAACTGGAGTGGGGGCTGTTTCTGACTCTGTTGCCTGTCTTTGGATCCCCTTTCCCTGGCTGGGATGAGACTTGTCTGGCCTCTGTGGGAGAAGATTGGCTTGGTCCTGCTGTGACTTGAAGTGCCAGGGCAGGTTGGTGCCCATGGGTGACTTCCTCTTCTCTCAGAAGAAGTGTGTGTGTGTGGGGGGGGGTAATGGGGGTAGGGATATGTGAAGATGGGACTTGGAGGAGAGGAAAGAGGGGGAGCCGCGATCTGGACGTAAAGTGAAAAAATAAAAATAAAATTAAAATTGACATCAGCCAACCCACCTGGGCTCATTAGAAGCTCTGGCCCTTCCCTACAAGTCTTTGTGCCATTCCTATCTTTTATGTATGGGACCTTTAAATTGGGCAACAGAACCTTTAACACACAGCTGTATGGAACACCTTTTTCTCCTCCTAGTCATCAAATATTCACTGCTTAATGAAAGCTACTTCACCCTGTAAGGTCAAGCACAAGTTCAGAGAGGAAAATTTTCCCTTTGGACGAGTCAGGATTGCTCATTGGTGCCCGCCTATGAGGGACTGAGGCATTTTTGAAGCTAAAGTGGCAGAAGTCTGCAGAGACTACGTGGTGATCAGCTCTGCGCCCCAAGCATAGGTAACAAAACATCTGTATTTTCTTGGACTTCTTGCCAGCAGGCTAGGGCTATAGACTTTCAGTCATAACAACTAGTACAGAATACGCAAAGAACCCAAGTAAAGATCTAAAATATAATCCCCACACTTGGAGAATTCGGTATACATGCATAATGGAATTTTATTCTTCCATAAACGGAATTGGAGATTTTGCACAGTTGTGGATAGAAAGAGAGAGTATATAAGTGTGAGAGTCTAGGCTCAGAAAGACAAACACAGCACATTCTCTATCATGCCCGGATGCTGCTTTTCCTCTGTGTGTATTTACACAGTAGTGAGCATAGGTACTGGGTCATGAAACTGGAAAAGAACAAGTGTGTGTGGAAGGGGCTTTCGGGAAGAGACATGGAAAGCTCAGAAAGTGGAAAGGGGAACACTGAGAGCAGAAGGCTAGCAGTGGGGAGGAGGGCAGGAAGGTTGGAGGGAGGAGGTGGAGGATCAACCTAAAGGAAGTGCTTGAAAATGCGGCGAGGGAATGAAGAGGTGGATCAGTGTGAACTACTTACTGTCCTTGATCCAGATTCTGTTCCCAGTGCCCACATGGTGACTCATGACTGCTGGTAACTCTAGTTTCATGGGATATACCTCTACAGACACAGACACAGACACACACACACACACACACACACACACACATACACACACATTGAATGCATTGGGGTTTGAAGAAAGAAAATAACATAAGAAAACCTGTTACTTTCTATCCTTTTAAAAGTTTAAAAAGAATGTAATGTTAACAAAAGAATAAAGAAAGTAGGAATTTTAAAAATATATATTGGCTTGCATGTGTGTGTGTGTGTGTGTGTGTGTGTGTGTGTGTATAATTTTTATATTATTTTTATTTCTATATTGTTATTTTTCTTCCCATTTTCCTGTTTTATTTCCTTTCTGGGTGTGTGGGGTGTGTTTTAGTCAGGGTTTCTATCCCTACACAAAACGTCATGACCAAGAAGCAAGTTGGGGTAGAGGGTGTTTCTTCAGCCTACGCTTCCCCACTGCTGTTTATCACTAAAGGAAGCAGGACACTCAACAATCTTAGCATAGACGCCACAGACGCAGAGCAAAATATATGTAGGCACTGGCCACACATATGTGCAATCTGGAAATGTGATCCTATGCCTCGCTCTTGCTTAGGAGGATGCCTGGGGGACGGGGATAGAGCTGAGTGTGAGCAGCCCAGGCCTTAGCTGCCTGGCATGTGAAGACAGCCCTGAGAAGACTGCAGAGCTGTGTAGGAAGGCCTGCCATCCTATGGCTCTGGTCCCTTTCTCACAGAATTTTCCCTTCCTTTCCCTTCCTCATACCTTCAGCTGAGTCCTCATTGGGCTCTCGAATCCTGCAGGCAGAGTAAGTAGACCAGGGGCTGCAGGGAGACTAGACCCTGGGCTCAGTATCGAGACAGTACCAGATCTACTCCATATCCTCTTCTGCTCTCCCCCTCCCTGCTGGTCTGTCCAAAGGAAGTGCCACAGCCCTGACTCATGGGCACTCGGCTGTCTGGACAGCTGTACGATAATACCGGTCCTGTTGGACACCATCTTGGAAGCATATTTTAGTAGTTTTCCTTAAGTAAAAAATTTCTCGTGGAGACAAATGGAGTGCTCTCAGTGTGGTGGGCAGGGGAAGAATGAATATGAGAGACTGGGGGATTGAATATTTAATAAACTTTTGTATATAACATTTTGAGAAACATGACAAATAACGGCATTGTGATAAATGTGATTTTGGCATCACGGTCAATGGTGACCCAGTAGACACACAACTCCAACCTCTTGCCCACAGCAGCCTCTCAGGACCTGGACTCAGATCAAACCTCATCTTTGACTTTGATACCAATCATTTCAGTACGTGTGAGTAGGAAGCTGTGTTGGTGTTCATCAGAAGACCTGCCTGGAAACATGTCTGTGGCTTCCCCTCAAGAGACTCTTTTGCTTAGCTTTAGCTTCTGAGCCTCTCAAGTTAGCATCTCTAATGGTTGCTAGAAGATGTCTCCTTATTTTCTTCTCTTTTTGATAAATGAGATCACAGGGTGGCTTTGGAAGTGCTTTGGATGGGAGAACAGTGGCAGCTGATAAAACCTGGAGCCACGATGGTTGTACCAGAGATTGGAGACACAGAAACACAACCATCATCTCAAACGAGTAACAGATATGTTATTCTGCAGCAAACTATGAGAGACTATAGCCCTAAACCACAGATTTAGGGTACCTCAAATTCCATGTCCCACTGTGAATGCAGTTTTCTGGTGGTTTTTATGATAACAGGACAAAGAAAGCCACAAATCAAGACTTCTTCTAAAATATATTGGTGGGTACATTAGATAGGCAGTTACAGCAAGACAGGGGAAACGGCTTTGGGCTTTAGATGTGGTCTGACCACATTCTTAGCCCTTTAATGTGCGGAGAGTAGGTATGTGTTCATTTGTTATAAAGGATTTGTATCTGTTAGCCTGGATGTGATGTGTATATGTATGTGTGGTATATGCGAGTGGTGTGTGTGTATATGTGTGTGTATGTATGTGTTGCATGTGCATTTGTGTGTGTATGTGTGTGTGTGTGTGTGTGTGTGTGTGTGTGTGTGGTTTTCTGTCCTTGTCTTCAAGTCCTTTTCCTTGCCTAATCCTCAGTTACTCATTCACCTACATGATCCAATGGCAACCTCACCACCTTCAGTCCTCTACACATTTCTAGACAGAATCCCCAAAAGCCAGATGATTGGACTTTTGAGCTCATATTCTTGTTGTCTCTTGTGGGTGGATGGGGCAAACAAAGATAACACTTTTCTCCTATGGTACCACACTATGCACACATAGTGGAGAGCCTGCCCCAGGGGCAACATAACTGATTCCCTCACTAATGCAACGATGCTGCTCTTCCTTGGCCACTTTTCTCTTCAGGTATTGTTGTTGATGATGATGTTTTATGTGGTGGTGGTTGTGTATTTTGTGTGCGTGTGCGCATGCATGTGTGTGTGTGTGTGTGTGTGTGTGTGTGTGTGAATATACATGTGATTGTAGGTGCCTGAGGAAGCCAGAGGCTTTGGATTACACTGGAGCTTGAATTACAGAGCCTGTTGTGAGTCATCTGACATAGGTGCTGGAAACTAGACTCAGGTTTGCTGCCAAAGCAGTAAGTGCTCTTACAGGCTGAGCCGTCTCTACAGCCGCCATAGGTCTTCCTTTTGCTTGGTTCCTAAAGGAACAGAATTGGCAGGCCGTATCTCAGGGAGGATGGCTGAGGAATGAGGGGGAGTTGTGTTTGGAATCTGTTGCTTGGCCTGGAGTCTAAGTGGTTGTAGTATCTTGGAGAATTGGAATGAGAGGGAAATGCTTCTTATCCAGTGAGCATGGGTCTTAGTGCTCAGTCAGGGTTGCTTTAGAAAGCAAACAGAGATGTTCTTCGAGCTTCCCACACAGAACGTTTACCCACTCAGCCACAGCACTGGGCCCCATCATCTCTGATCTCTTTACAAGAGTATTTATCAATGCATATCACCCTTTCCAGGATCCTGAAAACTTCATTCTCTTTCTAGAAATGTTTCAAATGTTATTGAAGTATACTTTACAATTAAGGATTGGATTTAATTGAGAGACAGGACTTTCCCTTTTTATGTTTCCTGTGTAATGTACAAGGGTATTTATGTGTGATGGTGTTCATGTGGGAGTGGGTGCAAATGGGTACATGTATACTGAGGACAGGGGTCAAATCCTGGTGCCACTACCCAAGCGCTGTCTGTTCTCTTTTTGAATCCAAAGTCATCCTTGGCCCAGGCTTAAATATTAGGCTGGGCCAGCTCATTAACCTGCTCCAAGTGATTTACCTGTCTCCACATCCCCAGGGATTCCAAAAGCATACTATCATGTTATTGTTCATGAATTCTGGGGCTTCTTGGGTCCTGGTACTCACACAGCAAACACCATACCAACTGACCTATCTTCTGAGCCAAGCCCTCATCTCCATTGTTTCCATGGTCAAAACATACAACTTGATGGTTCACTATGCACTATGTTACTTTCATTGTCTCTGTGATCAGAATACCTGACAAATTAAGAGAGCAAGCGTTAACTTGGGCTTACGGTTTTGGGAGTTCTGGTCTACCCTGATCTCAGGACACAGTAAGAGAGAGCAGAGCAGTTCATGCTGAGAGGCAGAGAGGATCAGAGAGGGAGCAAGGAAAGTCAGGAAAGACAGACTCCTGAGGACACTCCCCAACAACTTATTCCCAATATCTCCCCCTGAACAATATGAAATACATTTTAAATTATAGGCCAACTTATCATAATTTTTATTGACCAAATTTCCATATTTACAGGGTTCTGGTTTCAGTTTGAACTTATTAATAGAGTTTTCCTTGAAAGGATATGTAAATATTATTAAACTAAAGAACCAATAATTTGATGATGTTTTAACTTAATATTTGTTGTGGCCTCTGCCTGACCACACTTTTAAAAAGTTCAATTTCCAATCTAAACACTCTAATATGATACAGTAGTCATTGTTTTTAATAGGAGATCATGTAGCCTAACCTGGGTTCTGGGGCTATTAGAGAAAAATGGAAATTGGAGGGTTTATCTTAAATACCTGATGCTTATACTCCTACCACCCAAATGCTTATTAATTTAACAATTTTCAGTTATTACTGTGTATGGGCAAATATGCCATGATTTTTCAGCTCTTACTTTCCACCACGGGTCCCAAGGATTGAACTCCAGTCATTGGACTTGTGTAGGAAGTTCTTCTATCTGCTGAGCTATCTTGGCAATATCCCATAAATGTGTGTGTGTGTGTGTGTGTGTGTGTGTGTATGTGTGTGTGTGTGTGTGTGTATACACTCAAATGTGTGTATATTAAATATATGCAATTTTATGCAAACATGTACTTTATGTATGTTGGGCATAAAACCTCCCCCAAAGACTTTGTTGCTCCATTTACTTGCCTCTCTTGTTAGCCCTCTTATCCCTCTGGACAGTTTCATATGTGTGTGTATGTGCATATATATATATATATATATATATACACATACATATATGTATGTATGTATATATATGCTTTTACATATATACAAACATACAAATACATAAACATATGTTTTTACATATTATTAAAAAATCTAGAAACCATATATGAGATAAAGCATGTAATATTAATGTTGCTGAGATGGGTCAGTGGTCAAGCACTTGCTATTCTGTAGACGACCTGGCTTTGATTCCCAGCACCAACATGATGGCTAATAACCATCTGCAACTCCAGCTCTAGAACATCCAACATCCTCTTTTAGCCTCCTTCTGCACCAGGCATGTTTGTGGTACACTTGAATACAGAAAAACATCCATGCACATATAAAACAGAACCAAACGAACATGTGTTATTTGTTTTTCTGAGAAAGGCTTAATTCCTTTATCTCCAGTTATATCCATTTTCTTGCAAATATATAAGTTCATTTTTTATGGTTAAGAAAAATCTCATTGTGCATATAATCCACATTTCCTTTTTTTCCATTCCTCTGTTGTGAGATACCTAGGCTGCTTCCACTTCTTAGCTATTGTAAATAGTACTACAGTAAACATATTTGTTGATGAGGAATCCTTAGGGCAGATACTCAGGAGTAGTATAGTTGGCTTATATTGAAGCAGGAGCGAGCTGTCAGTAGGTATTAAGGAAAAAGTGTGCAGGGTGAAAATTAAAAGCAGCTCACAGATGTTACACTGAAGATCAAGGCCATAGTTAAAAGAAAGATCAAGGGTTTAAATCACAAAATCTGCAGTGCTGAGGAAGACAAACAATAGGCCTTCTAGCTGGGTGTGAGATGGCCAAGTTAGACAGGAACAGGGACCAGTCTCTGGGCCAGTCACAGCAGCCCAGCTGGCTACTCGAAGCTCTTTAGGAACATTTGTAAAACAATATTGTCCTTCCTTATATCCATTCTCCTAATATGGTTAATTGTAACTGGTTACATTATAAGCTTGCTTCTAACATGATAGCATCAGGAAAGAGCCTCCCAGACCATCGTGTAGACTAGCGCTAAATATGAGACAAGCTCAAAGGGTTATTATAGCCTATGACTCTATTCTGACTTGTTTTCCCTCTAACAGTCTCAGAGTTACTAGTCTTATGTTAAGGACTCCCACTTATTTTGAGTTGATTTTCATTCAGCCCTAGAGACAAAGATTCAATTTCATTCTTCCATAACTGGCTATCAAGCCTTCCCACTTGCTGAAGAGACTGTCTTAATTATTTTTCTGTTATGATAAGACACCATGACCAAGGCAACTTATAAAAGAATGTGTTCAATTTGGGACTTATGGTTGCGGAGGGTTAGAGTCCTTGACCATCACCACGGGTACATGGAGTCAAGCAGACAAACATTGGGCTGGAACAGTGGCTGAGCACATACCCATGATTCAAGAGCATGAGGCAGAGAGAATGGTGTGTGCTAACTTGGAATGGTGTGCGCTTTGGAAACCTCAAAGTCCATCTCTAGTGACACTCCTCCTTCAACAAGACTATATTTCATAATCCTTACCCAAACAGTTCTCCCAACTGGGGGCTCTGCATTCAAACATATGACCCCCTGAGGTCCATTCTCATTCAAAACACCATGACGTGGTGTATTTCTTTTCTTTTCTTTTTTATTTGTATCAAAAATCAGGGTGGCATTTGGCTGTATTCATAGTTGGGTATTCTATTCTAGTCTCTATTCTATTCCATTGATCTACATGCCCAAACAGTGGACTCTTCTGATCATTTCTCATAATTTCACATACATTCAAAGTTGTCAGCTTCCTTGTGAGACCATCTCAAAGTCATTTCTTGCAAGGATTTGGATTACTCTGACGTAATGAACTCTCTCCCCTTTGACCACTTTAAAAGGACCGAGTTTTCAGTGGTTTTTCATCTCCCCAGAACATCTCTTTTCATTTCCGTGCTTGCTCTGAGTGGTAACTGGAAAGCATGAAACCAAGGGAAGTTTCTGGATAGCTCAAAACCCAGGCCAGTAGACAGGACAAGGTACCGTTGGCTGCTACCGTCAAAAGGAGAAATCCTCCATGTCCAGTCTCATCAGGCTAAGCAGCACACTATACAGAGAGGCTCGCCTAGCTCTGAACTCGATCCTCCCCTGCCCTCTTGTGGCAAAGACCCACATCATGTGCACTGTCAAAGCAGAGGCAGCAAGGAGGGCTGTTCTGAGACAAGAGTTGGTGACAGAGCAGGGAGCAGAGCAGTGTCCACAGGGTGCTGTCATTTGTGGAGAGAGAGGTTGGGATGTGTATAGTTGCAGGTTTGCTTGGTTCTGGGAAACAATGGCAGGAGATTATAGGAAGAATCCAAAATGATTCCCAGAGGAGGGAGGGGTGGAAGGGAAAGGCATGGTAAGGAAAAGAAGAGTTCCAGGACATACAGTGTGTGTGTGTGTGTGTGTGTGTGTGTGTGTGTGTGTGTGATTTAGAATTAGACACAAACATAAAAAGACAAACTGCATGTTCCATGTAACATTGTCAACCTGAAGTGATTTTCCCACTTGGAAGTAGGGCCCTCCATGGCTGAGGTGTCCAGGATGTCATCTGGGTTCTGCATGCAGGTAGCAGTGCATTTTGGGAACAGGTTCACATGGCACCTTGTGCCCTTGCAGTGTGCATGCATGTGCCCTACAGACAGCAATAACAGAAATGATTTTCAAAAATATAAACACACGGAGTCTTTAGTTCAATATCTGTGGTAATGTGTTTTTGCTTAAATAGACAACAATAGCAAAACCTACATATTAATTCATATATAATAATGTCCAATCAGCTCACGATCTTTCCTTATCCTTGGCAGTGGCTTTTTCCATTAGCAGCCCCGTGATTTTCAGAAGTGGTGTCATACCTCCTTCCTTTTCTATATTTATGTCTTTATATCAGGGAATATTTGCTAAAACTTAAAATGCACCATAGTGTGATAGAATTGGGCATCATCATAACATCTAATTTTTGCTAGTCACGAGGTTTTAAATTTTTTTAACCTGTCTCTCTTTCTGACCACAGCTCTGTGCCTTGTTTAAAGATGATTCCCACACAACAGGAGGAGGGCACTAAGGGTGGTGCTTGTTCAACCTCTTTTGGGAACAAGGTCTTCATAAATACACGAGGATGTGCATAGCAGGCCTGGCTTGGCACCTTGTGGAACTAAGAATTTAGTGCGCCTGGGCAGTGTCTTCTGTCACATTTGCTTTGGTCTATTCTAAAGCTGAGAGTGGGGATAGACCTGGGGTCACCCTCCCCATGGGTACATATCCTCTCCCACACACAGAAACCCAACACTAGCCACGAGGTACAGGCACACTTGCTCCCCAGTGAGCCCAAACATGGCTAGGGAGTCCCAGGGCTCTGATGTCATTGGAGAGTGTCTTCTGTCCAAGTCCAATGGAACTTTGACCTCCTGATATCTAGCTGGACCTTCTTACTTCTACGAGCCATGCCAGAAGTCACAATGGAATTTAGTACCAAGTCAGTTATCTTGAATCCCATAAATGCATGGCATTGTTTATAAAACGTTACAGTGCAGGCTTACAGGTTTTCTACTCTTTAAACTTCACTACACACAGAAGATAGTAGCAGATAAACACAAATAACTTCAAAAGGTATTTTTATTAATTTGACCTGAGTTTGCCTTCAAGCCAATAAGGATTTAATCATCTGCAGCTGTGGGGCACTAAGAAGACACTCCCTGCAGGCATGGAAGTGCAAGCCTTTAGTCCCCACATTTAGGGAGGAAGGCAGCCAGGCACATCTCTTAGAGTACTAGGCCAGCCTGGCCTACAAAACAAGTTCAACCAGTCTCAAAAAGAAACAAAACAAACAAACACACCCCCTGTGCCAAGATGTATCATTCAAAAAGTGACAGATGAACTTGTCACAGAGATATTATGAAAAGGGACCTTGTGCATTTGTAGGCAGAGAGACTGACCCTCATCTGTCAAGTTAGAGAACATTCGTGACAAATCCAGAAGCCTAGTAACCGCTGTACTTACTGTAGGTAGAAAAAAAATCTGCCTCTTTTGATGCCAGTTCTATCCTCCATAAACTGAAGATAGGCAACACATCAATTTAAAACTGTAAAGCTTTAGAAGAAGTAAGAACCACTTAGTAGCTCCAGCATTTAGTCCCCACATTTTCAGGCAAAGGCTGGTAAATCTCTATGAATTCAAGGCTGGTCAGGAATATGATGCTGAAAAAAATTACATGCAATCTTTTCTAAGCTTCATCAACTAAATTTATAATAATGTAAGAAGAAATGAACATGTTAGTGAACTTGACATGTTCTGTGTAGAAACATAACCTATGAACATGGCCCACTTAACTTCAAGAGAGGAAAAGTGGCCACTATTTACTTAAAGAATGGCATTAATTGTTCCTAGTAATAAAGAACCCTGCACACAGGAAGGACTAAGATGAGAATAGAAATCACTTCCAATGTGGCAGGATCCATTGCCATTCATACAGGTGGGTAAGCGACGTTGCATGTAATTTCCCAGCAAGCAATTCTAGCTATATAAATGAGGAAGATTCTGTGGTTTGGGGTTGTAAGTAATTCTGATTGGATGAATAATTCATTCATTCTCTGCCTCTATTTGGGCAAAGGGAAACACCCACCTTCCCCATTCCATGCCCGCTGCTAGCTCATCTTCCTAGGGAATGCTTTTCAGGTCTTAGTAGCAACTGGGATCTGTACCCTATATGCTCTTTCATGTTGTCTTTAGATTTTGTATTTTACTATTTTATTGCTTGTGTGTTTTTCTTGCATCCAATTGGGCCAGATGCCCATAGAAACAGAGGAGTTTGTCTTAATTACTGTTCTACTGAAGTGACACCATGATTAAGGGAACTCTATGGATTGTAGGTTGGTTATCACGTGAATATCCACATATAAGTGAATACACACTCTATTTATCTTTCTGTGTCTGTATTACCTAACTCAGGGTGGTTTTTTCCTAGCTCCATCAACTTGCTTGCATATTGCATGATTAACTTTTTAAACAGTTGAATAATACTCCAAATTGTAAATGTACCACGTTTTCTTCATCCATTCCTCTGTTGAGGAACATCTAGGCTATTTGCAATTTCTGGGTATTATGAAGAGTGCATGGTTGAGCAAATGTCATTATGGTAACATGAAGCATCATTTGGGTGTGTGCCCAAGAGGAAATAGCTAGGTCTTGAGGTAGATAGATTCCCAACTTTCTGAGGAATCACCATACTATGTACGTCATTACATAGTGACTGTACAAGTTTGCACTCCCACCAGCAACAGATGAGTGTTCCCCTTGTTCCATATTCTCGACAGCTTGAGCTTCCACCTATTTTATTGACATTAGCCATTCTGACAGGTGTAAAATGAAATTTCAAAGTAGTTTTGATTTGTATTTTCCCAGTGACTAAGGATGATGAACATTTAGTTGTTTCTCAGACCTTTGAGTTTCCTCTATTGAGAATTCACTGTTTAGATCTGTATCCCACTACTTTTAGTTGGGCTAATTGTTTTCTTAATGTTCCATTTTCAGAGTCATTTATATGTCTTAGATATTAGTCCTCTATTGAGTATGCAGTTGGCAAACCCTTTTGCCATTCTGCAGGATGCTACTTTGTCCAAATGACACTGTCCTTTACAGGGAGATTTTCAGCTAAATCTCTGTTTTAATCTTACCATCAAATACTCAGCCACAGCCTAGAATTTCTAAAATGAACTAATTAAATGTATACTGAAACATGACCACATTACCACTGGCTGTGTTGTTCAGGAGACAAATATTTTCTAATTCTGGAGATGATAGAAAAAAAATGTTCTTCCAGCTCAGTAAAACCATTAGAGATTTTAGTCAGAGAATGGAAAATTCATATTGTCCTATATTACAGTATTTCAAGTATAAGATGTTTTCAAACCTAGTTTGAGTCTAATATAGAAAAATTGGTGTTATGAGTATTAATTATAAATTAATCATACCCATTCTTTTGGGAGTGGGAAGTAATTATGCTGTTATTAAAAATGCAACTCTATCTGCTGAGCACAGCGCCATACACTTTTAACATCAGCCCTCAGGAGGCAGAGGCAGGTGGATCTTTGTGAGTTCAAGGCCAGCATAGTCTACATAGAAAGACCTAGTCGCAAAACAAACAAAAACAATTAAACAAGCAAGAAAAGCAACTGTAAAATGCTAAGAAGTCAGGTGATGTAACATTAAATGTATTTTTCTTTTCATTAAAGGAAAGTTTATGAGGAAAGTGTTCTTATTTTTTCCTTCATGACTCTATGTCTGAAGAGCAAGGCAGCTTATACTAGAGAGTTCATCACACCTTAACTAGAAAACCACATATACCACTTTTCTACCAGCCTTGGCAGTCTCAAGCGCTGGAAGTGAGTCCATAAAAAGGATGTAGAGAGTTGATAACAGTGTTGTGCCATTACTGTGTGTATTACTACACTACACTACTGTATACCAGAGTTGTCACTAGGATCACAGTTGTGTTTCCTTCCTGTCTTCATTTAACTTTCTCTCTCTCTCTCTCTCTCTCTCTCTCTCTCTCTCTCTCTCTCTCCCTAGAGATAAAGTCTCACCACATGGCACAAGCAAGCCCTTTGGGCTTAGCCAAAAGGGTGATAAAAGAGAATGTAAACCCACAGGGCTTGCTGGTGATTCTTTAGAAGACTGAGGGGGGAAAAAGGAGTTTTTTAAATATCAAAATTTTCAACATCTTCTAAAAAAGTCAAAAAACTGTTTCCTTTTCCAAGAAGGGGGAAAAAAACACCCTTTCATTTAAAGACGAAGTAGATTTATATGGTAAAAATGCCTGTTTGCCCACATTTACACATGAATGAAACCAGTCTTGGCATCTGGCCTCCTTGCTCCTTTATCACATGGAAGGTTTGCTCTTGTGTAGTAACCCGTCATATGATGAGCCAGGACTCATGCAGATGTAACTTTTAAACGTTTCTTTCTTTTCACATTATAACCAGTATTTTAGCTTACTGTTCCAGTTTCATCTATGCTCATCAAAACAGTTTCAAAGCTGGAAGACATTTAAAAAAAATCCCCAAATCGCCCATACTTGGTATTTGTTTGGAGGAAAAAGGAAAGAATTCTCAGCTACAACAGCCCAAGCACCTGTTTCAAATTAAATATCCTCCATTTACTTGCAAAATTAATTCTTCATAATAAGCAAATAGCAGCATGTGACCCAAGCTAATTGTTGATTTTCTTTTTCTTCCTGGAGGAATGCATCCCAAGAGCATCTGTTTGTTGAATCTGAGAGATGGGACACAGAGAAGCCACAGGGAGGGGTAATGGGCAGAGAGGCATCCACATTTCACAAGGAGCAGTAAGTGATGCAAAAATCAGGGCTGCTTCCTGAGACAACAGCATAGAAACCCTTCCGGGGTCTTGAGTTCAGAATTTGGGAAGAATACAAAAGCAATTATTATTTCCAATGCCAATACGTCTCTAACTTGTTATTTGAAATATTCCTTCACATGTTGCCGTGTGCCTTGTGTGAGCCATGGTTTTTGCAAGGTCAACATTTTTTTTTTTTTTTACAAAGAAACCGTTATTTTATTTTATTTTATTTTTATTTTATCTATGGAAACTTATTTTTCAAATATTCATCAAATATAATCTGATCTTAAATTTCTGTAGTTTATTTTTTAAGTAAATTAAAAAATCAGTTGCAACTAATATTTCATTTCATTCCAAATTGCTTCCATTCTTGTGGTATTTATAAATCATTGTGAATGCTTCTTGTTTAACAAAAGCCCATTTGGTTCATGCATGCGTGGCACAACTTAAATCTACCAAAAAATATGGGTCAAATTGACTGACCATTAAATATGCAAATTCATCAAGATCTATTTCCTTTGAGTAAGATCATTTCAAAGAACAATCTAGAAGCCTACTGGTGCCAGAGATAAGAAACTGCTTCTGGTTTGTGAGTCAAATAACACTCTAAGATTTGAATATGGAAAATTTGGTGAATGCTAATTATTAAAATATCAAATGTTTGCTTTTAGCTCTGACCAAAGCTATTCAATTATCTCTCCTGAGTTAAGGTAAAAATATTTTTATTTTTGTCAGATACTCAAACTTATACAAAATCCTTATTCCTTCTTTTTTTTTTAAATTCTAAATTAGGAAAGCAAAACAAGTAAATCAAAAGTTGAAAGAGGTGGTATCTTGAAAACAAAAGTAATTGGCAAGTCTGTTATTGTAAACACATAGGTTGAGCCATGAATTGTTCAAATGTGAGTAAATATTTAAGCACAAGAAAGGTGAATTTGCTCATTGCCTGGAACAGAAAGTGTCAACTAAAAATAGAAAGCATCTCCTTTTAAAGGTTTTAAGATGGACCATATGTCTGAAAATACTGATGCTTTTAAAAGCAGTTTTAGCTACATAGTTAATAATCCCCATCCTTTTTTTCTTTGAAAATTTCCAACTTATAAATCTGTTGTGCATTTATGTTGACAGGTTGACTACATGAATAAAAAGTAGTTTGTTACTGCCTAGCAGAATTCTTTGAGAGAATTATTCAGCTGACCTTGAGAAATCCAGTACTTTGTCAATTCTAGCTAATGTGTCATGAAATATGCCTAATTACTATTTTCAAATAAAAATAGTTTTTATTTCATACACTTATTCTGATTGCAGTTTCTTTCCCCCAGTTATGCCCAGACCCTTTCCATATCCTCACCCAACCAAGCCATCCCTTCTTTCTCTCTCTTGCTCATAAGCATATAATGATAATAACAGCAATAATAATAAACTCAGATAACATAAAGACAGACAAACCAGAATAGAAAAAAAAACCAATAAAAAAAACAGGAAAAAGAAAGCAAAAATAACAGAACAAGAAACACATACAAAAACCTAGGCACACACATTCGCAGACACAGAAAAGCCATGAAAGCATACAGAAACTAAAATAAGATCTGTCTGAAAGTTATAGAAAACCCTTGTGTGATTAAAAACAACAAAACAAAGCACTGCACCTCCCTCCCTGCCCCCTGCCTGGTAACACTGAATTTGTTTTGTTTTAGCTATTATTACACAGGGAAGGGGGTTTGCCCTTAAGTGTGGTTTGTATACCCAATGAGATTCCATCAGAGAAAACTAAATTTTCTTTTGCCAGCAGTCACAAACTGTAGATAACTTCTAGAATAGGGACATGGTCTTGTGTCCACCGGCTCGGCACTGGAACTCCACCTGTGCAGGTCCTGTGCATGCTGGCACAGTCTCTGTGAGTTCACATGTCTGTCAGAGAGCTGTGTTCAGAAAGCCCTGTTTCCTTGGTGTCTTCCCTTCCCTCTGGCTCTTAAAATCTCTCTTCCACAGAGAACTCTGAACCCTGCAGAGAAGGATTTCATGGAGACATACCATTTAGGACCAAGTGCTCCATAGTGTCTCACTCTATCCACGTTATCCAGTTGTGGGTGTCCACATTTGTTCTTGCCACACACTGTAGGAGGAAGCTTCTTGGATGATGGCTGAGGAAGGCACTGATCTATGAGGACAGCAGACTGGTGTTAGGAGTTCTTTTATTACCGCTTTCCTTTAGTAGAGCAGAGCTAGTTTGTCTTCCCCTAGGTCCCTGGATTATCTAGTCTCCAGTTCTTCACGACTTGGGAAGTGTCAGGAATAAATTCTGTCTCATGAACTGGGCCCTAATTCTAACCATGAATTGGTTGGTTACTCTCACAGCTTTCTGTCACTATTGTATCAGGATGTCTTGCAAGCAGCTCACCATTGGAGATTTCGGGGTTCGTAGATGGGTTGGTGTTTTATCTCTCTCCTTTGGTAGAATGGAGAATACTTTCTAGTATTGTGAAGATCAGTCAGTAGGGGACGAAGGCTCTAGGTAGGAAGAAACTTAACTAGTCCATGTTCATTGAGTTCTTTAGATGTTGTCTTCGGCAGTAGGGCCATACCATTTAATTTCCTTGACAATAACCTGGGTTGTTAAACAACTCAATAATATGTAACCTATTCATTTGGTGGTTAAAGATGTCTAGTTGAAGCATTGTCTTCTATTATTTGGTGATTCCAGTTTCAATATTTTCATATATGTATATATTTGAAGACACTTACACTGTACTAGGTTTCCATATGAGGCCTCAAATGGCCCTTAGTTTTAGCTGGTCTTCCTGATATTCACTACTTTATCCCTTCTTTCCTCCCCTTCCCTGGTTATTCAAGCATTTCTCACATCACTATACTCTTATTATTTCCATCCTGTATATACTTTGTCTTTCAGTGAGGTTATTATTGTCAGAAAACACTACTGACTTATACTGCATTTAGTGCTTTGTGGTCATCTAAAACAAGTCATGCCATGGTCAATAATTAAACAGAAAGGATCTTCAATGTTCTCTGGATTTACAAGAAGTTTTTTGTGCATGTGCTTCTTCTGTATCTACAAAAATGCTTTTTGTGTGGAAGACGGTCATGGCTGAATCCATGAAAGACTAATAACTGACTTTTACTCTGGAGAATAAGATGCAGAGGATGTCAAAAATATCTTCGGTTACATCAAAATCATCAATGTGTACATTATACAGCTCATCACAGAGAAGAATTATATTTTTCTCTGGGTTTAGCTCCTGAGAAACATGAAACATTCCTGGATATTTCCTATTCTCTCTCTCTCTCTCTCTCTCTCTCTCTCTCTCTCTCTCTCTCTCTCTCTCTCCTCTTCTCTTTACACACACACAAACACACAAGGGTCTCACCACATAGCCCTAAATGGTCTGGAAACTGTAACATAAGCAAGGCAAGATCCTAAGTCACAGAGATCTGCCCTGAGCTGAATGAGTTGTGAGCCACCATGCCCATCTCCTCTATGAAGATTTTAGAAACAAGGTGCTCATATTCATTTACTTACTTCAACTACAGCTTCACACGATATTGACTCCAACCAAAGACACAGGTCAGTGTCCATTGTCCTGGTAGTTCAGATTGGAGCAGTCACTTTATGAGCATCTAAAATAAAGTTGAAAAGAATCAATATCCAAGTACACAAGAATTTCTTTTATGCAGTTCAAATAAAAAAGTCGTGGTAGTGCCTTGCTATGCTCATGTTTAGTTTTGAAGTTATGATGAATGTCAGTGCACATATTTTAGACATTAGTACAATGAGTTACACAAAAAAAAACATTGCAGTGCTCAGACCTGTCTATCCAGGATAGCTGGCCCCTTGTCAATTTGACACACAAACACATCACTGCTAAACTAAAACCATTCATTTCTTGTTGCCCCCAATGTGTTATGTTAATAAATATCACAATATAAAACATATTATAGATTTTAAAATCCTACAGTCTTTACAAATTTAAACACTTCAAAGGTTTCATCTCTTTAAAATGCCTATCTCTTTAAACATCCAAGTCTTGCTAAAAATCTAAAAATCTCTTTATAGGATCAAATACTTTTAACTGTAGGTACCTATAAAATTCAGAGTAAGTTAGGTTCTTAATTTTTTCAAGAGGGAAGAAAACCAGGGCATGGTTAAAATCTAATCAAAGAAAAACCAAAGTCCAACAGTCAAAAGATCAGTATCAGACCCATCTTCTGGGATCCTCCAAAGGGTTTGGTTCACTTATCCAGCTCCTCCCTCTGCAGCACATGTGGCTCAACTCCGAGGCTCAGACGGGTTCCACTTCATGGCTGCTGCTATTCTTGGAAGTTGTCACATGGTATTGATATCTCCAAAATTCTTGAGTCTCCATTGTAACTTGACTGTGTTTTCAGCAGTGGCCTCTTCTGGACCCTCCTCAGGGACTGTAACTCTATCCCATGGTGCCACGTATCAGCCTCACCCCAGGACCCCTTCAATGCTGGGCCTTTTACTGAAAGTGAGATTGCACCATTGCCAATGGCCCCTCTTGGTTTCTCTTCAGGGACTTCAATTCTGCTGTTTCCCATGTCCTTGCCATGTCTTCAAAGCCAGTCCAACCTGGTGACTTTTACACTGCCATGTTTGACTACAATATAAGTTAAATCATTGGCTACCTCTAGATCACATCCTTCCAACACTTCCACTGCCTTAATGGAGCTGGTCTTTTCTTAATCACAGCTGATGTTCCAGTCCCTAGCAAAGCAAAGGTTTTGTTGGTGTTGTTTTGCTGATTTTTTTCTCTCATTAATGGTACTTGTCTCTCATTAATCACAGCCAATTTTTGGCTCCAACTGACCAGACACTTAGATTCTTAACACAAAAGAGCATACAAATGGCTCTTTATAGAGTCTTTAAAAGATTCTCAAAGTTTCCTCTGAAACTTCACAAATAAGATCTCTATCATCTGCACTGCTCTCAACATTATTATCTTCCAAGCTCTACAGAAAAGCCCATGGAGCTCTGAGCACTCAGTGGTTTTCCAGCCCAAAGTTCAAAGTCCTTTCACAATCCTCCCCAAAGCATGTCTTTTACAGTAATACCCCAATTTCTGATGCCAACTTCTGTCTTCTGGATTCCTATTGCTACGATAAAACATCATGATCAAAGCATCTTGGCAAGGAAATGGTTGTCTTTTCATCTTACAGCTTGAAAGACAGGAATCTGGAGGGAGGGGGCCCATGAAGGAACGCTGGTTACTGCTCAATCCTCACGGCTTGTTGAGCGAGCTTCCTTATAGCACCCAGGACCACCAACACAGACGTGGCACCAAAGATAGTGAGCCAGGGCCCTCATACATCAACCATCAGCCAAAAAAGTATATCACAGTCTTATGCATAGGCAAATCTAGTGGGAACATTTTCCTTGTTGGGAGTCCCTTTACCAAAAGAACTTAAGCTGTGTTGAAAGCTATTTCGCAGAACATTTAAGTATTAAATTGATATATGTTTTTGTGTTGTGTTAGACAAAAAAATGTACGTTCATCTGTTAGTATGCAAAAAAATTACTTAAAACTTTTTTGACTTATTATCAGCAATTTTGACATACCTATTTTATATACCTGTATACCTGACTATGAAAAAATATATAAGAAAAAAGATCCCAAAGGGTACTTAAGACTTCCTAGATAGAAGGCTCCGGAGTCTCCCTTCATCCATGGACAACAAGCTTAAAAAAATCTATACATTTCCCAAGTCTCTCAAAAGGCAAAAATGAGCAGAAAGACTTCTGTACACCGGATATCAGCAAATAATCACATATATAAGTTGGAAATATTTAATACTTGTCATTGAACTCTCCTTGGGCTGATTTGCCACATAGCTGGAAAATTATTCTAAACTTCTGTTGTAGTTTGAATAAGAATGGATCCTGTAGCCGGGCGGTGGTGGCGCACACCTTTAATCCCAGCACTTGGGAGGCAGAGGCAGGCGGATTTCTGAGTTCGAGGCCAGCCTGGTCTACAGAGTGAGTTCCAGGACAGCCAGGGCTACACAGAGAAACCATGTCTTGAAGAAAAAACAAACAAACAAACAAAAAGAAAAAAACAAACATACAAGAATGGATCCTGTAGCCTTACATGTTGGAAAGCTTGGTCTCCAGTTGGTGGAACTTTTTAGGAAGAATTTGGGGGTATGACCTGTTAAAGGTGGTATGTCACCAGAGGTGGGCTTTGAGGTTTCAAAAAGCCTCCTATACAATTCTCAGCTAGCTCTTTTCTCCCTCATATTTATGGATCAAGAAGTAAGCTCTCAGCTACTGCTCCAGGACGATGTCTGCCTGCCTGTTGCCATGCTCCCCAATATGATACGATGGGTATGGACTCTAACCCATTGGAAACATGAACCCCAAATTAAATGCTTTCTCCTATAAGTTTCTAAGACCATGTTGTTTGTCGCAGTGCAGTGACTGAAAACTAAGGCATCCTAAAGCAGAGGAAGAGAGGAAACATAAATGGTAGTCTAATGGTATCACTCCATACAAGTATCTCTAGAAACCAGAACCAACTTGCAGTTTCATATGTTATTATAAGCATCCAACTGCCTGCATATACAAGGATAAGAACAGAAAAGAGCTTAACCTTTTGTTCAATGATTTTTCATCCAAAAATCATTGATCCTTAGAGGGAACATCTACTTAGTTTACTAGTAGTAGTTGCTAGTACTTTGGGTTTTATTTAACTTGCTCCAGAGAATTAATAGAACAAAACACAGTGGTCTGCTGGCAGTCTGGCCATGAAGTCAACACTTGCTGAGAGTGCCCTCTCTTCTGATTCTAGTAAAATCACCAGTTCCACCAAAACCTCCTGGAAAGTACTTGCCCATACAATGTATCTCAGGTTTAACATGGGCCATCTGAGTGAATACAAGACAATAAATACTTTACGTTCTAGCAATAGCAAGATCTGAGCATATGAGCATTTCCACAAATTTGAGAAAGAAAAACATGTCTATGGTTCTCAGCAGCATTGTAGAGATGAGTAGAAAAGAGACATTATTTATGTTCACAATACTCACATACAAGCCCACAGCACTTTGATGGCTTAGGTTAACAGAAGGAATTGGAAAAATGATACAGCAGACCTCCTGCAGTCTCAACAAGGCTGTCAGAATAGTTATGTCCAAACAATAATGGGTTGGAAGTGTCCAACAGGACATGAAGAAGGCATGAGCAGTCTGTTAAGAATGCAAAACTAGTACACACTTTAGAAAGGAGTATGCATGTTCTTCAAAACCTCAAACTTCTCCAGTGACCATCATTGGTATGTATTGAAAGGAACAGAAATAAAAATTCACATGCCAACAGTGTCTGCACTCACTCACAGCCTAGATATGTAAACAAATAAAACTCCTCTTAGATGAGGGTGCAGAAGGGCATTCCTCCAAGCTGCAAGGCTCCAGCTGACCTGTGGAAAAGTTCCGTCTCCTACCTGAGGCTGTTGTCAAAGAGAGAGGCTAGGGGGTTCATAGTCACCAGATACTACAGTAGATCAGAGGAATAGCCACTATAGGTCTGATTTGCAATCAGACCATTCTGATGCACTGAGGACAAGAAGACCAGAGACTGTGATGAAGAGAATTCATCACCCTGTAAAGTTTGTAAGAGTTGGGTAAGCTCCCCACCCAAAATATATGCTGATAATCTGTCTGCATATTCTGATAGGATGTATGCACCCAGGAATGACAGGAAAGGCAGAAAGACTGTTGAAGTTTTGTAATGTGGTTTCTTTTCAGATTTCATTGAATGTGAAATATTCATAAACAGAATACTATTTGTCTGAATTATACTGAAAGAGTTTGGCCAGATGGTTCAGTAGATGTGGTGATTTGAATAAGAATGGCCCTCAGAAGCTGACAGATTTGAATGTTTGGTCAACTATTTGAAAGAATTAGGTGGTGTGGCTCTATTGGAAGAAGTGTGTCACTGGGGGTGGGTGTTGAGGTCTCAAAAATCACATGCCAAGCCCAGATTTTCTCTCTTCCTGTTGCTTGTGGATATGGATATAGAATGTTTAGCTCCTTCTCTAGCACCATGTCTGCCTGCATACCACCATGCTCCTTAACCTTATGGCAATGGACTAAACCTCTGAAGCTGTAAGCAAGTCCCAATTAAATGCTTTCTCTTGTAAGACTTGTCTTGGTCATGGTATCTTTTTATAGCAACAGAATACTGTCCAGGAAATTGATACCAGGGAGTGGAATATTCGTGTGATGGGCTTGATCATGCTGCATATTGGTAGAATATGGACTTTAGGGCTTTGAGTTAGGGAAGAAGTTGAAGACTTTAAGCAAAACCTAGTGGACAGTACTAGTAGGGGTGTGGAAGACTGCGGTTCTGAGAGCAACATAGAGTAGGATGGCCCAGTCCAGTTCAAGAGGTTTCAGAGGAGAAAAATAATGGCAAGTAGCCTAAAAAATTCTTGTGATATTTTGGCAAAGAATGTAGCTGATCTCTGCCTTTGTTTAACAAAACACAACAACCCAGCAAACAAACAAAAACAAAAACAATAAACAAACAAACAAACAAAACTGCCTTAGGCTAAATTGAAGTTTTGGCTTAATAGCATTGGCAAAGAAGATTCTAAGAAACACTAGTATTGACTGTGTTTTGTGGTTATTAGTCACCACATCTGTAATGAAGAGGAGCAAGTTATGCAAGGAAAATTGGAAAATATATAGTTGAGAAGAAAAGGAGCACCAAAAGGTGTAATAGAGCTATTTCCTGTGATCAAGGAGATAAAAAAGTTTAAAGAAACGCCTAATGCTAAATAGTATAAAGGAAATGGTGGCTTCACGGCAAGACCTTATTCAGCTAATCTTCCAACTTATGACAAGGAATTAAAGAAAATCTTAAGCAGTGACAGGGATGATTAAAAGCAGAAAGCTGATGAAAATGTACGGGAACAAGGGAGCTGTGTTCCAGCCCTAGCAAGCGGCAGAATGTGGCAGGCAGCTTCAGCCACGTGCTTCTGATTCTAGAGTCAAGAGTGCAAGAAAGGTGATGTGAGATTTCCCCCTGCAGCTAAGGAAAGTGGCTGAGGTCAGGAGTGAGGTCAGAGGTATCCTGCATGGGGGCCAAAGAGGCATTGCATGACACTGTAAAGGTGAAACCTGGATTGTGTTGCAAATCCCAAGACGTTGGAGATGCCAGAATTGTGGAATACGGGCCAAGGACTGGTTGTGGAACCAGCCAGAGAGAGAGAGAGAGAGAGAGAGAGAGAGAGAGAGAGAGAGAGAGAGGGAGAGGGAGGGAGAGAGAGAGAGATGTTTCAGTCAACAAAACTGAAAGGAGTTGGAAATTTGAAGAGCACTTTAACTTCAGCCATGAAGATGGAAAATATGGAGTTTTCCTTGATGCTTTCCTTGGGCTTACTTTGGTCTAATATTTCTTCACTGTGCTTCCTTTGGGCCCTTTTGGAATGGTAATATTTATCTGGTGCCACTGTATATTGGAAATAGGTGATCTGCTTTTTTTTTTTTTATTATTTTTATTTTAAAGGGGTTACAGTTAAGAGGCATATGTTTCAGAAGAGACTTGGGAATTTTAAACAGTCTAGAGATGCTTATAGACCATGGGGACTTTTAAAGTTGGACAGGATGCAGTGTTTTGCATTCTGATATGGCTAGAAGCCTATGAGGGTCAGTGGAGTGGTTTGAATAAGAATGGCCCACATAGGTTCATAGATTTGAATGCTTGGTCACTAAAGGGTAGACGTCTTTGAAAGGATAAGTAGGTGTGGCCCTGTTTGAGGTAGTATGCCACTGGAAGTGGGCTTTGAAATCTCAAAAGCCCATGTCAAGTTCAGAATTTTTCTCCTCTCGCTGCCTGTGGATATGGATATAGAACATTCAGCTACTTCTCCAGCACCATGTCTGCCTGTATGTGACTGTGCTCCTCACCACAATTACAATGTATTAAGCCTCTGAAACTGCAAACAAGCCCCATGAAACGCTTTCCTTTGTAAGAGTTGTCATGCTCATGGTGTCTTTTCACAGCGACAGAACATTAGCCCACTCCTTCCCTTCCTGAGCAAATGTTTGAACTTGGATGGAATGTTACAGTTTAGAGGAACATGCCATACAACAGGGTATTATCCTGCCTCTCAGCTCTGCTTGAAGTAGGACTACCTCTCTGGATAGTTGAAGATTCATTTAGCAAAGTGGTCCTGAGGTTAGTTTTCCCTATAAGTCTTCAGGTCCAAGCCACGAACTCCTGCTACCTGAAGAGTTAGGTGGTCGCCTCTTGGCATATACCAGAGAACATCGAGTTGGAGTTGCTCTTTAGGTTCCACTCAGGCCTCCATTCATCACCTTCTTGTACCTGGCTTTCACCCTGGCCTTCTCCTGATCCTCATACCACCAGCCATGAGTTAGCAGAGAGTGCCACAGCTTTGAGCATTGGTCTTCCTTATCCCCATAATTGAAGCCATTCACTGAGTAGTATACAGATCTGTCTGTCATTGTATGTCACTCTGTCCTGTAGGTCTTCAGTTCCTTCAGTGAGGGAAGGTGTGGTTCTCAGTCACAGGCCTGGTCTCTTTGGTGACATTACATGCACAGTGATCAAGGCATTAATATTTATTGAGAATCTGTGCAGATCAACATTATGCTGGCTGAGATGAGGCTATACCCAGTGCCAGGAACAGCAATATCCTATTATGGTACTACTCAGAGGTTGCTGGGTATGGAGGTGTCATAATATTTTTCCAGTGGGAGATCATGAGGCACTCAAAGGAGGCAGCATGTTGATTTAAGCTCTCACCAAAGTAACAGATGACTGTATAGACCATGCTCACCACCTGAGAGGCCTGAATGGCCAGTGGGAAGAAGGTGGTGATGAGATAGTTTTCTCTAGGATCTGTGACTGCATGGGCATCTGGCATTCCTTGCTTGGACCACTCATATTGCAGTAACACTCAACCACATACATCTCCATACATCTTGAAGGGAAGCTCATCAAAACACAGGATTTTCTTTATTTTCTCTTCAAATTATTTTATTTTTATATGTATGGATGTTTTTCTTGCATGCATATATATGCACATTGTATGTTTGTGTGTCTGGAGCCATCAGAGGCCAGAAGAAGGTAGCAGATTTCCCAGAATCTGGAGATCCAAGTGATTGCAAGCCACCATGCAGGTCTTGGGAATCAAATCCAAGTCTTTTGGAAGAACAGCCAGTTACCATAACAACTGAGACATCTCTCTAGCCCCAAGACATTGGATTTTCTAAGGCAAGATGCAAACATTACACCCTTCAACTCAGTTGAGTTCAGGAAGTAAGCTACTCAGTAGCTTCAGGAAGTTACTAAAACAGACCAGTATACTAGATTTCTTTCTTCTCAAGATAATATAACCAGTAAGAAGTGCTAAGAACCACTCTCAAGCAAGCTTAGCTGCCTGAAAGAGACCGGGCAAGCCTCTTAGAGGAGCCTCAGTCTCCTAGAGGAGACTGCCTTAAAGATACTCTTCACATTGTGCGGTGAGCACCTGGTGTCCAGCATCTATGAGCTGTAACCTATGTTTACTGTGAACTCTGCCATGGCCCCTGGGAACTGGGACTCGTCACTCTGGCATGAGAACTGACACTTTTGATGCTTGTGGGGATCACCAGAGATTCTTCCTGCAGATTCCACATTCCTTGCCAGGTCTAGCCACACCCAGAGCTCCAGTCCACAACAACAACAAGAGTGCAGGTTAGCCCCAGCTTCTGACTGGTCCCCACCAAGGTAAGAAATATTAAGGCAATCAATGGCCTTCTGAAAGAAATGTCTGGGTATAGCTGATGTTAGAGAGATGACAAATTCATAGTCCAGTCCAAATATACCAATGGGAACTTGAACTGAACTGTTTTTGAATACCTATCTCAAAGAAGGGTTCTGCTTTGCTTTGTGATGAGTGTTAGGCTGAATAGGGCTGGGGCTTGGCTTCCCAAGAAATTTACAAAACAATTTGTTCACCAGCTCTCCATATAAAGGATCACTGGTGCTTACCCATACTTGCCACAAGCATCTTTCTTGATATTTCTGGTAGGTCCCAATTAAAACACTCCATGTGAACATCTGGCAGGTTCTTCCTGCTATTAAGGCATCTACCACCCTCCACAGCCCAAATCTATGCTCCATCTGGAATTTAATTCGTCTGATCATTCAGTGCCCCAGGAACTCCAGGCTCTTGTAGGTCTCCAGCAGCACGCACCTGTACAGACCCCTCTGGGCAGCATCTAGCTTCTGCCCTTCCTGCCAGCCTGAGTCCACATTTACAACTTAAATGACACCAACCCCATTTCTAGATTTTGGGATACCACACATCTTCTGCCACAGACCAAACCCAGCCGGGGAATGTAGTCGCGGGAAAACAAGGATTTTTCTGGCCCAGGAAGATATGGATTCAGCGAAAAATGACACAGACACTGGACACAGAGATGGTTTAAGATCCAAGTGTGTATTCTTTTTCTCAAACAGGAATTTTTGAGCATGAGGGAATGACATTTACATATCAAAAGATGTATCCAGCAAAGCAGGCACAATTAGCATAACAATTTGGCACAAGGAAATGTAAAATCAAAAAGGGAAAACGTTTCCCGTATAACAAATATTGAAGCTCAAACATAGACAACATCAATCTTAGTCTAAATGAGTCTCTGTGAGTAAACTTTACCTGACACCTAGCTTTTGTCTGTAAAACCTGAATTTTGGGGGCTGGAGAGATGGCTCAACAGTTAAGAGCACTGACTGCTCTTCCAAAGGACCTGAGTTTGAATCCCAGAAACCACATGGTGGCTCACAACCATCTGTAATGAGATCTGACTCCCTCTTCTGGAGTGTCTGAAGACAATGAAGACAGTGTACTTACATATAACAATAAATAAATCTTTAAAACAAAGACAACAAAGAGCTTAAAAAAAAAAACCCTGAAGTTTCCTATAATTTTGTATGGAGTAGGCAGGCCAAATTCCAATCCCTTCCTAAGTTCCACATAGCCTCATTAATATTTCATAAGTTAGAACTGCAACCTGAACCACACCTGGATAAGCCAAGAATGTTGTTTTGGCCAGAAACTCCCTAGGTGGGGTCTGCAAGATAAAAAGCAGTTCCTATAAGCTTCCATTGAGGAAGCTCTGAGATTTGCACTAACTCGAATGTAAATTTAACTTGCCCAACACCCACCTGTCCAGCAAGAGCATAGTACAAGGTTCTTCAGATGTAGATATCTTCTAACCTAAGCCTTTTGTCTAAGACTAGGCCCAACATCCACGTGTCCTGCAAGGACTTCTGCATGAGAGTCAAATAACAAAAGGAACTTGTACTTTTAGGATTCCCGGAAAAATTCTACTCATTGTTTCATAATTTCAATGAGATCTCCTTTTTAATCTTGGGGGGTAAATGTGACTAAGGCAAAGCATTAGAGTTCTAAGAAAAGTGGGTTTTTTTTGGCCAGTAATATTACTTCAAAGAATGGGTTATAATTTACTCTCTCGAATTTACTCGGTCTCGGGCTACCAGGAAAAAAGGAAGTTTAGAAGGAAAATAAATTGCCAAGTGAAAAATTGCGGCTTCTATACTGGGGGAGTTCCACAGGCCCCAAGAGACATTTTCCGTCTCAGTCTGTAGAATTCTGTCTTATAGAATCTATTGGGGCTACCGCGGCAATCTTCCCCAGGATCTCCTCATATCAGCACATAGAAAGGGAGAGAGAGGCTACAACAGTCTTGATAGGGACAGAACATGGCAATGGTATTAAGATGCCAGGAAAAGTCTACTAAAGTTCTTACTTTCTAGACTATTTTTAATCATGTGCATTTGTGTTTTACTTTTAAGTATACAAAAATATTTATAAATATTTATTTCTAAGTAGTACTTAATGTATTAGAAATGTCATCTTTAGAGTCGTTTTCCCTTATAATATTTTCTTATAAACATCACATTGGTTTATGATTAAGAGAATAAGTGGGTTTGAGGGTTTTTTTTTAAAATACAGTTGTAATCAGTAATAAAATAGTTTACAGCTTTGTAAATGTTCAGACCATGAGCACAGTGACAAAACACACATCTGGAAAGACATGGATGCTACATAAGCCGAGGTTGCCTCTGCTTCAGGCTTTGTAAGACCTGAAAGAAAAACGGGGGAACCCCAGCGCCCCATGCCTTGGAAGGCGTCACCCCATTCACTCACGAGAAACAGTCTTGATGCAATAGCAGGAGGATTTTAATTCCAGAGCTCTGGGGTCACAGCCATTCCCCCACGCAGGGTAGGTGACTGTGAACCACGCTTGCAGAATGGGGCAGCTTTTATAGGCTTATAACAAAACCCGCCTAACACATGCCACTCCATAGCTTCTAAGCCAATTAGTTTAAATTATCCGAGCCCACACTCTCTGAGAACCAATCAGTTTCCTATAGAGGCTGGATAAACTAGTTAAGTCATTTCCGCTTAGGTGGCCACCACACACAGGGTCAGGCAGGCGTTTCCTGTTACGCATTTCCTGTTATGGGGCTAGCGAATCCGCCGCAGTGATACTGCTGACCCAAGCAGTGTCTGCCCTAGCCTCAGCTGCTCTACAGGAGGCGAGGCGGGAAAGGATGCTAGGGACCTTCCCAGCCTGCAGCGCGCAGCTGGACCCTGGAGGCGGGTGTTCCTGGGCTAACAAAGAGTGGGCTAAATTTTTTGCTTTTTGGGGTCACCCAAGACTCAGGCATGGGGGATTTCCAGCCTGCAAACCTCATCCTTTCAGCTTCACCCTTCTCCAGTTACATTTAACAAACAAATCCGTAAAAAGACATCCATAGATCTTCAAACAGCCTCAAGGGATTCAACTTTTAATCAGTTATTCAACACATTAAAAAAATAAGGCAAGCACAAAATGAGATTATGGCGAGGATAAATGGGCAAGGTTTCCAGGGCACAAATTTTCCCATAATGAAGTACTCTATGCACTGATGGTAATGTTGATTACGAGACTAGAAATAACCACTAAAAATAATGGTTTTCACTTTAGGTACATTATAACTTAATTATATTAAAGGAATAGACTCACTCTTCCTTGCCTGCTTGCCTTGTGTGACTGAGCAACTGCTAGATCCTTGGAATTCCATCCACAGCTGCTGGTGACCATTGTTGGGGAGTTGGACTACAGGCTGATTGGTGTTTGGACATAGGAGAGAGCCAGAGGAAAATGCCACCAAAGTCTTGGATTGGGCTACCAAGTTAGGTCTTCATCCCTCCATCTGAAAACGTGCACAAAGTAATCCAGGCTCTCTCACCTGAAGTATCGTAAAGGACAGGGAGACTAGGATAGTGAGAGGTTGTTAATCTAGGTGAATAGAGAACTCTGGAACTTCAGAGCGTAAGATCAGTGGAGCAGCTGGGATGGAAGTCTTCCCACCGCCATTGGCAACAGAGAGCCGGGAGACTCCACAGCCTTCTGTGCATAGCTCTCCAGGAGAGATAGATCTCCCAACAGCACTTTCATTTCTGAGCACAGAGGTGAGATCTCCACCTTCTCTCCGGAGGGGACCAGCTAGGAGCACACAGGGCATAAGATCAGTGGAGCAGCTGGGACATTTTCCCATCTCCATTTACATCAGGGATCTGAGAGACTCCACAGCCTTTTGTGATCAGTGGAGCAGCTGGGACAGAAGTCTTCCCGCCTCTATTTGCACCAGGGAGTCGGGAAACTCCACAGCCTTCTGTGCATAGCCCACCAGGAGAGAGAGAGAGAGAGAGAGAGAGAGAGAGAGAGAGAGAGAGATCTCCCAGCAGTACTTTCACTTTTGAGCTCAAAGGAGTAAGGACACAGGCTTACAGGCCCACAGGAGGAACAAACGCCAGCCAGAGACAACAATACCAACTAGCACCAGATGGAGAAAGGCAAGCACAAGAAACCTACCAACAGAAACCAAGGTGACATGGCAACATCAGAACCCAGTTCTCCCATCACAGCAAGTCCCGGATACCCCAACATACCAGAAAAGCAAGAGTTGGATTTAAAATTGTATCTCATGATGCTGATAGAGGGCTTTAAGAAAGACTTAAATAACTCAATTAAAGAAATACAAGAGAATGTCGGTCAACAGGTAAAAGCCCTTAAAGAGGAAACCCAAAAAATTCCTTAAAGAATTACAGGAAAACACAAAGAATCAAGTGAAGAAACTGAACAAAGCCATCCAGGATCTAAAAGTGTAAGTGGAAACAATAAAGAAATAACAAAGTGAGACATCTCTGGAGATAGAAAACCTTGGAAAGAATTCAGGAGTCATAGATGCAAGCATCAACAACAGAATACAAGAGATAGAAGAACCTCAGGTGCTAAAGATACCATAGAAAAACTTGACTCAACAGTCAAAGAAAATGCAAAATGCATAAAGTTCCAAACATCCAGGAACTCCAGGACACAATGAGAAGACCAAACTTAAGGATTATAGGTATAGACAAGAGCGGGGATTTGCATCTTAAAGGCCCAGTAAATGTCTTCAACAAAATTGTAGAAGAAAACTTCCCTAACTTAGAGAAAGAGATGCCCATGAACATACAAGAAGCCTTCAGAACTCCAAACAGACTGGACCAAAACAGAAAGTCCTCCTGGCACATAATAATCAAAACACCAAATTCACTAAACAAAGAAAGAATATTAAAAGCAGTAAGGGAAAATGAGCAAGTAACTTATAAAGGCAGACCTATCAGAATTACACCAGACTTCTCACCAGAGATGATGAAAGCTAGAAGATACTGGGCAGACCTCAGACAGACCCTAAGAGAACACAAATGCCAGCCCAGGCTACTATACCCAGCAAAACTCTCAATCATCATAGATGGAGAAGCCAAGATATTCCATGATGAAACCAAATTTACACAATATCTGTCCACAAATCTAGCCCTACAAAGGATAATTGAGGGAAAATGCCAACACAGGGAGGGAAACTACACCCTAGAAAAAGCAAGAAAGTAATCTTCTTCCAACAAACCCAAAAAAAGATACCCACACAAACATAAAAATAACATCAAAAATAACAGGAAGCAACAATCACTATTCCTTAATATCTCTTAACAACTTAACTCCTCACTAAAAAGACATAGACTAATGAAATATTTCTCATGTAAATCTTCAATTTTATCAGAAAATGTTTGTAATTCCCCTTTTAATTAATTTAGTAATGTTTTTATGTATACCATTTTATCTGCATTATTTTTCATGATAATCTTCAATTTTAATGTCTTTCTATGTATTTCCTCTATTTTATCAGAAATGTTTTCAATGTAAATCTTTGATTTTATCATAAATGTTTCTAATTCCACCTTCAATTAATTTAGGAGTTTTTATATCTACCATTTTATCTGTAAAATGTTCCATGAAATAGTCAATTTTAACATGTTTGTCTATTTATTTCTTGAATTTTACCAGAAATATTTTCCATGTAAATCTTCAATGTTATCTGAAAATGTTTATAATTCCACCTTCAATCAACTTAGAATTATCTTTATGCCTATCATTTTATCTATATAATTTCCATGATAATTTTTAATTTCAACATGTTGTTCTATAAATTTCTTCAATTTTATCAGAAATATTTTCCATGTAAATCTTCAAGTTTATTAGAAAATGTTTATAATTCCACTTTCAATCAACTTAAAATACTTTTATGCCTACCATTATTATATCTATATAAAAATTTCCATGATAATCTTCAATTCTAACATGTTTTTCTACATTTTTCTACAATTTTATCAGAAATATTTTCCACATAAATCTTCAATTCTATCATAAAATGTTTCTATTTCATATCTCAATTTAGCAATGTTTTATATGTCTACTACTTTACTCTTTAGTTTTCCATGAAAATTGTCAATTTTAACATGTTTATCTGAAATATTTTCCATGTAAATCTTTAATTTTATCTTAGTGTTTTTACTTCCCTTTTCAATAAAAAAAAACAATAAAAAAGGAATAGATATTGAGCCCAATGAAAAGAAACTGCAACAGTCTCAAACTCTGCTCTCATCTGGTTGACATGGCTCCTACTGGGTCACTTCACAGATACTGCACTTATAAGCAATCTCAGCTTAAGTGAGAAGAACTAAATGTGATTCCTTTGTTTTTATAACAGACAGATATAAAGCTACTGCTGGTCCATACGTTATCATATCTAACAGCATCGTGGGATGCCAGAAAATATTTTAAAGTTAATCTCAACTAAGTGTAACTATGAAGACTAAGGTACTCATGGTATTAATTATTAACATTTCAGTGTAAGCCAGTGTCTGTCAGTGTGGCATTTGAGTCACATAGAACATGAGTTCCTGTTAGCTCTTTTAAGGCAATGAAGGAGCTAGAGAAGCTAGAGAAAGAGATGATTAGCCTGCCCCAGATGAAACAAATGAACAGAATTTCTAAGCTTTCTCCAGCAAGATAAGCCTCTATAGTAATAATGAATAATTTTCTTTTTTGCTTATATCTGCTACATTTTCTACCTAAGGTGCACACCCTTGTAGTGGACGGTAAGGTGCACACCCTTGTAGTGGATGGTAAGGTGCACACCCTTGTAGTGGATGGTAAGGTGCACACCCTTGTAGTGGACAGTAAGGTGACCTCTACGCTCAAAGCCAATGGGCTGTCTCACTTGAAAACAAGGGACCAGGTGTCTTTTTTCCTAGTGTAATTTTGGCTTTATTTGTTTTTCTCTCCAGAAATAAATAACAAAACGGTTAACATCAGAGTGTGGGAAATAGACCAAAAAAGTTCAGGCACCCTTTACCTGATTATTCCTTCATGGTCCTATTCAAATAGTTTTCCCAAGAACCCAAGTGTACTTTCACGAATGTGGGTGGTTGGCTTATGTGGAGAAAAAAATTAATAGCCTTCTATGGTAGCTATCTAACATACCATAACCTGCAATAGAGCAAGATAAATACAATTACTCCAACACAGGGTGTTTTTAGGTATTTATATATATCTTATCTGCCTCTATGATTTTCAGAGTTCTTGATCCGAGCTCCTACACTCCTAGTCACATCTTCCAAAAGAGCACTTTAAAACTTGCACAAGTTCCTTCCAGTTCAGCATGTTTCCCAAGTTCTTGGATCTAAAATCTCTTCGTTGAGTCACCCAGATGTTTAGGGTTGTTATTGATCAGAGTCTCTAAGATGTCAGGTGTAGTTCAGGAGTCAGAGTCAGACAGACAAGTGACTATGCACTTGGTATGGAGAGCTAATGGTAACACCAAACAAGTGGTGCTTAATCCTATTCTAGACAACTGGTGCCATCTACAAATGGATAGTTGAGAATTTACTTTATTTTACGAGATCTCCACATTAAGAAAATTACATTTCACTACTTTCCTTTACACTGAAAATTATCCTTTTAATTCAAAGATAACAAAATGTTCAGATTATTACATTTCATCTGGTTTGGATCCGTTTTATTCTCTCAATCTTCTATATGTGCATCTAAGTGAAAGGCAGAACTTTTCCCATTCAAGCTGCTGAGACAAGAGTTATTTGCAGTAACAGAAAACTGGTCAGCTGACTAACCTGCACCTAAAGAGAAAGGTCTCTTTAACTTAAAGAGCTAAATAATGAATGAAACTATAAATATTAAAGCCAAAAGATTAAAATTCTAAAAATAATTAATATGAATTAAATTATACATATTTCTTAGTAAAAACCCACCTATTGACTGCGGACTGCCTGCTGGCGGCTGGGTTCAGGTGCGTGGACAGAGACTTGGCCTAGTAACGAATACCCGGTTGGGCCCTTGCTGGCCCCCAGAGCCAGGAAAGGTCAGCAGGAGCTCTGTGCACCTGCAGTTCAGAGGCTGTCCCTGATCCCTGGGGTAGCAGGCTTGCAGCCGGCCGCCATCTTCCCTCGGGTCACTGCGGACTGCCTGCTGGCGGCTGGGTTCAGGTGCTTGGAAAGAGACTTAGCCTGGCAAAGAACACCTGGTCAGGCTCTTGCTCGCGCCCAGAGCCAAAGGAGGTTGGAGATAGGTCCGTGCACCAACAGCTTGGCAGTGCACACAGAGCCAGATCAGCTTGGCAAGCGGTCTCTGCGCCAACCCAAGGGGGCACCAACCTGCTAGTGGGTCGGTGCCTGGAGTACAGCTAGAGGCTGACATCGTGCCTCAGGACACCACAGACAGCTAACATGACAGAGCCCTGTGGACTGAGAGTACTACCATCTAGGTTCTAGCAGCCCAACCAGGGAACCTCCAGACCTGTAGGGAACCCAGTGGTTAGACAGAGCCCTGAAACCCGCCACCATTTTGGAGCTGGTGGCCTGAACAGATCACCATAGAGAACCAAAAGAGGAACCCAGGACACCATAAAGATCTAACAGACTAGCCCAGATCGGTGGAGGAAAAAAAAATCTGATTCTTAAGAGCTAGCAACTAGACAGGCCAGGAGGAGACAGTGGGAGGCCAATTGCAGGTTCAGCAGCGAGCCTAGGGAAGACTTAGATCCAGCACAGCAGAGCTGAGGAGGTAACTGAGAGCCCAGTAACTGAAACCTCCCGGCCTCCACCTCGGGAGATCGGACACCCTCTACGACAGCAGCGCCAAACACCAGGCTTACAGTAGCCTCAAACACCAACCACTAAGAACAAGACCAACTAACTCCATAGATAAACAGATGGCAAAAGGCAAACGTAGGAACGTTACAAACAAAAATCAAGGCAATATGGCAGTATCTGAACCCAATTCGCCAACCACAGCAAGTCCTGGATACCCCAGCACACCAGAAAAACAAGAGTTGGATATAAAAGCACTGGTCATGATGCTGCTAGAGGAACACAAAAAAAGACATAAACAAATCTCTTCAAGAAATGTAGGGGAACATCAATAGGGTAGAAGCTCTTACAAAGCAAACACAAAAAATTACTTAAAGAACTCCAGGAGAATATGGGCCAACAGAGAGAAACCAATAAAGAGGAAATAAGAAAATCAGTTAAAAAAATGCAGGAGAACTTGAAACAACATGCAGAAGTCACGAAAGAGGAAACCCAAAAATCTCTTAAAGAATTACAAGAAAACACAAACAAACAAATGAAAGAACTGAGCAAAACCATCCAAGATCTGAACACAGAGGTAGAAACAACTAAGAAATCACAAAAGGAGGCAACTTTGGAGATAGAAAACCTTGGAAAGAAATCAGGGGTCGTAGATGCAAACATCAACAACAGAATACAAGAGATAGAGATAAGAATCTCAGATGATGAAGATAACATAGTAACCATTGACTCCACAGTCAAAGAAAACACAAAATCCAAAAGGCTTGTAACCCAAAACATCCAGGAAATCCAAGACACAATGAGAAGACCAAACCTAAGGATTATAGGGATAGATGAGAGTGAAGATCTACAACTTAAAGGGCCAGCAAATATCTTTAACAAAATTATGGAAGAAAACTTTCCTAACTTGAAGAGAGAGATGCACATGAAAATACAAGAAGCCTACAGAACTCCAAACAGACTGGACCAGAACAGAAATACCTCCCGTCACATAATAATCAAAACCCCAAATGTACTAAACAAAGAAAGAATATTAAAGGCAGTAAGAGAAAAAGGCCTTCCATATAAAGGAAGACCTATCAGAATCACACCAGACTTCTCTCCAGAAACCATGAAAACTAGAAGATTCTGGGCGGATCTCATGCAGACCCTAAGAGAACACAAATGCCAGCCAAGATTACTATACCCAGCAAAACTCTCAATCAACATAGATGGAGAAATCAAAATATTCCATGACAGGACCAAATTTACACAATACCTTTCCACTAACCCAGCGCTACAAAGGATAATAGGAGGAAATCTCCAAGACAAGGAGGGAAACTGCACCCAAGAAAAAGCAAGATAGTAACCTACTTCCATCAAACTCAAAGGAAGATAACTACTCAAAAACAAAAATAACATCAAAAATGACAGGAACAAATAATCACTATTCCTTAATATCTCTTAACATCAATGGACTCAATTCCCCAATAAAAAGACATAGACTAACAGACTGGATATGGAAACAGAACCCTACATTTTGCTGCATACAGGAAATACACCTCAGAGTTAAAGAGAAACACTACCTTAGAGTAAAAGGCTGGAGGACAATCTTGCAAGCAAATGGTCACAGGAAACGAGCTGGAATAGCCATTCTAATATCAGATAAAATTGACTGTCAACCCAAAGTCATCAAAAGAGACACAGAAGGTCACTTCTTGCTAGTCAAAGGAAGAATACACCAAGAAGAACTCACAATTCTAATCATCTATGCTCCAAATACAAGGGCACCCTCATTTGTAAAAGAAACTTTACTAAAGCTCAAAGCACACATTGCAACCAACACAATAATTGTCGGGGACCTCAACACTCCACTATCCTCAATGGACCGATCAGGAAAACAGAAACTAAACAGAGACACAGGGAAACTCATTGAAACGTTGTACCAATTGGATTTAACAGATATATATATATATAGAACATTGCATCCTAAAGCAAAAGAACATACCTTTTTCTCAGCGCCTCATGGTACCTTCTCCAAAATAGACCATATAATTGGTCACAAGTCAGACCTCAACAAATATAAAAAGATCGAACTAATCCCATGCCTCCTATCGGATCACCATGGAGTAAGAGTGTTCTTCAATAGCAACAAAAACAACAGAAAATCCTCATACACGTGGAGGCTGAACAATATTCTACTCAATGATACCTTAGTCAAGGAAGAAATAAAGAAAGAAATCAAAGACTTTTTAGAATTTAATGAAAATGAAGGTACAACATACCCAAATCTATGGGACACAATGAAAGCAGTGCTAAGAGGAAAACTCATAGCCCTGAGTGTCTCCAAAAAGAAACAGGAGAGAGCATACACTAGCAACTTAATGGCGCACCTGAAAGCCCTAGAACAAAAAGAAGCTATTTCACCCAGGAGGAGTAGAAGACAGGAAATCATCAAACTCAGGGCTGAAATCAATCAAGTTGAAACAAAGAGAACCATACAAAGAAGCAACAAAACCAGGAGCTGGTTCTTTGAGAAAATCAACAAGATAGATAAACCCCTAGCCAGACTTACCAAAGAGCACAGAGACAGTAATCAAATTAACAAAATTAGAAATGAAAAGGGGGATATAACAACAGAACCTGAGGAAATTCAAAAAATCATCAGATCCTACTACAAAAGCCTATACTCAACACAACTGGAGAATCTGGAGGAAATGGACAATTTCCTAGACAGAAACCAAATACCAAAATTAAATCAGGATCAAATAGATCATCTAAACAGACCTATAACCCCCAAAGAAATAGAAGGGGTCATAGAAAGTCTTCCAACCAAAAAAAAGCACAGGACCAGATGGTTTTAGTGCAGAATTCTATCAGACCTTCAAAGAAGTCCTAATACCAATACTCTTCAAACTATTCCACAAAATAGAAACAGAAGGAACACTACCCAACTCATTCTATGAAGGCACAATTACCCTGATACCAAAACCACAAAAAGATCCAACTAAGAAAGAGAACTACAGGCCAATCTCCCTTATGAATATTGATGCAAAAATACTAAATAAAATACTTGCCAACCGAATCCAAGAACACATCAAAACGATCATTCACCATGATCAAGTTGGTTTCATCCCAGGGATGCAGGGATGGTTCAATATACGGAAATCCATCAACATAATCCACTACATAAACAAACTCAAAGAAAACAACCACATGGTCATCTCATTGGATGCTAAAAAAGCATTTGACAAAGTTCAGCATCCTTTCATGCTTAAAGTCTTGGAAAGAACAGGAATTCAAGGCCCATATCTAAACATAGTAAAAGCAATGTACAGCAGACCAATAGCCAACATCAAAGTAAATGGAGAGAAACTTGAAGCAATCCCACTGAAATCAGGGACTAGACAAGGCTGCCCCCTCTCACCATATCTCTTCAATATAATATTTGAGGTACTAGCTAGAGCAATTCGACAACATAAGAAAGTCAAAGGTATACAAATTGGAAAGGAAGAAGTCAAACTATCACTATTCGCAGATGATATGATAGTATACTTAAGTGACCCAAAAAACTCCACCAGAGAACTCCTACGGCTGAAACAACTTCAGCAAAGTGGCTGGTGATAAAGTCAACTCAAGCAAATCAGTAGCCTTCCTATACTCAAAGGATAAGCAGGCCGAGAAAGAAATTAGGGAAATGACACCCTTCACAATAGCCACAATATAAAGTATCTTGGTGTGACTCTAACCAAACAAGTGAAAGATTTATATGACAAAAACTTCAGGTCTCTGAAGTAGAAAATTGAAGAAGACCTCAGAAAATGGAAAAATCTTCTATGCTCATGGGTTGGCAGGATTAATATAGTTAAAATGGCAATCTTACCAAAAGCAATATACAGATTCAACGCAATCCCCATCAAAATCCCAACTCAGTTCTTTATAGAGTTAGAAAAAGCAATTCTCAAATTCATCTGGAATAACAAAAAACCCAGGATAGCTAAAACTATCATCAACAGTAAACGAACTTCTGGGGGAATCAATATCCCGGACCTCAAGCAATACTACAGATCAGTAGTATTAAAAACTGCATGGTATTGGTACAGTGACAGGGAAGTGGATCAATGGAATAGGATTGAAGACCCAGAATTGAACCCACACATATATGGCCAATTGATATTCGACAAAGGAGCTGAAAACATGCAGTGGAAAAAAGATGGTGCTGGCTCAACTGGAGGTCAACATGCAGAGGAATGAGAATTGATCCACTCTTATCTCCTTGCACTAAGCTCAACTCCAAGTGGATCAAGGACCCCCACATAAAACCAGACACACTAAAACTAATAGAAAAGAAACTGGGAAGACCCTTGAGGATATTGGCTCAGGGGGAAAATTCCTGAACAGAACACCAATTGATTATGCTCTAAGATCAAGAATAGACAAATGGGACCTCATAAAGTTACAAAGTTTCTGTAAGGCAAAAGACACTGTCAAAAGGACAAATCAGCAACCAGCAAATTGGGAAAAGATCTTCACCAACCCCACATCCGACAGATGGCTAATATCCAATGTATACAAAGAACCCAAGAAGTTAGACCCCAGAAAACCAAATAACCCTATCCAAAAATGGGGTACAGCTAAACAAAGACTTTTCACCTGAAGAAATTCGGATTGCTGAGAAACACCTTAAAAAATGTTCAACATCGTTAGTCATTAGAGAAATGCAAATCAAAACAACCCTGAGATTTCACCTCACACCAGTCAGAATGGCTAGGATTAAAAACTCAGAAGACACCAGGTGTTGGCAAGGATGTGGAGAAAGAGGAACACTCCTCCACTGCTGGTGGGACTACAAGCTGGTACAACCACTCTGGAAATCAGTCTGGCAGTTCCTCAGAAAACTGGACATGATACTTCTGGAGGATCCAGCCATACCACTCCTGGGAATATACCCAGAAGACTCCCCAGCATGCAATAAGTATACATGCTCCAGTATGTTCATAGCAGCCTTATTTATAATAGCCAGAAGTTGGAAAGAACCCAGATGTCCCTCAACGGAGGAATGGACCCAAAAAATGTGGTATATATATACACAATGGAATACTATTCAGACATTAGAAACAACAAATTCATGAAATTCTTAGAGAAATGGATGGAGCTGGAGAACATCATACTAAGTGAGGTAACCCAGTCTCAAAAGAATACCCATGGTATGCAGTCACTGATAAGTGGATATTAGCCTAGAATCTTGGGACACCAAAGACACAATTCACATACCAAATGATGTCTGACAAGAAGAAAGGAGTGGACACTGGTGCTGGAAAGGATCAAAGCATCAGTGTAGGGGAATACCAGAACAGGGAAGTGGGAAGGGGTGAATGAGGGAGCAGGGGGAGGGAAAAGGGCATGTGGGACCATGAAAGCAAGAGTTGGATTTAAAATCGTATTTCATGATGCTGATAGAGGGCTTCAAGAAAGACTTAAGTAACTCCCTTAAAGAAATATAGGAGAACATCAGTCAACAGGTAAAAGCCCTTAAAAAAGAAATACAACTTATAAAGGCAGACCTATCAGAATTATACCAGACTTCTCACCAGAGATGATGAAAGCTAGAAGATACTGGGCAGACCTCAGACAGACCCTAAGAGAACACAAATGCCAGCCCAGACTACTATACCCAGCAAAACTCTCAATCATCATAGATGGAGAAGCCAAGATATTCCATGATGAAACCAAATTTATACATCTATCTACAAATCTAGCCCTACAAAGGATAATTAATGGAAAATGCCAACACAGGGAGGGAAACTACACCCTAGAAAAAGCAAGAAAGTAATCTTCCAACAAACCCAAAAAAAGATACCCACACAAACATAAAAATAACATCAAAAATAACAGAAAGCAACAATCACTATTCCTTAATATCTCTTAACAACAATGGACTCAACTCCCCAATAAAAAGACATAGAATAACGAAGTATTTCTCATGTAAATCTTAAATTTTATCAGAAAATGTTTGTAATTCCCCTTTTAGTTAATTTAGTAATTTCTTTTATGTCTACCATTTATCTGCATTATTTTTCATGATATCTTTAATTTTAAATGTTTTTCTATAAACTCCCTCTATTTTATCAGAAATGTTTCCAATGAAAATCTTTTTTTTTAATTTTTTTATTTTCTATATTCTATGTTTACATTCCAAAGGCTTTCTCCTTTCCCAGTTCCCACCCACCATAGTTCCCATAGTTCCTCTCCCCCCCCAACTGTTCCCCAATCATTCCCCCTCCCCCCTCGGTTTCTTTACTAAACTGGATGCAATCTTTACAGGCCCAGGGTCTTCTCCTTTCTTCTTCTTGGGAATCATTTGACTTGCTATTTGTGTCTTGAGTATTTAGGGCTTCTGGGCTCATTAATATCCACTTATCAGTGATTGCATTTCATGTGCATTCTTTTGTGATTGGGTTAATTCACTCAGGATGATATTTTCCAGGTCTAACCATTTACCTACAAATTGCATGAATTCATTATTTTTAATTGCTGAGTAGTATTCCATTGTATAAATATACCACATTTTCTGTATCCATTCCTCCTTTGAGGGATATTTGGGCTCCTTCCAGTTTCTGGCTATTATAAACAAGGCTGCTATAAACATAGTGGAGCATGTGTCCTTATTGCATGCAGGGGAATCCTCTGGGTATATGCCAAGGAGTGGTATGCCAGGGTCCTCTGGCAGTGACATGCCCAATTTTCTGAGGAACCGCCAAACTGATTTCCAGAGCGGTTTTACCATTTTGCAATCCCACCAACAGTGGAGGAGTGTTCCTCTTTCTCCACATCCTCGCCAGCACTTGTTGTCTCTTGAGTTTTTAATCTTAGCCATTCTGACTGGTGTGAGGTGGAATCTCAGGGTTGTTTTGATTTGCATTTCCCTGATGACTAATGATGTTGAACATTTTTTAAGGTGTTTCTTGGCCATCCGAATTTCTTCTGGTGAAAATTCTTTGTTTAGCTCTGTGCCCCATTTTTTGATAGGGTTATTTGTTTCTTTGCGGTCTAACTTCTTGAGTTATTTGTATATATTGGATATTAGCCCTCTGTCGGATGTGGGGTTGGTGAAGATCTTTTCCCACTTTGTTGGTTGCCGTTTTGTCCTTCTGACAGTGTCCTTTGCTTTGCAGAAACTTTGTAATTTTATGAGGTCCCATTTGTCGATTCTTGATCTTAGAGCATAAGCTATTGGTGTTCTGTTCAGGAACTTTTCCCCTGTGCCCAAGTCCTCCAGGGTCTTCCCAAGTTTCTTTTCTAATAGTTTCAGTGTGTCTGGTTTTATGTGGAGGTCCTTGATCCACTTGGAGTTGATCTTAGTGCAAAGAGATAAGAGTGGGTCAATTCGCATTCTTCTGCATGTTGACTTCCAGTTGAACCAGCACCATTTGTTGAAAAGGCTATCTTTATTCCACCGGATGGTTGTGGCTCCTTTATCAAAGATCAAGTGACCATAAGTCTGTGGGTTAATTTCTGGGTCTTCAATCCTGTTCCATTGATCTGCTTGCCTGTTGCTATACCAATACCATGCAGTTTTTAACACAATTGCTCTGTAGTACTGCTTGAGGTCAGGGATATTGATTCCCCCAGAAGTCCTTTTATTGTTGAGAATAGTTTTAGCTATCCTGGGTTTTTTGTTGCTCCAGATGAATTTGAGAATTGCTCTTTCAAGATCTATGAAGAATTGAGTTGGGATTTTGATGGGGATCGCATTGAATCTGTATATTTCTTTTGGCAAGATGGCCATTTTTACTATATTGATCCTGCCAATCCAGGAGCAAGAAATATTTTTCCATCTTCTGAGGTCTTCTTCGATTTCTTTCTTCAAGGACTTGAAGTTCCTGTTGTACAGATCTTTCGCTTGTTTGGTTAGAGTTACGCCAAGATACTTTATGTTGTTTGTGGCTATTGTGAAGGGTATTATTTCCCTAATTTCTTTCTCTGCCTGCTTGTCCTTTGAGTACAAGAAGGCCACTGACTTGCTTGAGTTAATTTTATAACCTGCCACTTTGCTGAAGTTGTTAATCAGCTGTAGGAGTTCTCTGGTGGAGTTTTTTGGGTCACTTAGGTAAACTATCATATCGTCTGCAAATAATGATAGTTTTACTTCTTCCTTTCCAATTTGTATCCCTTTGACTTCTTTATGTTGTCTAATTGCTCTTGCTAGAACTTCAAGTACTATATTGAAAAGATATGGAGGGAGAGGGCAGCCTTGTCTAGTCCCTGATTTTAGTGGGAATGCTTCAAGTTTCTCTCCATTTATTTTGATGTTGGCTACTGGTTTGCTGTAGATTGCTTTTACTATGTTTAGGTATGGGCCTTGAATTCCTGCTCTTTCCAAGACTTTTAGCATGAAAGGGTGCTGAATTTTGTCGAATGCTTTTTCAGCATCTAATGAGATGACCATGTGGTTTTTTTCTTTCAGTTTGTTTATGTAGTGGATTACATTGATGGATTTCCGTATATTGAACCATCCCTGCATCCCTGGGATGAAGCCTACTTGATCATGGTGGATGATCGTTTTGATGCTCTTGGATTTGGTTAGCAAGAATTTTATTTAGTATTTTTGCATCTATATTCATAAGAGAAATTAGCCTATAGTTCTCTTTCTTTGTTGGATCTTTTTGTGGTTTAGGTATTCGCGTAATTGTGGCTTCGAAGAATGAGTTGGGCAGTGTCCCTTCTGTCTCTATTTTGTGGAATAGTTTGAAAAGTATTGGTGTTAAGTCTTCTTTGAAGGTCTGGTAGAATTCTGCACTAAAACCATCTGGTCCCGTACTTTTTTTGGTTGGGAGGCTTTCTATAACCCTTTCTATTTCTTTAGGGGTTATGGGACTATTTAGCTGATCTACTTGATGCTGATTTAATTTTGGTATTTGATATCTGTCTAGGAAATTGTCCATTTCCTCCAGATTCTCCAGTTGTTTTGAGTATAGACCTTTGTAGTAGGATCTGATGATCTTTTGAATTTCCTCAGTTTCTGTTGTTATGTCTCCCTTTTCATTTCTAATTTTGTTAATTTGTATACTGTCTCTGTGTCCTTTGGTTAGTCTGGCTAAGGGTTTATCTATCTTGTTGATTTTCTCAAAGAACCAGCTCCTGGTCTTGTTGATTCTTTGTATGGTTCTCTTTGTTTCTATTTGATTGATTTCAGCCCTGAGTTTGATGATTTCTTGTCTTCTACTCCTCCTGGGTGAATTAACTTGTTTTTCTTCCAGGGCTTTAAGGTGTGCCATTAAGCTGCTAGTATATGCTCTCTCCAGTTTCTTTTTGGATGCACTTAGAGCTATGAGTTTTCCTCTTAGCACTGCTTTCATTGTGTCCCATAGATTTGGGTAGGTTGTACCTTCATTTTCATTGAATTCTAAAAAATCTTTGATTTCTTTTTTTATTTCTTCCTTGACCAAGGTGTCATTGAGTAGAGTGTTGTTCAGTTTCCATGTGTATGTGGGCTTTCTGTTGTTTTTGTTGTTATTGAAGACCACTCTTACTCCATGGTGATCTGGTAGGAGGCATGGGATTAGCTCAATCTTCTTGTATTTTTTGACATCTGTCTTGTGACCAATTATATGGTCTATTTTGGAGAAGGTACCATGTGGAGCTGAGAAAAAGGTATATTCTTTAGCTTTAGGATGAAATGTTCTATATATATATCTGTTAAATCCAATTGGTCCAGAGTTTCAATTAGTTTCACTGTGTCCCTGTTTAGTTTCTGCTTTCCTGATCGGTCCATTGAGGAGAGTGGAGTGTTGAAGTCACCCACAATTATTGTGTTAGGTGTAATGTGTGCTTTAAGCTTTAGTAAGGTTTCTTTTACGAATGAGGGTGCCCTTGCATTTGGAGCATAGATGTTCAGTATTGAGAGCTCTTCTTGGTGGATTTTCCCTTTGGCCAGCAAGAAGTGACCTTCTGAGTCTCTTTTGATGATTTTAGGTTGGAAGTCAATTTTATCTGATATTAGAATGGCTACTCCAGCTTGTTTCCTGAGACCATTTGCTTGTAAAATTGTCTTCCAGCCTTTTACTCTAAGGCAGTGTTTGTCTTTGACACTGAGATGTGTTTCCTGTATGCAGCAAAATGTAGGGTCCTGTTTCCGTATCCAGTCTGTTAATCTATGTCTTTTTATTGGGGAATTGAGTCCATTGATGTTAAGAGATATTAAGGAATAGTAATTATTACCTCCAGACATTTTTGAAATTATATTTATTTATTTTATTTATTTTTTTTTATATTCGAGAGGTTACCTTCTTTTGGGTTTGATGAGAGGAGGTTTCTATCTTGCTTCTTCCCGGGTGTAGTTTCCGTCCTTGTCTTGGTGTTTTCCCCCTATTATCCTTTGTAGGGCTGGATTTGTGGAAAGATATCGTGCAAATTTGGTTTTGTCATGGAATACCTTGATGTCTCCATCTATGGCGATTGAGAGCTTTGCTGGGTAAAGTAGTTTTGGCTGAAGTTTGTGTTCTCTTAGAGTTTGCATTATATCTGCCCAGGATCTTCTAGCTTTCATGGTCTCAGGTGAGAAGTCTGGTGTTATTCTGATAGGTCTTCCTTTATAAGTTACTTGGCCTTTTTCTCTTGCTGCCTTTAATATTCTTTCTTTGTTTAGTACATTTGGAGTTTTGATTATTATGTGACGGGATGTATTTCTGTTCTGATCCAGTCTGTTTGGGGTTCTGTATGCTTCTTGTATATTCATGGGCATCTCTCTCTTTAGGTTGGGGAAGTTTTCTTCCATAATTTTGTAGAAGATATTTGCTGGCCCTTTAACTTGTACATCTTCATTCTCGTCTATACCTATAATCCTTAGGTTTGGTATTCTCATTGTGTCCTGGATTTCCTGGATGTTTTGGGTTACAGCCTTTTTGCATTTAGTATTTTCTTTGACTGTTGAATCAATGGTTCCTATGGTATCTTCAGCTTCTGATATTCTGTCTTCTATCTCTTGTATTCTATTGTTGATATTTGCATCTATGGCTCCTGATTTCTTCCCAAGGTTTTCTATCTCCAATGTTGTCTCCCTCTGCGATTTCTTAGTTGTTTCTACTTCTGTTTTTAGTACCTGGATGGATGTGCTCAGATCTTTCGCTTGCTTGATTGTGTTTTCATGTATTTCTTTAATAGATTTTTGTGTTTCCTCTTTCATAGCTTCTACTTGTTGGCCCACGTTCTTTTGTATTTCTTTAAGTGATTTTTGCCTTTCTTCCTTATTGTCTTCTTCTTTTTGATCCATCTTCTCCTGCATTTCTTGAAGTGATTTTTGTATTTGCCTTGTAAAGGCTTCTAACTTTTGATCCATTTTCTCTTCTATTTCTTTACGAGATTTTTCTATGTGTTCAGCTACCAGCATCCTGACCAGTGATTTTATATCCAAGTCTTGTTTTTCTGGTGTTTTGGGGTAACCAGGGCTTCCTGTTGTTGGCGAACTGGGTTCAGATGCTGTCATGTTGCCTTGATTTCTGTTAGTGACATTCCTTCGTTTACCTTTTGCCATCTGGTTATTTCTGGTGTTAGTTGACCTTATTGTCACTGGCTGGTGTTTGAATCTCCTGTGAGGCTGGGCTTACCTGTTGTTTCTGTACTGGTGGTTATGCGTGATTGCTGCTCAATGGGGTCACGAGCTGGCTGCCACCCGCTGACTTTGTGCACGGCCTGAGGTCTCCGGGAAGTGTGGGGGAGTGCAGCAGAGCCTCGGCAGGCGCTGCTGGGCCTGCCTAGTAGCGAGAGCCTAGCAGATCCCCTCACGTGGTAGCCCCTGATGGAATCTGTCTACCTGAGCCTTTCCAGCTGTGTTCTGGTTGCAATATGGAGGCCTGCTGCTATCGCTGGTCCGGGGTCCTGGGGAGCTGGGTGGTTCTGGCTGCCTCGGTGCACGGCCTAAGCTCGCAGGGACGTGCTGCAGAGCCTAGGCGCCTGGGCCTGCCTGTGGGCGAGAGCTTAGCAGCTGTCCCTGCTCTAGCCCCAGGCGGAGTCTCTACCTGCACCTTTCCAGCTGTGTCCTGGTTGCAATATGGAGGCCTGCCGCTATCGCTGGTCCTCACTCTTCTTAATAAACAAGAATTGTTGCTTATCCTGGTTCCGCCGGCAGGGTCTGAGCACCTGGCAAGCTGGCTAGGTGTGGCTTCCCTGCTACCGGCTGGATGGGAATCTGCAGGCAAGATGGCGCTGCCTGCAGGGGGTTCGGGGTCTGGCCTGCAAGCGCAGAGCGCAGGCACGGCCGCTGTACTCCAAACCACTAGTCTGTGCGCAGTGCCTGCCCCAGACCTGAGTCCCCAGAGGTCTTAAACTCGGGCTGTCTCTGGTACCTGGTTCCGCCGGCAGAGTCTGAGCACCTGGCAAGCTGGCTAGGTGTGGCTTCCCTGCTACCAGCTGGATGGGCTCCAATGAAAATCTTTGACTTTTATCACAAATGTTTCTAATTCCACCTTCAATTAATTTAGAAAGAGTTTTTACATCAACCATTTTTATGTAAAATTTTCCATGATATAGTCAATTTTAACATGTTTGTCTATTTATTTCTTGAATTTTACCAGAAATATTTTCCATGTAAACCTTCAATGTTATCTGAAAATGTTTATAATTCCACCTTCAATCAACTTAGAATTATCTTCATGCCTTTCATTTTATCTATATAATTTCCATAATAATCTTTAATTTTAACATGTTTTTCTATATATTTCTGCAATTGTATCAAAAATAGTTTCCATAGAAATCTTCAAGTTTATCAGAAAATGTTTATAATTCCACTTTTAATCAACTTAAAAATACTTTTATGCCTACCATTATTATATCTATATAAAAATTTCCATGATAATCTTTAATTCTCATGTTTTTCTACATTTTCTACAATTTTATCAGAAATATTTTCCATGTACATCTTCAATTCTATCATAAAATGTTTCTATCCCATACTTTAATTAATTTAGCAATGTTTTACATGTCTACCACTTTACTCCTTAATTTTCCATGAAAATTGTCAATTTTAATGTTTATCTGAAATATTTTCCATGTAAATCTTTAATTTTATCATAAAGTGTTTTTACTTCCCTTTTCAATAAATAAAAAAAATTTAAAGAATTGACAAATGGGACCTCATAAAATTATTGAGTTTCTTTAAGGCAAAGGACATTGTCAAAAGAAGAAAATGGGAACCAATAAATTGAGAAAAGATCTTTACCAACTCTATATCCAACAGAGGGCTAATATCCAAGATATACAAAGAACTCAAGAAGATAGTCTCCAGAGAGCCAAATAACCCCATTAAAAATGGGGTACAGAGCTAAACAAAGAATTTTCACCTGAGGAATATCAAATGGTGGAGAAGCAACTAAAGAAGTGTTCAACATCCTTAGTCATGAGGGAAATGCAAATCAAAACAACCCTGAGAGTTCACCTATCACCAGTCAGAATGGCTAAGATCAAAAACTGAGGAGAAAACAGGTGCTGGTGAGGATGTGGAGAAAGAGGAACACTCTTCCACTGCTGGTGGGGCTGTAAGCTGGTAAAACCACTCTGGAAATCAGTCTGGCAGTTCCTCAGAAAACTGGACATGATACTTCCGGAGGACCCTGCCATACCACTCCTGGGCATATACCCAGAAGACTCCCCAGCATGTAATAAAGACACATGCTCCACTATGTTCATAGCAGCCTTGTATATAATAGCCAGAAGCTGGAAAGAACCCAGATGTCCCTCAACGGAGGAATGGATACAGAAAATGTGGTATATTTACACAATGGAGTACTATTCAGCCATTAAAAACAATGAATTAATGAAATTCTTAGACAAATGGATGGAACTGGAGAATGTCATCCTAAGTGAGGTAACCCAATCACAAAAGAACACTAGTGGTATGCACTCACTGATAAGTGGATATTAGCCTAGAAGCTTGGAGTACCCAAGACACGACTCACATATCAAATAAAGCCCAAGAAGAAGAAAGGAGAGACTCCTGGTCCTAGAAAGGCTCAGTGCAGCAGTATAGGGAATACCAGGACAGGGAAGCAGAAAGGGGTGGATTGGGGAACAGGGGGATGGAAGAGGGCTTATGAGACTTTTGGGGAGGGAGGATCCAGGAAAGGGGAAATCATTTGAAATGTAAATAAAGAATATATTGAATAAAAATAAAAAAAGATGTGCTCCACTACACCTGGCAAGGAAAGTTTTAACAACTTTTCATATCATTACTTCAAAAAGCATTTTACTTGAACAAATCAATTATAATAAAATAGGCCTGTAGTTTTATTTAACTTAGTAGAGGAGAAGATAACTTTACTTAACTGTCTGAGCTTCCACAACAAAAACTTTGTCCATGGATACTACTGAGATGGAGCATTTCTACCCCAGGGATTCTCATATGTTCTTTCAAAGTGGTTTTAGGTTTGAAACATCACATGCTTACATTCACACATGCATGGGGGAGGGAAGAGAGAGAGAGAGAGAGAGAGAGAGAGAGAGAGAGAGAGAGAGAGAGAGAGAGAGATTTATATAAGTTCTTTAAACACCAATGTGTGTACTAAATAAAGATTTCAAAGCCCTTCCTACAATGGGGATCTACTGCTTAACAATTAGTGTGACATCAGGTGTTGGCGAGGATGTGGAGAAAGAGGTACACTCCTCCACTGCTGGTGGGACTGCAAGCTGGTATAACCACTCTGGAAATCAGTCTGGTGGTTCCTCAGAAAACTGGACATAATACTTCCAGAGGACCCAGCCATACCCCTCCTGGGCATATACCCCAGCATGCAATAAGGATACATGCTCCAGGATGTTCATAGCAGCCTTGTTTATAATGGCCAGAAGCTGGAAGGAACCCAGATGTCCCTCAACGGAGGAATGGATACAAAAAAAATGTGGTATATATACACAATGGAGTACTATTCAGCCATTAGAAACTATGAATTCATGAAATTCTTAGAGAAATGGATGGAGCTGGAGAACATCATACTAAGTGAAGTAACCCAGTCTCAAAAGAATACCCATGGTATGCACTCACTGATAAGTGGATATTAGCCTAGACTCTTGGAACAGCAAAGACACAATCCACATATCAAATGATATCCGACAATAAGGAAGGAGTGGACACTGGTGCTGGAAAAGATCAAAACATCAGTGTAGGGAAATACCAGAACAGGGAAGTGGGAAGGGGTGGATAGGGGAACAGGGGGAGAGAAAAGGGCATGTGGGACCTTTGAAGGATGGGGAACCAGGAAAAGGGAAATGAAATGTAAATATAGAATATATCCAATTAAAAAAATTTTTTTAAAAAGAAAAGGGAAAAAAACAATTAGTGCGGCAAGTCCCCCACCATCAGTCCCTACAATCTTTACATTCAGAGTTTTCCACATTGATAAAGTGTATGAACATAGAGTAAAAACAGTGTGACCTACTGAGAGGGAAGCGTTTCTGGAAGCATGTTTCTGACTTCCACATTTTTTTCTGCCATTCAGACTCAGTTTAATTTCAATCCCTTATTAGATATGAGACCAAGTATGAAAGAAAGCCGTGCCGGCAGATGGCGCTGTTCGATAAGATCTGCCATTTGCACCTGTGACCTTACAGAGGTTATACCAAGCCTCCTGAAAAACTCCTTTGAATGTACTCCAGATTTCCACATAAGAAGCAGCTACGGTAAAAATTTTTTAAAAAATTAAGAAGACTTATCTTTTAAAACCTTTTTTGGTTTGTTTTAATTTTAGTTTGTACAGAAAACCAGTACAAGGGAAAATTTGCAATTTTTTTTTTAACTGCTGCTCTTTTTTTTTTTTTTTTTCTATTCTTTGTTTACATTCCAAAAGACTTTCCCCTTCCCGGTTCCTCCCTCCCCATAAGTCTCATAAGCCCTATTTTCTCCACCCATTCCCCAGTCAACCCCCTCCCACTTCTCTGTCCTGCTAATCCCCTACAATGTTGCACAAGCCTTTCCAGGACCAGGGCCCTCTCCTTCCTTTTTCATGGGAATGATTTGATATGTGAGCTGTGTCTTGGATATTCAGAGCTTCTGGGCTAATATCTACTTATCAGTGACTGCATTCCATGTGTGTTCTTTTGTGAATGAGTTACCTCACTTAGGATGATATTTTCCAGTTCCAACCATTTGCCTAAGAATTTCACGAATTCCCAGGAGTGGTGTAGCAGGGTCCTCAGGAAGTGTCACGCCCAGTTTTCTGAGGAACAGCCAGACTGATTTCCAGAGTGGTTGTACCATCTTGCAATCTCACCAGCAGTGGAGGAGTGTTCCTTTTTCTCCACATCCTTGCCAACACCTGCGGTTTCCTGAATTTTTAATCTTAGCCATTCTGACTGGTGTAAGGTAAACTCAGGGTTGTTTTGATTTGCATTTCCCTAATGATGTTGAACATTTCTTTTTTTTAAGGTTAAATATTTATTACAATAAAATCAATAATTATTATAATAGTAAATAAATGAAAACAGAGAAGGGTGAAGGGAACTAATAAAGAATGAACCAAGCTAAATATGAAAATGTGAAGGAAAAAGGAGAAAAATGTGAAGGAGAGAAAAAAAGCAATAGACAATCTTTTTAAAAAATAAAGAAAATTGAATAACTGTAAAAACAGGAATAAACAATAAAAAGATAAAATAGTTTAGAATATAAATCAATTAAACTTCAATAAAATGAAAAGCAAGGAGGAAGAAGAGGAGGAGGAGGAGACCTTTATAAGATGACAAACAATCGGAGTGTTTCTTTATTGGTCCTATACTTGGAGTTTCCTAGGTATAGGGGATGATTTTTTTTCTTGTTGTCTTAAGACAGATTTCACTATGTAGCCCTGGCTGTTCTGGAACTCACTGTGTAGATCAGTGTAGCTTCAAATTCAAAGGATACATGCCTGTCTCTGCCTCCCAAGTACTAGGATCATAAATGTATGTCGTCATACCTGGTTGGATAGTGGTTTTATCTGAAGGGTCTTCTTTTTTTCTATATTCTTTGTCTGCATTCCAAAGGCTTTCCCCTTTCCCAGTTCCCCCCTCGCCATATGTCCCATAAGTCCTCTTCCCCCCCCCCCATTCCCCAATCACCCCACCACCACCATTTCTCTGTTCTGGTACTCTCCTACGAAACTGGATCCAGTCTTTACGGGACCAGGGTCCTCTCCTTCCTTCTTCTTGGGAATCTTTTGATTTGCTAATTGTGCCTTGAGTATTCAGAGCTTCTGGGCTCATTAATATCCACTTATCAGTGATTGCATTCCATGTGTATTCTTTTGTGATTGGGTTAACTCACTTAGGATGATATTTTCCAGATCCAACCATTTGCCTACAAATTGCATGAATTCATTATTTTTAATTGCTGAGTAGTATTCCATTGTATAAATATACCGCATTTTTTGTATCCATTCCTCCTTTAAGGGACATCTGGGCTCATTCCAACTTCTGGCTATTATAAATAAGGCTGCTATGAACATAGTGGAGCATGTGTCTTTATTGTATGCAGGGGATTCCTCTGGGTATATACCCAGGAGTGGTAGGACAGGGTCCTCTGGAAGTGACATGCTCATTTTTCTGAAGAACCACCAGACTGATTTCCAGAGTGGTTGTACCATTTTGCAATCCCACCAACAGGGGAGGAGTGTTCCTTTTTCTCCACATCCTCGCCAGCACCTGTTGTCTCTTGAGTTTTTTATCTTAGCCATTCTGACTGGTGTGAGGTGGAATCTCAGGGTTGTTTTGATTTGCATTTCCCTGATGACTAATGATGTTGAACATCTCTTAAGGTGCTTCTCAGCCATCCAAATTTCTTCAGGTGAAAATTCTTTATTTAGCTCTGTACCTCATTTTTAATAAGGTTATTTGGTTCTTTGGTGTCTAACTTCTTGAGTTATTTGTATACATTGGATATTAGCCCTCTGTCAGATGTGGGGTTGGTGAAGATCCCAATTTGTTGGTTGCCATTTTGTCCTTCTGACAGTGTCCTTTGCCTTACAGAAACTTTGTAATTTTATGAGGTTCCATTTGTCAATTCTTGATCTTAGAGCATAAGCTATTGGTGTTCTGAAAAATATGGAACGCTTCACGAATTTGCGTGTCATCCTTGCACAGGGGCTATGCTAATCTTCTCTGAATCGTTCCAATTTTAGTATATGTGCTGCAGAACTGAGCACAAAATTTGCAATTCTTATTCTTAATTGTATAGCTTTCTAATCTACAAATATAACCTCCATAAATGTAGTATAATGATTTTCCAATACTTCTATTATATCTCCAATTTGTATGAAGAAACCAGCCATTCTAATAATTCTAAGGCCATGAATATTGTATATACAAAGGATGTTTTATTGCTCTGCACAGTATTTGAAAATGTAGTCTAAGCTCTTCCCAAATTTACATTGTCTACAATCTTCAGAGTGCTGGGCTTACAGGTGTGTGTCATTGTGCTTGGCTTTGAAAGTACACAAAGTGTTCAAAGCTACTTCTGACTTTCTCTTCTATTAGAGTTCGTGTATCTGGTTTTATATTGAGGTCTTTGATCCACTTGGACTTTTATGCAGTATGGGCATCAAAGAATGGAATAAGGTCGTTTGAATAAGAATGGCCCCGTGGGTTCATGTATTTGAATCTTTAGTTCCCAGCTGGTGGACAATTTAGGATGGATTGGGAGGTGTGTTCTTGTTGGAGGCAGTGTGTGGCTGGGGATGGGCTTTGGCGTTTAAACTGCCCATGCTCGAGCACCACGCCTGCCTGTTTGCCTGCTTCTTTTGAGATCTCATGGAACAAGGGATACATTTTCTTTTGTTTAAGTTGGTTATGTTGGAATTTTGTGTTTTAACAGCTAAAAAAAAAATTTTTTTTTTTGAGACAGGGTTTCTCTGCATAGCCCTGGCTGTCCTAGAACTCACTCAGCAGACCGGGCTGGCCTTGAACTCAGAAATCCACCTGCCTCTGCCTCCCAAGTGCTGGGATTAAAGGCATGTGCCACCACCATCTGGCTAAAATTTTATTAATATGTCATACATATCATTATCAACTCTTTAAGCAGGTCTATATAGTAATCTTTATTCATGAAGTAAGGCTGTCTCCACATTGCCACAAACCTTAAAAATACAATGGCTCTTGAGATGAATTGAGATTGTCACTATCATACATTATGCAAATTTTAGACAAAAAGGTGTTTCTCAATGGGGTGAAGCTACTAACATTCCAATGCAAATGTATTAGTTACTTTTTTTATTGTCTTATTAGTCAGGATTCTCTAGAGGGACAGAACTGACAGAATGAATATATAAATATAGGTAGATAGTAGATAGATAGATAGATAGATAGATAGATAGATAGATAGATAGATAGAACTTATTACAGTGACTCAAAGGCTATGGTCTGGATAGTCTGACAATTGCTGTTTCCTGACTAATAGTCTGAGAATCCAGTAGTTGTTCAATACACAAGCCTAAATGTCTCATTTGGTCTTCAGTATATGTTGGAATTTCAAAGAAGTAGGCCCTAATACCAGTGAAACAATGCCTAGCTACATGCTCTGTGAACTTGTCAGGTTTCTCTGTTTCAGAGCTAAGACTAACTTCTCTGGAGTCCCTAAAGAATGTTGACCCAATGTCATCTTCGGCAATGTTATCTCCCACTGGCCTTCTAAGAAAAGGCGCTGCCCCCTACCCCCACGCCCCTTTAGATGGAGGCAATGTGCCTTCCCAGAGGCCCTCCAACCCTTGACCCTTGATCTGAGGCAAGCCTCCTTCCAGCATCCGGGTCAGGTTTCTCAGTGTGATTGAGCAAGGGGTCTGTGTTCACAAGGTTTTAGTGGGGATATCAAACTGCATTACTATTACTAAATATTTGAACTTGCTTAAAGAACTTTTGCATATTCTTTTGTTTCTTGTTTTGTTTTGTTTTTAGAGACAGGGTTTCTCTGTATACCCCTGGCTGTCCTAGAACTCACTCTGTAGACCAGGCTGGCCTCAAACTCAGAAATCTTCCTGCCTCTGCCTCCCAAGTGCTGGGATTACAGGCATGCACCACCACTGCCTGGCAACTAATGCACGTTCTTAACTAATTTGTTAGTGATCCCTTTCTTTTTTATTCAAACTACTGAAATAAAAATAGAGAAGGAATATTGAAATACCCCCCCAAAAGATTATGTTTCATAGGATAAAAGAGTAAAATTCTATCTACTTTGGTGTAAATTTTTTGTAGTTTCTGGCTTCTTATAGAGCCATACTGCAGGACCTAGCCACAGGAACTCATCAATTTCAGCCCATGGTACTGGGCTGCCATCAAGGATGATCTGAAAGAATTCTTTGGCTCTCAACTCTACAGGTATTAGAACTAGAAGGAAAGGTCCAACGAGGGTTGGGGAAGGAGGTGTTTTCTTGCTAGCCTTTCATAGAAGAAACAAAAACATTAGCCTAGAGTTCACCCATCACCACCTCACTTCCCTACACTCCAAGATATTGGAGGGGCCCTGGAAGTTCACAAGGGCACTCTCCAAAAACCTTGGTTGATTCTCTTGGCAAAGACTGACCTTGTATCCATCCCAAAATGGGCTCCAAACTGATTATGTCATGGTGGGGTTGCCTAGGAAGTCTTTTTTTTTTTTTTTACTGATTTAAAGAATAAAAGGTGGGAAAAGAAAGGTCTCAGCGCCTAGCCAGATTTTAATAAAAGCAGAAATACAAAAGAATGTACATGAAAACGCATATTCTACCAGGTGCAGAGGGACCTAAGACCAAGTTTTATTGGAAAATCCAATATTTGCTTGGTGATACAGTGTATTCCCGTAATCCCTCAGAACTGGCTGATTTGGGCTGCCATGAGATGTGTAGGGGAGTTAGGTAATCAGCCAAAGAAAGGGAGCTGATTGGTTCTTACCACAGAAGCTACCCCCAAGAAAGGCCTACAAAATTCACCTGTCTTTGCCTTAAAAAAGGAGGAGAATCAGGAAGATGGCCATCTTAAACGTTTAAGAGAATAGTTCACGATATCACACAGAGCCTTTCTTCCCACCTGTTTGTCTATCAGGAATCTATTCAACTCCTAGGCTCTCACTGTAACTGGGAGGTACTTATTAGAATTCAAGTTTCCAGCTATCTCACTGGTATAATATTTCAGATTAGGTATAAAGAAAGTTCTCGATCTGTGCTTTTGATGAATACTCACGCTGTGCTTTATTCGTTCATCTGTGAAAATGCTTCCTGAATTTGTGAGCAGTATTTCCTGGAAAGAAGCTGTTTCAATACTGATTAACTGACTAAAAAAGTGTGTGGAGAGATTGAACTACTGTATGTCCAGGGGCTAGTTACCATATATCAGGTTAGCCTAACTCTCTGGAATATCCATCCATTTCTTGTCCACCTCTGTTCCAGAAGTAACATCTTATGACTAAAGGACAGAACCCTTCCTAAGTATATTAGCACAGCCAACTACTACCTTCCACCAGCACAAAAGCTAAGAATGTCGTCTGACAGAATCTGAGGCTTTCTTAGTTACCCTTTTTTAATTAGATATATTCTTTACTTACATCTCAAATGTTGTCCCCTATCCTTGTTACCCCCTCCCCCGAAAATCCCATGAGCCATCTCCCCTTCCCCAATCAACCCTCTCCAGCTTCCCTGTCCTGATATTCCTCTACATTATAGCATCAAATCTTTCCAGGACCAAGGGCCCCTCCTCCATTTGGTGTCTAACAAGACCATTATCTGCTGCCTTTGAGTCTGGAGCCATGAGTAACTCCATGTGTACTCTTTGGTTGATGATTTTTTTTCTTCAGAGGAATGGATACAGAAAATGTGGTTTGTATACACAATGTAGTACTATTCGGCCATTAAAAACAATAAATTAATGAAATTCTTAGACAAATGGATGGAACTGGAAAATATCATCCTGAGTGAGGTCACCCAATCACAAAAGAACACTCATGGTATGCACTCACTGATAAGTGGATATTAGCCCAGAAGCATGCAATACCCAAGACACATTTTACATATCAAAAGATGCCCAGGAAGGAGGAAGAACAAACTATGGATACTTGGGCCCTTTGTAGAAAGGGGAGCAAAATACCCACAGAAAGAGATACATAGACAAAGGGTGGAGCACAGTCTGGGGGAAAGACCACCCAGAGACTACCCCATCCAGGGATCTATCCCATATACAGTTACAAACCCCAGACACCATTGTGGATGCCCACAAGTGTTGGCCGACTGGACCCGGATATAGCTATCACCTGGGAGGCTCTGCTAGTGCATGACAAATACTGAGGGGGATACTCTCAGCCAGCTATTGACCTGAGCACAGGGTCCCCAATGGGGAAGCTAGAGAAAGGACCCAAGGAACTGAATGGGGTTTGCAGTGCCATAAGAGGAACAACAATATGAGCCGCCCAGCACTCCCAGAGCTCTCAGGGACAAAATCATCAAGCAAAGAGTTACTCTCTTTTGTTGCTGTGAAAAAACACCATGACCAATGTAACTTGTAAAAGGAAGTATTTAACTTGGAGCCTTGCTTATAGTTTCTAAGAGTCCATGACCATCGTGGGGGCGGGGTGGGGGGATAGCAGCAGGCAGACATGGAAGAGCAGAATCTGAGAGTTTAATCTGACTCAAGAATCAGGTAGGTAGAGAGAAAAGTCAGAGGTGGGGGAGGAAGCTAATGGGAATCGAAGGGTGTGGGCTTTTGAAATCTTAAAGCCCACCCTGAGTGACACACCTTCTCCAACAGGGCCATAGCTCCTAATCCTTCCTCAAATGTTCTACCAACTAGGGACCAATCATTCAAACATATGAGCCTATGGTGTCTTTTGCACTCAAACCACCAGAAAGGCCTGTGGAAAAGCTTCGCCCATCTTGCTGTACCCACTCGTGTATTTTGAACTTGCCTTGATTTATGACTTTCTATGTCCTGTAAGATTATAAACTTCATAAAGCTGCTTCCATGTTGGAACATAGACTCTGGGGTAACCTAAATCTATGATCATGGTTACTCAAAATGTCCCCCTCTAAAAAAATATCTCCCATTCCCTTCAAGGTGAGATCTGTGGTTTGTTTGTTTGTTTGTTTTTTGCATCAACAAATTATAATTACTAAAAGTGTTCACTTACCTTAACCATCTACCTCTAAGACTTAACCAACTGCCCCTAAGATAAAGGATACTTAGGATAAAATTTATTTAACATTTTATTGAATGAAACATTTATGGTTACAAACCACACTGGATTTTTATCAAACCCAAAATTAAGACAGCAATCTTTAACACTATAATAAAGTGATTGAAATAAACGCCTTCCATTACAGGTTGAAGAAATTCTTTCAAAATCCTGTATTCCACTTTATGATACACAGAAGGCTTCACTTGCTGTTTAGGAATTTTAAGCACTGGTTGAGAACACCCTACGGAATGGCAGGCTCCACCGTGGAAAAGGAGAACCACAGGACCCTGTGTAACCCAAGCAAACCTTAGCAAGGTCCATGATGCCGATAATCAAGTTTTCCTTTAGCAGATCTGGAGGGGAAAAAAGGAAACCAGAAGGAAAAAATGCAGCATTGAACCACCATTTCCACTTAGCATGCACTGACTTATAAACTGCATTGCACTCATTGCTTTAAAATGAGAAGGAACTGACATGTAGCAGAGAACCTCCCGCTACCCACAAGCAGCCACACCCCACCACCTAGCCACTCTAACACATCTCCTCTCCCTCAGCGTGGGAGAGATGATTTCTTTCCTAGAAGCCCAGTTCTGACTCAACTTTGGCATCATCTCAGGCCCAACAGAGAAGAGGACTAGAAATCGTCCTGGGGGGTCCTCTAGAAGCACACTGTACATTTTGAGGATTAAGTACACAGAAATGTTTATGGAAGGAAACATTGGAAAGAGAGAGAAAATGTGGTGTAAGGTAGGAATGCAGCTGAATTAAAGTAAAAAAGAATACATGTACAAATTTATTAGCATCCATTAGGCAATTTTTGACACACTCCTTAGACAATGATAGAATGTGATCAGAATGGTAGGGCAGGGAAGGGAGTGTCAGGGGCATGAGCGTGCTACCAGACTGCCCTGGCCCACAAGCATATTAGGAAGTTATTGACACCCTGAGCAGACAAAGCGGATCACCAGAGACCTTGCTCCTTGGTATTAGATTCAGTTATAGTGGGTTTCTGAGTTCTATATTTGAGCATTCTGCTCCCGCAACAGGGTCATTACTATTCAGCATCTAAGGTTGGAATTATGTTACCCTGTTTACCACTACGCTGCTAGCAGTTCATAATAATGAGCTTAAATTAACCGGGAGACACATTTAAAAGGTTTTGAAAATGAGTGATTAAAGCAAAGGTTCAAGTGGGTTTCTGTGGCCTTAGTGGTAACAGAGTCGACTGTGTATTCTATGTATGGGTTATCGGAAGGGTTTTCTATCATGGCCTTCCAGGAAAAGCCAACCTTTAGTCATGCGCGCTTACATCTTTGCATTGCAGAAAACACATTCGTTGCTGTAAGTGTGTCCGTCGGTCCCACAGACTGGATACCTTTCCCTGGTGCACCTATTTGGGAATTTCTTGTACTTGTCGCAGTCTGGCTGTCAGACATAAAGAGACGATGCAGGGTTTATCATATGGTCATCTTTGTGTGTTGGGGATAGGGGGGAGACACAGCAGAATGGTTCAATATTAAGGTTTAAAATATAGACTTCAAGGTAACCAAGCACAAATATGTTATACATCTATGTGATCACACTTACTTACTTTGTGTATATGTGTGCGTATGTGTGCTTAGGGGGGGTGTATGTGTACACGTGTGTATGAGTGTATGTTCATGTGTGCACATGTACATGCATGCCACAACATTCACGGAGGGTTCAGAAGACAACTTGCAGGAATCTTTCTACCACATGGTCCCTGGAGATTGAACTCAGGTCATCAGACTTCTATTATTGATACATTTTTTAATAAACCTGATTTTAAAAAGCCATCTAATCACTTACCCTTCAGTCTCTTGTTCTTTTGAATCAGTCATGACAGACACATAGCACTCATACATGTGAGCCTTTATATAGGTGTGTAAGGCTGCATACAGATTAGCCAGGGCGAGTGTGGGTGATTGACAGACATAGGCAACAGTGTGTATTTCCCGGTGAATCTGCCTTTTCAACTTCTCCAAAACTTTTATCTACCCATGTGTTTAGGACTACAGTTATTCTTCACTGTATAATACTCTATAACACTCACTGTATAACATTATAGAGTGTTGATAATTTTTAAGATCATGATTAATTCACCCATAAAGAAAATATTCAATTACTTTCTATCTTTCCTTTCTAGATTAAACAATTGTACTTTGAATATATTTTAAAATATATTAGATACTTACATATAATAAGGACTCAGTCCATTAATGAAATTTTTGAATAATGCTAAATATTTGCATAGTGTTGGCAAGACTATTACTGTTTATATGTGTATGTTTATGTATGTGTATGTGTGTGTGCCTGGGCATATATATGTGCACCACACATGTGCAAGAGCCCATGGAGGTCAGAAAAAGTGGCTAATCCCATGGAGCTGGAGTTACAGATAGCTTTAAGTTGTCATGTGGGTGCTGGGCACCAAATGTGGTTTGTCTGCAAGGGTAATAGTAACTGCTCTGAACCTTTGAGTCATCTCTCCAGCCTCTGACAAGATATTCTTGACCTTCATGTAATGATAATGACATAAATGCTTTTGTTTGGTTTTCATTTTTTCTGGGTCTGTTCTATTATAGACTTCCTGTTGGTATTTGACATTAAAAGTTATGTATAAACTAGCTAAAAGTTTACCATTTATTTATTTATTTATTTATTTATTCTTTTATTAAAAATTATATTTTCAGTTTCCCCTTCTTCTACTCTTCTCAGTTCCCTGCTCCCCTCTTCCCCAGATCCACTTCAACCCCATTTCCCTTCAGAAAAGAGAAGCACCCCACCCCACCCCTCACTCTCTCCCCCCCCCTCCGAGGATATCAACTGAGTACAACACAACAAGTTAACCTTAAGGCTAGATACAAACCTTCATAGCGAAGCTGTACAAGGAAACTCAGGAGGAGAAGATCCCAAGAGCAGATGAAAGAGTCACTCCATTCCCACCATCAGGAGTTCCACAAAACACCAAGCTAACAACCACAATATACATGCAGGGGACCTAGTGCAGGCCCCTCGGGCCCAGTGACGGCCTCTTCAGACTCTGTGAGCTCCTATGAGCCCTGCTTTAGTGATTCTGTGGACCCTGTTCTCATGGTGTCCTCAACACCTCTGGCTCCTATGAAGCTGCCAAAGTAATTGGTGTTAACTTACCTTACGATGAACTACTTCTTTGGAAAATGCAAAAGTAGCTTCTGAAACCAGCAAACAGAAGAAACGTCAAGGATACAAGCAGGGGGAAGCACAGTCTACAGCGTGAGTGCTCGCAGTTCTTAGTGAACATAACCTCTGCAAATTGCTTCATCATGACCTTCGAAGTAAGGAGGCAAGGAAGTAGTAGAACAACGTGTTTGTAGAGTGAGTTACATCTGGAAATGTCCCTTGCTGTTTACTAATTTCTAAAACTCTCCTTTTAAAGATACCAAAGTTTGCCCTTTATGTGTAGAATAGCATAAAGGAACAATGCCTTGTAGTAAAGCTACTTAGTTTGCTTTGTATGAAAGACAGGCAGAAAAATTGATTACCATTGAATTACTAAGATGTAGTATCTCCAGTCTAATCTTTCACAGTCCTCTTGTTTATTCTGAAATTTGGGATTTGTCAGTGGGAGAATCGATGTGTTTTCTCTCTGAGCACAGACCTCGGCTTACAGAACTCAGCTGACCAACGATAGATGACAATGTCAAGAAGCCCCAGATCTGGAAGACTCTGTGTGTGTCTATCTCATATATTGCGTTCAACAACACTGAAATCCTGCAAAACCGGATGAGGGTAAGTATCGATAACCAAAGATCAATGAGAACACAATAAAATCCAAAGTACTGGTTTTAAGATTTACGTTTTGAGTGATTGGCTTTCTGGTCATACAGTGTTGTGCCCTGCTTCTACTACTGAAGTAATTCAGTTCCTATGTTCCAGTTCATTAAGACAGGAAGTGAGTCAACAGCGAATCAATGGTGTAAGTTCTGCAGAACTTCATGCTTTCCCTGTCATCATCGGATGTTTTCTTCTCCTAGTTGAAACGTTCATCTGGCTCTGAACTGCAATGGTTGCTTCCAGCATTGTATGCTTGGGAGGGGGAGAGCAGAAAAAGTACTTACCATAATAAAGCGGAACCACCACGGCCAGGATGAAAATGGTTTTGATCCATATTAATGAGGAAGACATTTTATCGAGTCTGTGGAGCAATCATTTAAGAGCTTCTATAATACATTTCCAAGTGAAAGTTTCTTACAGATCAAGAAGGCACCACACACGCTCTTTTCCCAGATTCCTAATTATGATGCACATTACCCTCCCTCTATTCTTTTACTAATCTTCAGAATCAATAAGACCCAGGTGACAGAGGTACCGAGTCCTCCTGGAGACCTCCTTCACAGGACCTCACTGTACTTATAAAGAGTTATTTATTCTCCCAGCACCTGGCTAAGCTAAGGAAGAGACTCGTTGCACTTCAAGAAATGCCCACATTGGAATTTCAGTTTTTCAGAAATAATTCTTTTATAAAGAGGGACCTTGAGAAGTTGTTATAGCAACCCTAGATTCTTGGACAGTCTCCTAGTGTCTCTGTGCCCCCTTTCTGGAACGCTGAAGACAGCGAAGAGACACCAACAGCTCTAGACAGTGAAAAAGTTTGGCTTGCCTTCTCTTCTCAGTTCACTCCCCTTCGGCTGCAGTTCTGAGTGCTCTTTCTTTGAGAACCTTGTTCAGAAACAAGATCAATAGCCCAGCACCAATGGATCAGAGCAGAAGTCTGTGTTCCCTCTGGAGGCTGCAAAATGGCTAATGAGATCCACCTCACTTGCTTTTAATGGCTCTCTCAGTAGAAAGTTAGGAACAGTTTGATCTGACTTACCCAGAGGTAAACAGAATGAGAAGGCAATTGATACACACACACACACACACACACACACACACACACACACACAGAGAGAGAGAGAGAGAGAGAGAGAGAGAGAGAGAGAGAGAGAGAGAGAGAGAGAGAGAGAGGAGTATTTATTTTTTAATTTTTTTATTGGTTATTTTCTTTATTTACACTTCAAATGTTATCCCCTTTCCCAGTTTCTCCTCCAGAAACCTCCTAACCCCTCCCCCTCTCCCTGCTTCTATGAGTATGTGCCCCCACCCACCCACTCTTTCCTCCCCGCCCTCTCATTCCCCTACACTGGGATATCAAGCCTTCATGAGCCAAGTGCCTCTTCTCCCATTAATGCCCAGCAAGGCCATCCTCTGCTGCACATGCAGCTGGGGCAATGGGTCGCTCCATGTGTACTCTTTGGTTGGTGGTTTAGACCCTGGGAACTCTGGTTGGCTCATATTGTTGTTCTTCCTATGAGGTTGCAAACCCATTCAGCTCCTTCAGTCAAGAGGAGTATTTCAAACTATTGGATAAGAAAGAACAAGAGAATAAAAACGAAAAGAAAAACAAATGTAAAGATTTGTGACTCTACAATTTTAATTCGTGGTTTTGTCAGAAAAATTAGATCAAATACTAAAATAAAACTAATGTGTGTGTGCCTGGCTGACTTGACAGGACATTTTGTTTTTATTAGGGGTTTTGTTTTAAGGTACATACCGCTGTCACACCAAGACATTTGCAAGCCCATAGCACAATTTTACAGCCAGGAACAGAGTGTCTTTAGGACACTTTTTAACCTATGTCCATTTCTACAACCAGAACAGTTAAATGTATTGTTTGTGTAAGAAGCCTGGGCTGTGGTGTGTTTGAATGCTAAAAGGTACAGCAGTTGTGGTGACTGGATCTGGTTAACAATTTGACTGAATGAAGGGATGCTTAGAGAGTTAGTAAACCACATTTCAACTTAAGTCTGTGATTAGATTTGGGGAGAACCTTTACAGGTCAATGAACTAGGTGTTTGAAATTCATCCTGAATGTAAACAGTATCATCCACTTAGGGAAAGGTCTTGATGGAGTAAAAAAAACAGAGGGGGGGAGGAGCACTTACCTGCATATTCTCATTCTCTCTCTCTCTCTCTCTCTCTCTCTCTCTCTCTCTCTCTCTCTCTCTCTCTCTCTCTCTCTCTGTCATTGACACCCAGGAGAATCTGACTGCTTTTGAATGAAGACTTACTCTAGTAGCAAGTAGCATGGCAGGAGCAGGAGCCTCAGACTTCCTACTTGGACTGCCTTGGTCTCCTGTCACTACTGGATCTTGAGCTGAGAAGCCACCAATGCCCCTGCTTCTTGGCATGAACATGGCTATTGCAGGATTTTCAGCCTTGAAGAATACATCTATATGTTCCCCTGGTTTTGTTTCTTAGAGGAACCATGGTTGGTGTGGCTGTGTCAGAAATCTGTTTGCTGGGTTCCTTAAAAGTCGAACCCGATGAACTATCCACTCCATTTGTAGAGTGACAGGTCTCCTTTCCAAAGTAAGCAGCCTAAAGTTGAATGGTTGGGGCTACCTACCTTCCTGTTGGTTTGGTTTTTTCATTACATTATTCCTAAACTACTAATTTTGGGTATAAAAATATTCCCTGGAGAAGTTGTCTTACAGAAAGAATAAAGGATAAAATTTTCTGTTCAGGTTTTTAATTATCAGAATGTCAAGAATAAAATATGATTACATTTCTTGTCTCTAAACCCTGGAGTTAACATCTATCTACCAAGACTCTTAGAATCTGCAATTGCTTCAAAGTTAGATATATCCTAAGGCATTGAGTCTATGCCTAAGACGAATGGTTTAAACAGAAACCCTCACAAGGACAAGGAACAATTTCCAGGCACTTATCTACTCTCCTGTCACCTACTAGTCATTAACTATACATCTCTAATGAACTTTGTTAGCAGTCTATGAAATGAGTCTTTCTTAATTCTCCACTCTAATCCTAGGGAAGAAAGCAAGCAGATCAGCACAGCCCCATCATGTCTCTAGGACAACCAGGCACTGATTCTTATCTTATTCAAGGAAGAACTACCTTAATATGTGAGGTACTGGCTTTTATTGATATTAAAAAATTACACTGATGACTGGAAAACTGTCATATCCCAGCCAACATAAATGTTCAGATAAAGGACCTATTTCTAAACCTCCCTCCCTCTCTCCTTCTCACCCTCCCTCCCTTTCTCCTTCTCTCCCTCCCTCACTAATTAATACAGTTTTGCCTATGTGTTCATGTTATTTGCCTCTTTCTTTTCTACCTTGACTGAGATGGAAATTATAACTGATACCATCATGATTCCCTCTGGCCCATGAATGTATTAACCTAAGCAGCCTCTTAGACTCTGAACTGCTCAAAACCCTCCTCTACATGTACTGAAACTTGAGAGCAAATATAATCTAACATACTTAATTTATTTAAAAATGTCTCAAGTAATATGATATTTGGATAACTTTGGGGAAATATCTTTTAGATCACAGGCACTAAAATATTTCTTGAACCATTTTATGCACTCAAATGTAAAAAAGGACTCTAATACATTTAATAACATTGTTTAATATTTTATTGAGCAAAATATTTAGATACTTAGAGCTTTACATTGAGTGGGGGTTCACATTATCGCACATAACATTAAGATAAGGGTTTTGTTGTTTCTGATCAACTTGCTCTGTAGCCTAAGCTCAAACTCACATCATTCCTCTAGCCCCAGCTTCCTAAGTGCTAGGATTTATGTGTAAGGACCACACTCTGTTTGGATACTGAGATTTCAAACTATCATTTTATTAATGGACATTGACAATAGAAATCTCGAAGTTACAGTTTCTCATTGTTGAGAGTAACCTTATATGCACAGTATTTAATCTTCCATCATATAGTATGATTCATCTGGTCTTCCGTGAATGGGAGACTTTGATCAAGAGACTACTTGTAGGATTCACTGCAGAAAGATATCGTAATTATAGCCATTGGAATGTTCAGCTCCAGAAAAATGTCAGCATTTACCATAATGAGCAAATTCAAAAGGAACATCGCTTTTCCTATAGAGTCAAAAGAAAAAACTATTAAAATTAATCACACTTTTTGGATAATTTATATGCTTATATACTTATAAGAGAGGATTTTGACTTTGGACATGCTAGAGAGATTATGCTTTATTCTAAAAGCAGCTGTGTCTACTTGCTTCTTAGCTCCCTGTATGCCCTTTCTCCACTGTGGAGATCCTTGGCAATTCCAACTTTCTCAGTCAAAACTCAAATCAGATCCATGAAAGAAGAGCTATAGGTAATTGGAGCCCTGCCAAGAGGCACAAACCACTTCAGAAGCAAATGGGCAGACATTTTAGAAGAGTAGAAAGCCACCTAAGGAAATGAGGAATAAAGAAGGCTGATGAACCTTCAGACCACAAAGTCTTTCAGACTGAAGGACAGAGAGAGAGAGAGAGAGAGACAGAGAGAGAGACAGAGACAGAGACAGAGACAGAGACAGAGAGACACAGAGTCAGACATGTGAGTTCAGTTGAGAGTGCCTGTGTTCTCTGGGGAGTGAGGGGGGGTGTAGAAGGGTTAGAAAGACAGTACAACTTCCAGAGATGAAGTGACCTTACATGAGTTTCTTTTTAGCATTAACTAGCTCATTGTCCATGGTGAATTTTAAAGCTCACCATTCAATCTGATTCCTCATCAGTTCTTTTGCCTGCAGCTAGAAAGCTGTGAGTCAGACACGCCTGGCATTTCAGAGTCACGCTGCTTAACATGGCTGCTGCCCTGCAGCAGCACCTCACAACCCCCCAAGTTCAGTCAAATGAGTCGGATCTGTTGACAGGTCACAGTAAGAGTCTTAAGAAGAGCTAAAAGTACATTCCCTCCGCTTTTATAAACTGTCATAGCTGTCCCTGCTACAGTCCATGTGTCTAGATTACCAACAATATGAATTCTTATATCGCTGTGTAATAATTCCTTATTCATGACTAGAAAAACAAATATTTACTATCGCATTCTTACTTCAGTGCCTTGCAGAAAACACATTTATTACAATAAGTTTTTCCATTAGTTCCACACATAGGATAATACTCTTTGGTACATATGTCAATATAATTCAGATATGGTTTACAGTCTATCTGTAAAACAGAGGAAGACATTAGAAATTATTTAGTAGAGAACATTTGATTACAATAGTCTTAAAATTTGTGTGTATGTGTGTTTGTATGTTCAACACAAGATAACATAATGTATATTTAGGATTAAAATCAAATACCTACACACCTACTATGCAGTAACTAATGATTCTCAGTACTTTTAAAACAACATGCAAGGAGTTGTAATGATATAATATAGTATATAATATTTATATATATTTTCTACCATTATAAGATATATATACACAGATACACACACTTTTCAATAGGAATAATTACTATTAATCCTCTTAAAATTGATAATTGGTATATTACTTTCTCCTTGTTAGGATAAATAATTTTACTCTAAGTATGCTTATTGTGTCTCAGTATTGTAAAAAAAATAGGTAATAATTGCCAATAGCTTTCCTATGCACATTACCATTAGATCATTCTTAGAGCATATCAATATGATTTTATACTGCTTGGTAGATTGTATTAGTTGACTTTTGAATAATAATACTTGCATAAATACATATTTTCATTTTTTAAATCCTTGTATAGCTTAGGTGATCTTACTGAGATTCTAAATGAAAAACATTTAAAATTGTGCTTCAAATTCCAAATGGACTAGTGACTTACGTGAAGTTTGTGTGTTGATATGAAGGCAGTTTCTATGGCAACAAAAACAATTTTAAAAATAAGCAGATCACAAATGCAATGGTAGCAGAAACTTCAGCAATCTGTGCAAAGGACTGCCACTGACAAGAGGAGAAGTCTATGCCAGTAACAAAAATCAAACTTTCCAATATATCTATACACTTAACAGAAACAATTAATACTAACCAGGCAAACGAGCTCTGTGAAAAGTCATATATTGTTTTCAATAACTTCTAGTGAAATTGCCAATAATCTCTGTGATGATGCCACAGATTTACAGCACAGATACCTAATTAGTATAGGAGGAAATACTGAGCCAAGACTTACTTCAAAACACTGTGCTCTACTATCAGGACATTTGACAATACTTAAACCCACATTCTCAGGAAATGCAAATGATAAAAGATGTCAAGGTTGGGAAAGCGTCTTTTCCTTATACATGTCTTTGATTTCAGAGCCATGTTAAAATCATGTAACAATTTCTAAAGCTAAAGCCCACCAGACTTAGAAAAAGAGGATTTCTTCCTGCACTTTGCATTTAACAACCATAACATCTCCCCCAAATACCAACTCTGAAAATAAGTCAAGAGACCCTAGATTTAGCAATGGGCAATGTTCTAAATTTCACTGCCCAGGGCCCCAGCACCATTTTGTGTCTTTTTATCCTCCGTACAGAAGAAGTTAAGTATCTTTTGACAAGTTGTATAGAACCTGCTTTTTCCTTATTTTACCAATTCAAGGATTGAAAAGTCAGTAAAACAACATTTCAGCTCACTACAGGAACACACCAGGAATTCTACCCAAGGCTGAAAACTCACCGGAATACAAAGCAAAGGCCACATTGATTAAAACAGCATTGGACCATAGTGATGATAACTTCATTTGAGCAAATCTGCAGGAAAAAAATCATTCAGAAAGTTCATTACAAGGAACAAACTGGCTGCCTTAAGAGTAGACATGATTAGTTGAACCTGGGATTTCTTTGGACAATTAGAACAGTTATTGACAAGAAGCACATCTAAGACAATTCTGACATCAAGGATGAGTATGAACCTATCTTCCTTTGAAGCAATTCCATGCGCGCTGCACACGGCTGTTGTCTCCCTCAAGCAGTACTTGGAAATGCTGGGAAGTGGGGCTCTTTCTCTACAATACTGACAGCAATGCTTGGTGTCATTAGGAAGACAGCCATCTTCCTAATGCTTCATCTACCTTATGCAGAAAGGTGGTGGACTTAGGGACAGACCTGTGGAGACCGCTGGCTCTCTTGTTCACTCTTCTTCAATTATAGCCTTCAAGGTAACTCTCGTTTCCTGATATTTGAGTGAGGAACTTGATAAAGATAAGTGGAGGCCTGGGGCAGGTAAGAGACAGAAGTAAGTTGTCTGTTCCCCAGAAGCTGTAAAATAGGTCATGAGAGGTACTTACCAAGTACTTCTCGGTAGTTCATCCCTCAGCAGGAGGTATTCCACTGAGGGATCTCCTGTACCCAGAAATATGAATGCAGTTATTGATCCAAACACAGATAAGGAATGTGAATACTTTTTTCATTCTAGAGAATTAAGCAGGAAAAGGGAGAGCCAATTTTGAATTAAATAAGGCTCTATGTCTTTAATAGTTTTATAAACTAAATATATGTATTGAGATATTTTTTTCTAGAGAGATGTTAAGGCCTATGGAAATAACACTCCACAGTCACTACTGTGAGCATATATATTGTTAACATATTTGTTTGGATGGTTGCTGGGTTTCTAACGTGCAGATGAGGTAAGTCAGGAATGGAAATTCAGGAAAATAGTGATTCATGATTATTACTACTGTTTTCTCTTCTGCTAAATAACGAATGAGCTAAAGAACAAATCAGAATTTAATTCACAAAATACCAGAAAATGACTGACAAAACTAAAGGTTTTTCGACATGTGGCTAAAACATGCTTCCCAGGAGATTCAGAGCTACACATGCCCAGAGAAAGGCAGAATAAAGTTCTGAAATCAAGAAGGTGGCCTGCTGTATTAGGCACTGACCAGTGAGAAAAGTGAATGTAAATCTTGTGAGAGGAGTGATACAAATATAAGTTAACGAAACAGAATAGAAAGACAGTACATACATGCAATAATGCCAAGAGCTAGTTGTTTGAAAGGAGAAACAGTCATAAGAACTTTTGTGAGATTGCCCATGAAAGGGGAGCAATGGTCGAGAGGACTTAGATCGGGAGGAAAAGAGGCATTACCACAGACCCCACAGGAAGTGGGAAGAGGCATTACCACAGACCCCACAGGAAGTGGGAAGAGGCATTACCACAGACCCCACAGGAAGTGGGAAGAGGCATTACCACAGACCCCACAGGAAGTGGGAAGAGGCACTACCACAGACCCCACAGGAAGTGGGAAGAGGCATTACCACAGATCCCACAGGAAGTGGGAAGAAAGCCACTGATGGTGGGTCATCAGAGGCCAGGGACTTCTACCATACCCAGGTTGTTCTCTCCGTGTTGGGCTTGCTCTATGAGATGTGAGCTCTCAGCTCTTAGCTTCCAACTCCAGATGCCATCCTCTGCTGTGCTGTCCCTGTCATTATGGCTCCCGACTCTTTGGGACCATAAGCCCAAATAAACCTTTCCTACTGTATGCTTCCTTTGTCATGGTATTTTATCATGGCAAGAGTAACTAATACATCTGGCTTCACTTCTGATTTCAATAACAACAACAACAGATATAGAGAGGATTTATAACAATAATAATTACAGAAGAGATCATGAATTCAGGAGGAAAGGGTGGGGATACAGTAAGATTGGAGGAGAAGGAAGATTGGAGGCTATGGAGATATATCTTCTCAAAAATAAAATGACTTAAAAATAGTAATAGATCTTAAAGATAAATGATAATATTTATCAAACTTTTCTAAAATCAGTATTTCTTGATGCTAAGCTTAAAACATTTTTACAAGGAAAATAAATAATCTGTCTCTCTTATGAATTTGCATGAAAATCTGCAAAAACAGAAGCAAGTAGAAACCACCAACATACAAGTCATTATACAAGACTTGGGTGCATTTATCACACCATTATAAGACTAAGATTTTATCAGTATAATTAAAAATACACACTATTTAATAGGTGCATAAAAACATCCAGCAGAAATGATACCCTTGAATAATAACCACACTTAACAATCTAGGAATAGATGCAAAATGCATCCATCTGATAAGGGTACCCATGGATATCACACACTGCTATCATATTTCCTGTTGAGATATCTCATCCTTTCTGCCTATGGTTCAAGATGAGACAAGGGGCCTATCACACATTGCTTAATGTAGAGCCCACTAGGTCTTCAAGAAGGCTCAGAAGCTAAAGGACATTAAGTCTGATGACCGAAATTCAATCACTGGAACCCACATGTGTAGTACAACCAATTTAAGCGTATCCCTGACTAGTTTAAAAATAAGTAAATAATAGGGGCTGGTGAGATGACTCAGTAGTTAAGAGCACTGACTGTTCTTCTGAAGGTCCTGGGTTCAAATCCCAGCAACTACATGGTGGCTCACAGCCATCTGTAATGAGATCTGACTCCCTCTTCTGGTGTGTCTGAAGACAGCTACAGTGTACTTACATATAATAAATAAACAGATCTTTAAAAAAAATAAATGAGACTCAGACTATGGTTATTTTATTTGGTTTTGACAATTACTGGGGGGGGGAGTGGTGGTGAGTAACCCCTAATCTACTCTTGTAATGGCTAGCATGCCTACTTTCCCAATGGTGTACCCCAGATACTTGCTGTTTCTCCTGGCAATGTGCTCATCATTCATCTTTCCTCATAGTGACTTCTTCTCTCCTCTTGTTCTTCCTCCATCTTCTCTTGTTATCCTCCAACCAGGTAACTCCAAACCCACCTACCTCTAATCCCTCCAGTAATTGGCTGTAACTAATTTCTTTTAACCAATAGTTTTAAATCAAGGAACAAGGTTTGCACAACAAAAGCTTGTAAACTTGAGAAGTCACTCTAGGCCTGGCTAGACCTATAGGATTTAGCATTACAATACACAGGAACAGAACAAATTTCAACCCACGTGATGGATGGAGAGAGCTGACTCACTACCAGTGCCCTTTGACCTCTGCGCACACACACACACACACACACACACACACACACACACACTACTGCATGCACACCTCCTACGTACACACAAGAGTAATAAATAAAAATTAAACTGAAGATAAAAATAAGTAAAATAAACTAGGACATCTTGATTTAAAATGGCATTTAAATTGAAAAAGAAAAAAGTAAAATGATCTTGGTTTGCAAAATTATAAAATCTTTTATGTGAAGACTCCTGTATTATTCACCAAAACCATAACTCACAAATAAATTAAAGCTGCAATATACACATGAGGAAATAACATTTTGTCCAATTTCTAAGTAATTCAGTGAACAATCCAAAAAAAATGAAGGAAATAATTCCATTTTGATAATGCCAAAATAAAACACTTTTGTGTTAATTTAATAAAAGATGTGAAAAAATAATAGTCTACATTGTGTAAGTTTTACTGAAGTAAGTTGAAGAAGAAACTTTAGAGGTTGTCTCTCATGTTTATCAGAAGTAGTTATTTGAATGATAAGAGTAGTCAGTACTTCTGGCACCAGAGAGGTAGATTCAGTCAAGTGAAAGCATGGATATAGAGAGAGGGCTGAGAGTGTTGCGGTGTTCAATGAATCTATTATGATACTGAAAGTCATAGA
>OZ030021.1:52814004-53036504 GCA_964023405.1 Apodemus agrarius | reverse complement strand
CCTCTGCCAAAAAATAATTCCTCTGATGATATTTTATATTGAAAACTTGAGAAATGCTATCATTAAATCAATACAATTTAGCAAGATATTAGAAAATAGTAGAGACTAGATAACTAGGCATTATTTTTAAATGGAAGGATGAGTTAATCTAAAAAATTCTACTATAATTTATCATATTATGTTAAGGAAAGTAAACACATAAGTAACTTATTTGTTGAATAATGCATTTAATAAAATCTGTACATTTATTTTAATGCTATTTATAGGAAGTAATTTGTCAGGTATTTTCTAGTATTATAAATTTTTAAGTGAGTCATGAGTACTGAATTTGTAGAATATTTGAGAGATCTCCATAAAAATATTTGTGTAAAAATAAAAGTATGTTTAAGATATTATTAAATGCAACTCATTCTATAAATTATTGGATGAATTCTGGTTTGTCTCTGCAAAAAAATACATTATTTACAATAAACATGTTCTTAGGAGTCACTGAATTATTATCTGTAACAATGTTTCATCTCTGATTTTATTAATTTTGGCCTTTAAATGTCAATCTTGTTAATCTATTCAAAGAATCAACAAAGAATTGATTGCTTATGTTTTTGTTTTATCTATCACATTAATTTTGGCTAGTCCTAAGGGTTTTGTTTGTTTAGTTTTTGTTATATTTTTTGGCAGGGTCTCTCTCAGCAGCCATGGCTATCTTGGAACTCACTGTGTAGACAAGACTGCTCTCAGATTCAGAAAAATCCACCTGTGTCTCTCTCCTGAGTGCTGGGATCAAAGGCTCACGCCTTCATGCCTGGCTCAGCCCTTTTAGTATCTCCTCCTACCTACTGCTTGATGCTCTTTTTCATGTTAATCTAAGGCCCTCAAGCATAGCACTAAGCTATTAATGTGGATTCTCCCCAGTGGATTTTTTATGTAAGCATGCAGTATTGTACATGTTCTTCTTAGGACTGCCTTCATTATAGTCTGTAGATTCTGGTATGTTTTATTTTCATTTTCATTAAATTCTATGAACTTGTACATTTCTTGAGTTTTCCCTTGACCTGATTTTCATTCAGTAATGTATCATTTAGCTCTCATAAGCTTGTGTACTATCTTCCAAGTCTACTGTCATGTGCTAGCCAACTTTATTACTTTTGCGTTCAGGATGTGATTTAAATTTTCCTAAATTTGTGGAGATTTGCTGTGTGACCTGGTATTTGGTCATTTTGGAGAAAGTTCCATGAGCTGCTGAGAAGAAAGTAAATTCTTTAGAGTTCTGATGGGATGTTCTGTAGATGTCCGCTAGGTCTGTTTGATTATGATGGTATTTAATTCCAGTGTTTCTGTGTAGATTTTATATGGACAACTATTGAATTGTCCGCTATCATTATGTCTGAGTCAATCTCTGGTTTCAAACCTAATTTTAAAACCTATTTTATGAAATTCATTGATTGGTGGATAAATGTTCAGAATTATCATATTATCTCAATGGATTTTTATTGTAGTAAGTATGAAATGTCCATTAGTATCTCTTCTAATTAGTTTTGGTTTGTGATCTGTTCTGTCAGATAGTAGAAAAGATTAGCCTGTTTAGTTCTTTGTTCCATTTGCCTGTAATATCTTTTCCAATTATTTTATGTTAAAGTAATGGTATCTATACTTGATGGTAAACTGTTTTTTCTTAGAGGCTACAAAACATGCATTTTATTTTTTTAATCCAATTTGTCAGCCTATGCTTTTTTTAAAAAAAATATTAAATAATTTCCCATTTCCCTTCCCCAACCTTCCCATGCACCCCCTTGATCACTCTCAAGTTGATAGCTGCTATTTTTAAAATTTTTATTACATATACAAACACTACTAAATACATAAACACAACTTGTTCAGTCCCTATTGAGGGAATCTCAATGTTGTCTCAAGACACCCCAAGACCAAGATCTCAGCCCTAAGATTTATCTGCCTCAAAGGGACAAAAGGCAGGGATAAGAGACCAAGGCAGAAGAGAGAGGAATAGGGAGAAAGTGAAAGGAACAGAGGAGGGGGAGAAAAGAAGCAATGGGGAGAGAGAGTGAGTATTTGTCCTGGAGTGGGACAAAGGACTTCCTCTGAATAGAGAGGGGCAGATGTGACCCATAGGCAAATGGTGGTTTATAAAGGTAAAAGAGGAAGCCCTGTATTAGGGTGAGGTATTTTAATTGGGCATGTTAATTAGATGAGGGGGGTTGATTATTTGACTTCAATACTTTGATACTTGGACCTTGGTAGTGAGACTCAGGAGGAAGTAGTGGCCACATAAGAGAGTAGACCGTATGGACTGGTTTTAGGAATGAAATTTAATGATTTTTGCCATTAGAGGTAACGAAGGAGAAGGGCAAGGCCTGTCACATGCTCGAGTGGGCTAGTGTCCCTTCACCTAAAATGTCACTTGTATGTCTATAATTTCAGTGCAGACCACTTGGTATTAGATGATCAATTTGGGGGCTCTTCCTAGAGAAGACTAATTTTTCCCACTCTCAGCATTAATTGTATGCCTGTAGTTCTTTGTTTAGGGTTGAGGCCCCATGAGATTTCTCCTTTCCATTTCAGCATATCTATCAGGTTGGCCCTTTTTCTAGTCTTGTTTATATATCCATGCTGGGGATACTGGATGGGTGTAGCTTCTCTGACATGCCTAGATGAACTCTTACAGCAAACTTCCTGTTGCTTTGGCTCTTTATAGTCTTTCCACCTCCTTCTTTGCTGCTATCGATCTGTGATCCTTAGATGCCAGGGTAGTATTGCATTGTGGGTGTATCAGTTGAACTTAGCATTGTGCTGTCGCTTGTTCTTTGCATATTGGTCTCTTGTGATTTTCTTTTTTTTTTTTTTTGTTTTGTTTTGTTTTGTTTTGTTTTTCGAGACAGGGTTTCTCTGTGTAGCTCTGGCTGTCCTGGAACTCACTCTGTAGACCAGGCTGGCCTCGAACTCAGAAACCCACCTGCCTCTGCCTCCCAAGTGCTAGGATTAAAGGTGTGCGCCACTACCGCCCGGCTGTGATTTTCTATTAACAGTCTCCATCTGTTAGAAGAAAACATTTCTTTTTAAGGAGGGATGAGGTGTGTTCGTATAAGCATAAAGATGTAGTTAAAAACTATGCAGATTTTGTCAGACAGTGGTTGTAGATTCTCCTAACAGAGCCATGGTTAACTATCCTCCAGCTAGTTGGCTAGGTTTTCAGCACCAGGCATAATTTCCCTTTGGTGAGCATGCCTTAAATATGATTAGAGAGCTATCAGTTACTGTCAAGGTATGCATGTCACTATCGGACCCTTAGGGAGACTGTACCATTGTTTATATTATTTATAGGGTTGGCCTTTTCATAGTGCCAGATTGCATGGGTGGTTCAATCCTGGATTTTTTTTCTTTAGATTTGACATTTTCTTTGATGAACCTATTATTTCTTCAGCACCTGAAATTTTTTTCCTCCCTGACTGCTATCTGTTGATGAGGCTTAACTCAGAGCTCTTTGTTTGGCTTCCTGAGTTTTTCATTTTGAGTTTATTTAAGTTTGGCTTATTTTTTTTAAGTATTCTATTTTTTGGTTAAATTCTTTCATATTTTGAATTGTTTTCATTGTTTCATTAAACTCTTTGTGTTTTCATGGACTTCATTAAGGGGTTTATTTATATCTAGTTATAATTTGGAGCCCCTTTCCCTGATCCTATATATTTATTCTCTTTCAGTGGTCTAGGACCTTCATGGTTACTAGCAATGCTCCATTTCTGTGAGATGTTAGTAATCAGTTGGTCATCCACACATTGCAATTAACTGCTTTGCTAACACAGGGCAAAGTAAATTGCCCCGTAGCCATGCGTTTTCTAGATTGAAGGAGGGTGATCTTTAACCTACATGGGAACACAATCTAATGAAATTGTATACTATGATGCAGAGCAACTGACATTCATGAACAAAGCAGAGATGGTTCTTCCAACAACAAACAAAGATGAAGCTCTTTGGATAGAGCAGCAAAAACTAATCATTACTGTGATTCCAGGACATTTACTAGCAAAGGATTAAAGATTAATACCACTGGTGGAGATTCTGAACAATTTTATTTATGATTTGTAGATAATAGGAAGATCAATATTAACCATGTTAAAGTCTTCTAGCTAGAAGAATTTATGTTATATGGGTACTAGCAGATGCTAATCAAATTTCATTAAAATCATTTAAAACTGATTCAGAGACCAGATAAGTACCCTTTGGGGGCTCATGCTTTATCTGGTATTAATTTAGGTTGAGAGTAGTGTCCCATGCTGTCCCTTTAATGTAATCTTGGTAAGTATACATTCTTTATTTTGACCAGTATATATGTTGCCTTGTTGTGCCTCATTTTCTCATAGGCTTGGGAGGAAACAGCCATGAGATGTCTTGTTTTATTTCCAAGAGGGACATCTGTAGCTTCAGAGAATGTTCTAGAATAAATTCCATTTCTAAGTTGTAGGGAGAGGAGTTACTTTTGCAGGAAATTTAATTTGTAAAATAGATCCAGACATAGAGGGAGTATCAATGCCCTACCACCCACAGAAAACTGTGTGTTAGAATCATTTCCTTAAGTGATATTTAAGCAACTAGAGAGAAACAAATTTATATGAATTTTTCTGACACTTCCATAACTAAGGTGATGGTATGTATCTTTTCTCTCAATTTGGTATTTAAATAAAATGAATAGCATTGAGGTTCCAAAGAACAATCAATAAGTCTGTTCCCCATTGTTGGTTGTACCTGGGGTTCCCATGAGGAAGTACAAGGTATTTCAAGTCCATGGGAGCCTTCAGGCCTCTTGAGTTCTGAGGAGCATCTATCCCTCCTCGGCATCAGGGAGCCTGCTTTCTGGTGTCTATTCACATAGCAGGAATGTCATTTTCCCAGTGGCTTTCATCCTTACAGAGGAGACATACTGATTTTTCCCTTCCTCTCTGAATACTGACAATCTTTTTTAGGGTAATCTTTTCTTCCTAGTGACCTGTCTAAACTCCAGCACCATACCAAAAAGCACAAACATTGTTTCATATCTTGTCTTAAGTGTTTCCAGCTGCTACTCAGAAATAGAAAAGGCTCATGCTGAAGGCCTATTCTAGCTTTTTGTAATGCTCTTCACATGTCTAGAACATTGGGTTTTATAAAGATGAGGTTAACCACATGACACTTTCCTGGGTCTTTGTGGTCTGAGTCTGTATCTCTCAGAGAAACCTGCCTTATTATTTCCAGTAAACAAGAAGGATCTTTAGTAGGCATTTGTTGCATTTCTTGTACTTTATAAAAACTTATTAATTGTTCCTCATCTTAAATTTTGTTGAAATGCTTCTGCAATAGTGGCCTAAACCACAATGGTGACTGCTTTGTTCATTTATAGGGTGTTACCAGGATCTCCTAAATGAAGTCTGAGCAGTTCTTCCCTTGCTTTGATAATGGCCCTTCTCTTTTTTTCCCATAAGCACGCAATAATTTGTAAATGTCAGTCCAGGACAGATGATGAAGAGTAGAAATAGACTGGAACAGCTTGTTTATGTGTGGGATTCTTCTCACGGGGGATTATTTCTGATTGTTCTCTGATACAATCAGCTAGTTGCCTGTGATCATTTGCCCCTAAGGGATTTTGGCATAATAAAAACCCCCTCCTTGAGTTGGCACCGTGTCTGCGAATGTGTTTCCTGCAATATCTGAGGGGGAAGAAATACCAAGAAAGCAATGGCAGAGTGGGTTGATGGCTAATATGCCCAAATTCAAAGCAGAAAACAGAGATCTAGATTACAGACAGATTCTGGGTAGAGTTCTTACAAGTATTCTAATTTCAAGCAAACACTCGTCCAGTTGACCTCATCTTTCTCTCACAAGATGGCAACGGAAAGTGGGGAAACAGAGACAACTCAAGGTCATCCACCTGCTTGGCAGGAAATCAGATGACTTACCCAGAAGCTGGTCCTTAACATCAGGAATGATAGCACAAGATCACTTGCATTGGGATGGAAAAAAATACAGGCCATTGTTAGGGAAGATGGCTCTGCAGGCTAAAGGGTACATAAGTGAATGTTCCTCAACAGCAGGCCAGTCTGTCATGAAGGAATGGACATTTGATGTCTGATGTCTCATCAAAATTTTAACTGTAAAAAGCCTGGTTCTTCTGCCTGGAGAGAGAGAGAGAGAGAGAGAGAGAGAGAGAGAGAGAGAGAGAGAGAGAGAGAGAGAGAAAGGAAGGACCCTCACTGGCAACAATCTGGCAAATTGAAATAATGGTATTTGTATAAAAAATAATTTATCTATCTTAGAGTTTGTAGGCATAATGCTATGCAGGGAGTTTTGAACAGAAACAGAGATAGGCACGGATCTAATAGATGTAGTAGATATTTTCTGTTGCTGGAATAAAACACCATAAAGTATCTTGTTTGGGTGTATGGTTCCAGAGGGAAAAGGGGTCTAACATGGCAGCTGCAGGCATAACTGTAGAAACAAAGGCCGAGAGCTCACATCTCCAAATGCAAGCATGAAGCAGAGACAGTGAACTTTTAAAAATGGTGGTAGGATTTTAGCCCCCAAAAGTCCATCCCTAAGAAACATTCCAGCAAGGCTATATGCACCTCCTAAACCTCCCCAAGCATCCCCACAAACCTTGCCACAAAACATACTATCAAGGATTTTTAATTTCTGCAGACAGCATATAGGAATGAAGACTCTATTTGTGGTTTTCTAATTATAAATAAAGAGAACATTTTTTTTCATGTATCTCAAAGCCATTTTCAATATTATGTGAAAAGGTATTCTTGTTACAAAAAGAGAAACATAAACAATAAGCCAGCCACAAAACCTTTGATCTACAATCTGTCCCGCCTGGAAACATGAGAGGGCAATGGTGGCACAGAACTTGTGGGTTTAACCAACAAATGTCTGATTTGACTTAAGGCCCACTCAATGAGATGAAACTCCTACCCCGCACCTCTTGTGTGACCAAGAACCAGAGCCACTAGATAATCCAGAGAATTAGGGTAAACCTAAATACTACTGGTCTAAGAGAAAAAAGTAACAGCAAAAAGATTCCCAATGATATTCTGCTATATTTACAGACTGATGCCTTATTCAGCCATCATCAGAGAGACTTCCTCCTGCATCTGATGGGAAGAAATACAGAGACCCATAGCCCAACATCACACACACACACACACACACACACACACACACACACACACACAGGAGAAAGAGAGACAGAGACAGAGAGAGACAGAGACCTTGGAATACACACCTCTAGAGGGGATGTCTCCATCAAATTCTTCCCTTCAGAGCTCAGGGAATGGAAAAGGAGGTCGAAGAGGTGTGGGAGCCAGAGGAAATGGAGGCCAGCCAAATAATGAGGCCCTCAACAGAGCAAAGCTCATATGAACCCATAGATGCTGAAGCAGCATGTACTGGGCCCGTACAGGTCTGCATCAGGTCCTCTGCTCATATATTATAGCTTTCAGTTTAGTATTTTTATGTGTCTCCTGAATGTGTGAATGAATAGGCCTCTGTTTCTTGTGCCTTCTCTTGGGGCTCTTTTCCTTCTGTTGGTTTGCCTTGTCTAACTACAAAGTCATGTTTTTTTGTTTATCTTACTGTACTTTATTTTGTTTTTAAAAGGTCTACTCTCATAGTTTATAACCTTTATTGACTTTCACAAGTTGAACCATCCCTGAGTTTTGGGGATAAAATCAACTTGCTAATGATGTATAATTCTTTTGATGGATGTCTACCAAATGTATTTTATTGAACATCTATGAGTCTAAGTTCATCAGAATATTGGCCTATAGTTTTGTTTTTTGTTGTGTCGTTATCTGGCTTTGCTATTGGAGTGATACTGGCTTCATGGGAGGAAAATTTTGTGTGCCTTTTATGTTTCTTTTTTTAATATTTTAAGAAGAGTTGTCTGTATATCTTTGGAAGTCTAGTAGAATTCATGTGTCTTTAATGTTCCTTGCTCATTTGGTCTAGATCTACTGTATCTTTGTACTGGCTGGTTTTGTGTGTCAACTTGACACAGGATGGAGTTATCACAGAGAAAGGAGCTTTAGTTGGGGAAGTGCCTCCATGAGATCCAGCTGTGGGGCATTTTCTCAATTAGTGATCAAGGGGGGAGTGGTACCATCTCTGGGCTGGTAGCCTTGGGTTCTGTAAGAGAGCAAACTGAGCAAGCCAGGGGAAGCAAGCCAGTAAGTAACATCCCTCCATGGCCTCTTCATCAGCTCCTGCTTCCTGACTTGCTTGAGTTTCAGTCCTGACTTCCTTTGGCGATGAACAGCAATGTTCAAGTGTAAGTTGAATAAACCCTTTCCTCCCCAATTTGATTCTTGATCATGATGTTTGTGCAGGAAGATAAACCCTGACTAAGACAATCTTCAAATTCTAATATTCTATCATGTACTTGATTCATGCTGCTTGCAAGGTTTTCATGTGAGTTTTAAAGTTGTTATTGAGTGTTTCAGTTTCATCTTAATTTCAGCCTGATCCTATTCATTATTTCTCTCTTTATTGAACTGTGTTCTTAAGTCTTAAATTGACTTTGTCATTTCCATTGGGTGTCAGGTATTTATTATCCTTAAGTTTGTTCTCCTTAATTTCAATAATCTGTTTTTTTGAGTCTTTAAATTACTTGAATTCTTTGATAAAGTTTATGAGTATTCTTTTAATTCTATAACCTGCAGTTTATCAATGTAAGACACATTGGCAAACATTTCTATAAGACTGATACGTTTCAGAGACAAGAAAATGGCTTTATGTTTTTACTATATTTTTGCAAAGAGATGTGAGCATGTGAAATTTATTCTTAGTCCTAATTCTGATTTAGACAGAGCAATTATGCTATGCAAGGAGGATATACAAGGAGTTGTTGCTAGAGTTTGGAAATGTCTTGGGTAGAATGAAGTCAGACCGACAGAAGGGACTGGGCTAACACACAGCATGTGCCTCCCAGTACAAGCTTTGAGTATGTGGGTAGATCTGGCTGCGTGGAAAGATTGGATGTGGCATGGGGAGGGCCTTGTAGGTTGGGGACTATGAAGGGAGGGTCAAATCAGATGTGGTGCCTATAGGGAAGGCCACACTAGGCTGTGGCACTGAATGTGGAACCCAGGCTAGATCTGGTAGGTTTGGGAAACATCAGGGAGGCTCACAGGGTTAGACCCTGGAGAAGGAGGACAGAACTCTGGCTGGGTAGAGAGGTCAGATGCAATGCAGCCTAAGAAGAGTTGTGATCGTACTTTATTCACAAATCTCTTGGACATTTGTTCTTTTAATATCCACACTTTGTATGTCATTGCTTCATTTGCCAAATCTATGCTTTTGGTTTTACTGTTTTTGTTTTTAATGCCAATTTCCCCCCTACATATTTTCATATTAATTAGCTAAGTTCAAGGGGGAGAAAAGCCTGTTTATTGTATTGACTTTAAGGAAAATACTTATAATTATCCTAGGATGAGCTGACATTTTTAAGATGTTCCATCTCTCTAAGCAATGGCATGAAGTATTTTTCCAATCGCCCACGAATACTCCCAGGGCTGCTTTTATATGCCTCAATGAGATTTCTACACTGCCTCTTCAGAACATTCTTCTGTTGTATTTATTGCCATTTTAAAAAGGCTGGATCTACTTTTAATTATATCTTCCTATTGGCTATTTCGAGGACATATAAAATAACTGAGTTTAACAAATTAATTCCATGCCCAAATAACATACAAAATCGCCATGATTTGATTTATGTTTTAAATTAAAAAGTTCATTTTTGAGAATTTTGTACATGTATATAATAAAATATGATCATACATATTTCCTCTCTTCTGATTCCAGGAATGTAACTCTAAAGACCCTCCTTCACAACTTCATGTCTTCTTACATGTTTGGTGTTTCTTCTCTTTATTATTATTATTTTTACTTTTTTTGTTTTTTTTTTCCCCGAGACAGGGTTTCTCTGTGTAGTCCTGGATGTCCTGGAACTCACTCTGTAGACCAGGCTGGCCTCGAACTCAGAAATCTGCCTGCCTCTGCCTCCCAAGTGCTGGGATTACAGGCGTGCGCCACCATGCCCGGCTTTATTTTTACTTTTTAAATAACCATGTAAGTCCAATTAGTACTGACCTTATGCTCCTTAGTCTGGAGCCATCCTCTGAAGCATGGGAAATGTATTAGTAGCCACATCCTCTAAAAGAATGATGCTCCCTCCCTTAGCAACCATCTACTGCCAATTCATCCTCAGTATGTGGCAAGGCCTGGAGATCACCAACACCATCCATGCTGGACTTCTGGCTTCCTTGATCCTGTGTAGGTTTTCTTTAGGTAACCAGAGATGCTATGAGATCATGATGTCATTATGATTATGCTGTATTATGCCCAGAAGACAGCACTCCACAGTATGCCTCTTTCTCCTCTAGCTCTTACATTATTCTTCCATCTCCCCTTCTACAGTGCTCCTCAAGTTTGGCGATGGTGAAGTAAATGTAGATGTCTCCATTAGGGTTGAGTCTTCAGTCTCTTATTCTCATCATTTTTATCAGTTTTTGACGTCTCTATTAACTGTTGAGCAATGCAACAAGAAACCTCCCTGGACAAGGTTAAGAAAATCCGTATCTGTAGGCATAAACACAAATATTTAAAAGGCAATTTGACATCATGATCATGTAGCAAAATAATAATAGCATGTTCTGTGCTAGGGACTATGACCTCCACAGCTGTGGGTTGTTTTTTTTTTTTTTATTTTCTATATTCTATGTTTACATTCCAAAGGCTTTCCCCTTTCCCAGTTCCCACCCACCATAGTTCCCATAGTTCCTCTCCCCCCCAACTGTTCCCCAATCATTCCCCCTCCCCCCTCGGTTTCTTTACTAAACTGGATGCAATCTTTACAGGCCCAGGGTCCTCTCCTTTCTTCTTCTTGGGAATCATTTGACTTGCTATTTGTGTCTTGAGTATTTAGGGCTTCTGGGCTCATTAATATCCACTTATCAGTGATTGCATTTCATGTGCATTCTTTTGTGATTGGGTTAATTCACTCAGGATGATATTTTCCAGGTCTAACCATTTACCTACAAATTGCATGAATTCATTATTTTTAATTGCTGAGTAGTATTCCATTGTATAAATATACCACATTTTCTGTATCCATTCCTCCTTTGAGGGATATTTGGGCTCCTTCCAATTTCTGGCTATTATAAACAAGGCTGCTATAAACATAGTGGAGCATGTGTCCTTATTGCACGCAGGGGAATCCTCTGGATATATGCCCAGGAGTGGTATGCCAGGGTCCTCTGGAAGTGACATGCCCAATTTTCTGAGGAACCGCCAAACTGATTTCCAGAGCGGTTTTACCATTTTGCAATCCCACCAACAGTGGAGGAGTCACTTGATCTTTGATAAAGGAGCCACAACCATCCGGTGGAATAAAGATAGCCTTTTCAACAAATGGTGCTGGTTCAACTGGAGGTCAACATGCAGAAGAATGCGAATTGACCCACTCTTATCCCTTTGCACTAAGATCAACTCCAAGTGGATCAAGGACCTCCACATAAAACCAGACACACTGAAACTATTAGAAAAGAAACTTGGGAAGACCCTGGAGGACTTGGGCACAGGGGAAAAGTTCCTGAACAGAACACCAATAGCTTATGCTCTAAGATCAAGAATCGACAAATGGGACCTCATAAAATTACAAAGTTTCTGCAAAGCAAAGGACACTGTCAGAAGGACAAAACGGCAAACAACAAAGTGGGAAAAGATCTTCACCAACTCCACATCCGACAGAGGGCTAATATCCAATATATACAAAGAACTCAAGAAGTTAGACCGCAAAGAAACAAATAACCCTATCAAAAAATTGGGCACAGAGCTAAACAAAGAATTTTCACCAGAAGAAATTCGGATGGCCGAGAAACACCTTAAAAGATGTTCAACATCATTAGTCATCAGGGAAATGCAAATCAAAACAACCCTGAGATTCCACCTCACACCAGTCAGAATGGCTAAGATTAAAAACTCAAGAGACAACAAGTGCTGGCGAGGATGTGGAGAAAGAGGAACACTCCTCTACTGTTGGTGGGTTGTTTTTAAGTAGACTAGAAACACAAATTTGTTTTATTGACACCAGGCTTAACCTTATGTTAAACAAGTAAACCCTGTGAATAGCACCATGGCTCAGATTCTAGCCTGCTTTACAATTTAGTAAGTCAACAGGGGATCAAATATCTTACATCCACCTGTGATCCTTAAATACAAAAACAGATTGGATACTTAATCTTTCATAGTTATAAATCCGATCTCTTCTACTACAACCAGCCCACATGCACAACCAGTTCTGCATATACACTAGAACAGATGATAAAGTTTTAAAAAGCTGTAAGAAATACATTTCTAACTAGAGAAGCTGCAAATTCCAAAAGGGTATAGAAAACATTAAATCCAAGACTTCCTTCTTATGTTCAAAGAAATCAGCTGTGGGTTTCTGACCAGGATTACAGTACTAGTCCTAAAATTCCCTCCTGTGGAGCAGGCTGCAAATCCAATCAGTAAGTAGTTAGTCCAAAAGAGTTATGCAATTATTATACCAAAAGAAACATACTGACTGGCAGGTCAGTGCAGCAGTGCTGGGTCAGTCTGTGGATGTCTTTTCTCCCCCTTCAGCCTTCACAACTCCTTCCAGCACCATGAAAGCTAGCTATCAAGGAGGAAGTCTCCTGTTTGTTTGAGACTGATTTCCCTGTTTTATAAACAAAGTACATGGTATCTTTAGCAATAACTATTTAGCTATTTTTAGATAGTCAAAGGCAGTGACAGTAGCTTGCATTTTTTACACCTCTGGGGTCCCTGTGACCAATAACAAATAGGAAGGTCACTTGTCAGACCCCCTAGAAAAGGATCCATTCAATATGGATTTTTATAGACTATACATTAGAAATTTATGATGAATTTATCAACTCCCTTCATAACATTTATAGATATAATCATGTGCCTTTTTACTAAAATTATTAATATTGGGTATGCTTGTGGTTTTCTTCCTAATAATTACTGAACCATGTCAGTCAAAAGAAGAATGAAATTTAATTATTGAAACTTTTATTTTTATTTACTAATATTTTATTCAATAACAATTCAATGTTAGGTTAAATTTTTATTTTTATGCTTTGAAGGTGGAGAGAACATGGGGTAGAGATTTATTGGAAAGTTAAAGTTTCTCCTTTTTTTCTTTTCCCCCCTTTGATTGAAAGTGGACTTTTTTCCTCACTATTTGCAGATGATATGATAATATATGTAAGTGACCCAAAAACTCCACCAGAGAACTCCTACAGCTAATAAACAACTTTAGCAAAGTGGCTGGTTATAAAATCAACTCAAGCAAATCAGTAGCCTTCCTGTACTCAAAGGACAAGCAGGCTGAGAAAGAAGTTAGGGAAATAACACCCTTCACAATAGCCACAAACAATATAAAGTATCTTGGCGTGACTTTAACCAAACAAGTGAAAGATCTGTATGACAGGAACTTCAAGTCCTTGAAGAAAGAAATCGAAGAAGACCTCAGGAAATGGAAAAATATTTCATGCTCTTGGATTGGCAGGATCAATATAGTAAAAATGGCCATCTTGCCAAAAGCAATCTGCAGATTCAATGCAATCCCCATCAATTTTCCTCACATAATACATCCTGATTACAGTTTCCTCTCCTTCTACTGCTCCCTACTCCTCCCTACCTCCCCTACCAACTGGATCCACTTCCTCTCTGTCTCTCATGAGAAAACAAACTGTCTTCTAATGGATAATAATAAAATACAATATAATAAAACACAAACTAACACATTAGAATTAGACAAAAACAAACAATGAAATGAGCCCAAGAAAGGCACAAGAAATAGGTGCAGATTCAGAGACATACTCATTTGCATACTCCGGAATTCTGTAAAAACACTAAACTGGAAGCATGGGATATACCTGAAGGACCTGGTGCAGACCCTGCGCATGCTGCCACAGGCTCTGTGAGTCCTTATGAGCTTTGGGTGTGTTTATTTAGTGAGCCTTGTTTTCTCAGTGCCCTTCATCCCTTCTGCCTCCTGCACTCGTTATGCCTCTTCGGCTGCAGGTTTCTCTGAACTTCGAAGGGATGGATTTGATGGAAACGTTCAGTTTAGGACTGAGTGCTCCAAGGTCTCTCACTCTCTGCATGATGTCTGACTCTGAGTCTCTATGTTTGTTTCCATCTGCTGCAGAAAGAAGCCTCTTTGATGAATTCAGAGCAAGGTACTGATCTAAGGATGGTGAGATATCAAGAAGTCTATTGTTATTTTTGTTGGTTTTTAGAACTGTACGATTTGGTTTTACTCCGGGCCTCTGCAGCATCTCAGGTTTTTGGTCACACAAGCAGTGCCAGGATTGGGTTCCATTTCATGGAGTGACCCTTAAGTCAAATCGGACTTTGGTTAGTTATTCCCACAAGCTTTGTGGTACCATTGCACTAGCATCCAGCAGGTAGAACACGATCATCAATCCAAGGATTTGTGGCTGGATTGTCATTAATGTTCTTTTGGTAGTATGCAGAGTAGCTTTCTGTATCAAAGACATTAGAACATAAGAGTGAAGGCTCTATGCAGGCAACAGCTCCGCTTCTTCATGTGCAACGGCTTCTGTAGGTGTTGCCTTCAGCAATGAGGCCTTGCCGTTAGTGTGTGGAGAGCAGTCTATGGTCTTGGCAATAGCTTGGGTTGTTTGGAGGTTCCCATGGGATCGTTTGGCCAGCAACTCAATTATATGAGCCTCATTGCTAGTGCTTGAAGCTTTTCTGTAGTGATGGGAAATATTTAGTTGTTACTCTGGTTCCCCCATTATTCAGTCATTTCAGTTAGATGGCCTTCATACATGGATGTAACTTAGCAAGCTTCTACTGTATTAAGTTTCCAAACTATGCCTCAAATCATCCTCAAATCTAGCTGTCTCTTTCCATATTCCCCTTTACCCACTATTTTACTCTTGTAGTCTTATATTTTACTACTTCCTCCCTCTTCCCCTACTATTTTATTCAATAATCCTTACTATGTTGGGTTACAATTTTATTACAGTATACTTTTCATCAAATTTAGATATGTGGCTTGTATTTTCTTCATGAGAATATAAACATTTCCTTAATTTTTCCATTCTCAAAAATATGTCTCTGATAAAGAGCTGTCTGGTCCTGAAGGTTGAATTATCTGTTCTTTTGATGTTTTTAGGTTTTGAGACTTTCATACAATACATATTTTATTATATTCTTTCCCTCTCCCAACTCTTACCAGATCCTCCCACCTTTCCTACTCATTCCAGTTTGTGGTTAATTCTCCTTTCAAATTATGGGGCCATGTTTAATTGCTTAATTTACCTTAAAAGATATTTATTCTTTTTAAATGGAAATACTTTTAAAACTAGAAAGTAGTTAGTTACTCTTTAACAGTCATGTGACTATTGTACTGAAGGCACATCTGGCCTAGCAGCTCAGGATTGAAGTATGCAGTATTGGATTATTATTAATAGGACCCTGATTTTGACTTACTATTTGTTATTATTATTTAACTAATTGTGGTTTTAAACCTTTCTAATTATTTTTTTTGCTCTTTGTGTTTGGCCATTTGATCTTTCTAGCTGTTAAATAGAGATTAAAGTTTTCATCATTTCTTTGGTACTAGTAAGAAAGGCTTGTTACTTTTTTTTTGTTTTTTTTTTAATTTTTTTTATTGTATATATTCTATATTTACAATTCATTTCCCTTTTTCTGGTTCCCCACCCCCAAAGGTCCCACATGTCCTTTTCCCTCCCCCTGCTCCCGCATCCACCCCCTCCCACTTTACTGTTCTTGTACTCTCCCACAATGATGTTTTGGTCCATTCTAGCACCAGTGTCCACTCCTTTCTTCTTGTGAGACATCACTTGATATGTGATTTGTGTCTTTGGTGTTCCAAGATTCTAGGCTAATATCCACTTATCAGTGACTGTATACCATGGGTATTCTTTTGAGACTGGGTCACCTCGCTTAGTATGACATTCTCCAGCTCCATCCATTTCTCTAAGAATTTCATGAATTCATTGTTTCTAATGGCTGAATAGTACTCCATTGTGTATATATACCACATTTTTTGTATCCATTCCTCTGTTGAGGGACATCTGGGTTCTTTCCAGCTTCTGGCTATTATATATAAGGCTGCTATGAACATAGTGGAGCATGTATCCTTATTGCATGCTGGTGAATCTTCTGGGTATATTCCCAGGAGTGGTATGGCTGGGTCCTCCGGAAGTATCACGCCCAGTTTTCTGAGGAACCGCCATACTGATTTCCAGAGTGGTTGTACCAGCTTGCATTCCCACCAGCAGTGGAGGAGTGTTCCTCTTTCTCCACATCCTCGCCAACACCTGATGTCTTCTGAGTTTTTAATCTTAGCCATTCTGACAGGTGTGAGGTGAAATCTCAGGGTTGTTTTAATTTGCATTTCCCTAATGACTAGTGATGTTGAACATTTTTTAAGGTGTTTCTCAGCCATCCGACTTTCTTCAGGTGAAAAGTCTCTGTTTAGCTCTGTACCCCATTTTTGGATAGGGTTATTTGGTTTTCTGGGGTCTAACCTCTTGAGTTCTTTGTATACATTGGAGATTAGCCCTCTGTCGGATGTGGGGTTGGTGAAGATTTTTTCCCAATTTGTTGGTTGCCGATTTACCCTTTTGACAGTGTCTTTTGCCTTACAGAAACTTTGTAGTTTTATGAGGTCCCATTTGTCTATTCTTGTTCTTAGAGTATAAGCAATTGGTGTTCTGTTCAGGAATTTTTCCCCTGAGCCGATGTCTTCAAGGGTCTTCCCCAGTTTCTTTTCTATTAGTTTTAGTGTGTCTGGTTTTATGTGGAGATCCTTGATCCACTTGGAGTTGAGTTTAGTGCAAGGAGATAAGAATGATCAATTCTCATTCTTCTGCATGTTGACTTCCAGTTGAGCCAGCACCATCTGTTGAAAAGGCTATCTTTTTTCCACTGGATGTTTTCAGCTCCTTTGTCGAAGATCAATTGGCCATAGATGTGTGGGTTCAATTCTGGGTCTTCGATCCTATTCCATTGATCTGCTTCCCTGTCACTGAACCAATACCATGCAGTTTTTAATACCACTGCTCTGTAATATTGCTTGAGGTCCGGGATATTGATTCCCCCAGAAGTTCTTTTGCTGTTGATGATAGTTTTAGCTATCCTGGGTTTTTTGTTATTCCAGATGAATTTGAGAATTGCTCTTTCTAGCTCTATGAAGAACTGAGTTGGGATTTTGATGGGGATTGCATTGAATCTGTATATTGCTTTGGGCAAGATTGCCATTTTGACTATATTAGTCCTGCCAACCCACGAGCATGGAAGATTTTCCCATTTTCTGATGTCTTCTTCAATTTCCTTCTTCAGAGACCTGAAGTTTTTGTCGTATAAATCTTTCACATGTTTGGTTAGCGTCACTCCAAGATACTTTATATCATTTGTGGCTATTGTGAAGGGTGTCATTTCCCTAATTTCTTTCTCGGCCTGCTTATCCTTCGCGTATAGGAAGGCTACTGATTTACTTGAGTTGATTTTATAGCCAGCCACTTTGCTGAAGTTGTTTATCAGTTGCAGGAGTTCTCTGGTGGAGGTTTTTGGGTCACTTAAGTAAACTATCATATCATCTGCAAATAGTGATAGTTTGACTTCTTCCTTTCCGATTTGTATCCCTTTGACTTCCCTCTGTTGTCGAATTGCTCTAGCTAGTACCTCAAGTACTATATTGAAGAGATATGGCGAGAGGGGACAGCCTTGTCTAGTCCCTGATTTTAGAGGGATTGCTTCGAGTTTTTCTCCGTTTACCTTGATGTTGGCTACTGGTCTGCTGTATATTGCTTTTACTATGTTTAGATATGGGCCTTGAATTCCTGTTCTTTCTAGGACCTTTAGCATGAAAGGATGCTGAATTTTGTCAAATGCTTTTTCAGCATCCAATGAGATGACCATGTGGTTTTTTTCTTTGAGTTTGTTTATGTAGTGGATTACATTGATGGATTTCCGTATATTGAACCATCCCTGCATCCCTGGGATGAAGCCAACTTGATCATGGTGAATGATCGTTTTGATGTGTTCTTGGATTCGGTTGGCAAGTATTTTGTTTAGTATTTTTGCATCGATATTCATAAGAGAAATTGGCCTGTAGTTCTCTTTCTTAGTTGGATCTTTGTGTGGTTTTGGTATCAGGGTAATTGTGGCTTCATAGAATGAGTTGGGTAGTGTTCTTTCTGTTTCTATTTTGTGGAATAATTTGAAGAGTATCGGTATCAGGACTTCTTTGAAGGTTTGATAGAATTCTGCACTAAAACCGTCTGGTCCTGTGCTCTTTTTGGTTGGAAGACTGTCTATGACCCCTTCTATTTCTTTGGGGGTTATGGGTCTGTTTAGACGATCTATTTGATCCTGGTTTAATTTTGGTATTTGGTAACTGTCGAGGAAATTGTCCATTTCCTCCAGATTCTCCAGTTGTGTTGAGTATAGGTTTTTGTAGTAGGATCTGATGATTTTTTGAATTTCCTCAGTTTCTGTTGTTATATCTCCCTTTTCATTTCTAATTTTGTTAATTTGAATACTGTCTCTGTGCCCTTTAGTAAGTCTGGCTAGGGGTTTATCTATCTTGTTGATCTTCTCAAAGAACCAGCTCCTGGTTTTGTTGATTCTTTGTATGGTTCTCTTTGTTTCAACTTGATTGATTTCAGCCCTGAGTTTGATGATTTCCTGTCTTCTACTCCTCCTGGGTGAAATTGCTTCTTTTTGTTCCAGAGCTTTCAAGTGCGCCATTAAGTTGCTAGTATATGCTCTCTCCTGTTTCTTTTTGGAGACACTCAGGGCTATGAGTTTTCCTCTAAGCACTGCTTTCATTGTGTCCCATAGATTTGGGTCTGTTGTGCCTTCATTTTCATTAAGTTCTAAGAAGTCTTTGATTTCTTTCTTTATTTCTTCCTGGACTAAGGTATCATTGAGTAGAATATTGTTCAGCCTCCAAGCGTATGGGGATTTTCTGTTGTTTTTGTTGCTATTGAAGAACACTCTTACTCCATGGTGATCTGATAAGAGGCATGGGATTAGTTCGATCTTTTTATATTTGTTGAGATCTGTCTTGTGTCCAATTATGTGGTCGATTTTGGAGAAGGTACCATGAGGGGCTGAGAAAAAGGTATAGTCTTTTGCTTTAGGGTGAAATGTTCTATATATATCTGTTAAATCCAATTGCTCCAAAGTTTCGATGAGTTTCTCCGTGTCTCTGTTTAGTTTTTGTTTTCCTGGTCGGTCCACTGTAGATAGTGGAGTATTGAGGTCCCCCACAATCATTGTGTTAGGTGCAATGTGTGCTTTGAGCTTTAGTAAGGTTTCTTTTAAAAATGAGGGTGCCCTTACATTTGGGGCGTAGATGTTTAGAATTGTGAGTTCCTCTTGGTGGATTCTTCCTTTGACTAGCAGGAAGTGACCTTCTGTGTCTCTTTTGATGACTTTGGGTTGAAAGTCAATTTTATCTGATATTAAAATGGCTACTCCAGCTTGCTTCTTGTGACCATTTGCTTGTAAAATTGTCTTCCATCCTTTTACTCTAAGGTAGTGTTTGTCTTTGACTCTGAGGTGTGTTTCCTGTAAGCAGCAAAATGTAGGGTCCTGTTTCTGTATCCAGTCTGTTAGTCTATGTCTTTTTATTGGGGAGTTGAGTCCATTGATGTTAAGAGATATTAAGGAATAGAGATTATTACTTCCTGACATTTTTGATGTTATTTTTGTTTTTGAGTAGTTATCTTCCTTTGAGTTTGATGGAAGAAGTTTACTGTCTTGCTTTTTCTTGGGTGCCATTTCCTTCCTTGTGTTGGAGTTTTCCTCCTATTATCCTTTGTAGAGCTGGGTTAGTGGAAAGATATTGTGTAAATTTGGTCCTGTCATGGAATATTTTGATTTCTCCATCTATGTTGATTGAGAGTTTTGCTGGGTATAGTAGTCTTGGCTGACATTTGTTTTCTCTTAGGGTCTGCATGAGGTCTGCCCAGGATCTTCTAGCTTTCATGGTTTCTGGAGAGAAGTCTGGTGTGATTCTGATAGGTCTTCCTTTATATGTTACTTGGCCCTTTTCTCTTACTGCCTTTAATATTCTTTCTTTGTTTAGTACATTTGGGGTTTTGATTATTATGTGACGGGAGGTGTTTCTGTTCTGGTCCAGTCTGTTTGGAGTTCTGTAGGCTTCTTGTATATTCATGGGCATCTCTCTCTTTAAGTTAGGAAAGTTTTCTTCCATAATTTTGTTAAAGATATTTGCTGGCCCTTTAAGTTGTAGATCTTCACTCTCATCTATCCCTATAATCCTTAGGTTTGGTCTTCTCATTGTGTCCTGGATTTCCTGGATGTTTTGGGTTACAAGCCTTTTGGATTTTGCGTTTTCTTTGACTGTGGAGTCAATGGTTACTATGTTATCTTCAGCATCAGAGATTATTATTTCTATCTCTTGTATTCTGTTGTTTATGTTTGCATCTACGACCCCTGATTTCTTCCCAAGGTTTTCTATCTCCAAGGTTGCTTCCTTTTGTGATTTCTTAGTTGTTTCTACCTCTGTGTTCAGATCTTGGATGGTTTTGCTCAGTTCCATCATTTGTTTGTTTGTGTTTTCATGTAATTCTTTAATATATTTTTGTGCTCCCTCTTTCATGACTTCTGCCTGTTGTTTCAAGTTCTCCTGCATTTCTTTAACTGATTTTCTCATTTCCTCTTTATTGGTTTCTGTCTGATGGCCCATATTCTCCTGGAGTTCTTTAAGTGTTTTTTGTGTTTGGATTGTAAGAGCTTCTACTCTATTGATGTTCCCCTGCATTTCTTTAAGAGATTTGTTTATGTCTTTTTTTGTGTTCCTCTAGGAGCATCATGACCTGTGCTTTTATATCTAACTCTTGTTTTTCTGGTGTGCTGGGGTATCCTGGACTTGCTGTGGTTGGTGAATTGGGTTCAGATGGTGCCATATTGCCTTGATTTCTGTTAATAACGTTCCTATGTTTGCCTTTTGCCATCTCTTTATCTCTGGCGTTAGTTAGTCTTATTGTAGATGGCACCCTGCTGAAAGCACAGCACGCCTGTCCCCAGGAGACAGATCCCTTCTGGCAGCTTGTCTGTGCTGGACTATGCTAGCTCTGAGTCCAGGCCCCTGACTCCAGCTGCTAGAGTTCCCAGCTGTGCCCCGAGGCGGCCTGGTGGCCCCTCGCTGCTAGTCCGCTCAGAGAGCTGGTCCCAGCTGGTAGTCTGCACCCGCAACTGAGCTTTCTGTGCCCGGCTCTCCTGCAGAGCTAAGCTAAGCTCTAACTCTGGCCACGCACCTGATTCCAGCTGCTCACTGCGTCCAGTGTGCCCGCTGTTTGCGCGCGGGGGTCTGGGGCAAGATGGCTGCCCCAACTGAAAGCACCGCGCGGCCTTGGCTGAGGTGCTGGTACCCGGCTCTGCTGCTCCCTTCTGGCTGCGTTGTCTGTGCTGGACTATGCTGGCTCTGAGTCCAGGCCCCTGACTCCAGCTGCTAGAGTTCCCAGCTGTGCCCCGAGGCGGCCCGGTGGCCCCTCGCTGCTAGTCCGCTCAGAGAGCTGGTCCCGGCTGCTAGTCTGCACCCGCAGCTGAGCTTTCTGTGCCCGGCTCTCCTGCAGAGCTAAGCTAAGCTCTAACTCTGGCCACGCACCTGATTCCAGCCGCTCACTGCGTCCAGTGTGCCCGCTGTTTGCGCGCGGGGGTCTGGGGGCTTGTTACTTTTAATCACTATAATAAATCATCAAAATGATTCTAACGAAGTTTATTATCAGTTTTATATGTGGTTAAATTTTATATGTGTAATGTGGTTAAGTTTGACAAATTTCATTTTTGTAAAAGCATTTGTTTCTTATGGAACTTCAAGTCTTTTTTTTTTAAATAAAGTAGAGCTAGAGAGCTGACTCAGCTGTTCAAAGTTAGGATCATAATCACGAATAAAGTATAGTATGTATAGAATTTTATACTTTTCTAATTTACTCTATTTTGATAATTTTTTGTTTTCAAGTAACTAACAATTTACTTCATCAATTTAGCTTATTTTTTAAGTATCCTAATTTGGGCTGATTTTTACTAAATCTATTTACTAATTGTGGGAGTTTTCTTCTAATTATCTTTGTGCATTTTTGTATTTAGCCATTTGTTCATTTCAAGCTCTTTAAATGGAGACTTAACTTCTTATTGTTGTGGTGGTTCTTTTAGTTGAAAATAGGCTTTTTACATGCAGTATATTCTGATTATGTTTTCTCTTTTCCCAACTCCTCCCAGATCTTCTCTGCCCCCTGATCCACCCAAATACACACCCTTTCTCTTATTAAAAAACAAACAGGATGGTAATGATACCTCCAACAACTAAAGACCATCAAACAGAAACCTCAACACTAGGCATGAGAAGTCCTCTTTTGGGTCATTGGTCAGAGTTTTCCACGAGAATCCCAAATACTATAGGATATAGCTCTTGCTCTAGGGTGTTCCCCAGATGTAGAAGGTAAGGATCTAATGCTTAACACACCATGTACTTCAGAGCCACAACAACCAACATGGCATGATAGCCCTGAAGATATAATAAGTAATACAGTGCTCATACCTTGGTGGTAACCAATATCTGTCTAATTGGTCTTAAGACCCCCTCAACAAGAGAGCAACCATGCTTGGTACTGGAAACCTAGCCAACAAACAGAGCTAGTGAAGTTCTGGATATTGGAGGAGAATCTACAACCAGTACTTTATCAACCTAAATAATCCCTACATACATTCTAAATATGTTACTTTATACCCTTATACTTATAGTCCTTTATTGCCCTGCTAACTAAGGTCGAAGTCAGACATTACAGGAAAGCCCTAAGCTTGGTGCAAAATGGCAGACTCCCTTTACCAGCAGGGCTTCTTCTCTGACCTTGCCTGGGAAGCTCAAAACCCCTATACCCTCTACCTTCAGAATGTCATGTAACCTTAGTTAGATTCCAGGTTCAGCTTCCTTTCTCCAGATAAAAACCCAATCAGCAAGGACCTGAGATTTCTGGCATCCCTCCCCATGCTGATGAGGCATCATTACCTTAGCCTTCAGCCAATGACCTATGCCTGCCCTGGAAATTTCTACCCCTTCGTCAAAACTATATAACCATTGATTTTCCCCAAAGTTAATTTGTCTACCCAAAGCTGATCCCAGAGATAAGTCTGTAATTTCTGTTGTACTCATGGGGAGTCCTAAACCCTGTTTGTTCACTCTGTTCCCAGTCCTTCTGGGTCAGTGGCCAATGACTCTGGGGAAAAGGGAGACCCATAGTTCTTAGAGTACACATCTACAATACAACTCCTTCACCTACACTCAGAGATCATAGCAGAAGAAGGAGCCAGAAATTTTGTGAGAAGAAGAAGAAAAGGGAGTTTGTTGTGAGACTATTTTTCCCAGAAATCGCTGAAGCTATATCCATAAAGCTTAACCAACATCAATGTATGTGGGAGTGGGGGTGATGGCAGCTGTTTACATATGTAACAGTAATTAATAAAAGAAGAAGCCATGAATTTGAGAAAGACCAAGGAGAGGTACATGAGAGGTTTTGGAGGGAGAGAAAGAAAGGAGGAAATGATGTGATTATATTATAATCTCAAAAAAATAAATCACTTTAAAAAGTAGAAAAAAGGCAAAATTGTTATTTTCAGATGATATGATTCTACACATAAAACAGTCTATAGACTGCACAAGAAAACTCCTATGCCCAGAAAGTACAATCGACAAGCAGGATTCAAAAATACACAAAAATCAGTAGCCTTCCTGTATACAAATGGCAAAGACACCAAGAAGGAAATCGTAAAGATACCAAGGAGGAAATCAAAAGCAATACCATTCACAATAGCCTGAAAAATAACGTCTTAGAATATGTATAAACAAAGTGAAAGATTTATAAAATAAAAATGTTAATATATGGAATAATGAAATTGAAATAGATATCCAAAGAAAGAAACACATACTATGTTCATAGATAATTACTACAGTGAAAATGGACATTCTACTAGATTCAATCTTCAGAGTCAATAAATTTCTCATCAAACTTAGGATGCTATTCTTCACAGAAACTAGAAAAAAAATCTTAAATTTCATATGGAAATACAAAGGCCCAGGTTGCAAAAAAGCAATATTTAACAACAAGGAAACTGGTGGGGCTATCACTATCCCAGATTCCAAGCTATGCTACAGAGCTGTCATAATGAAAGTTGTGTGGTGCTGGTATAAAACGGATTCATGATAGAATAGAATAGAACCAACATAAAATCCACACACTTCTATAGCCACTTGATTTTTGACAAATAGACTAACAATATACATTGGAAAAAATAGCATCTTCAACAAATGGCCCTGATCTTGCTGTGTAGCTACATGGAGATGGATGAAACTCTATCCCTATTTCTCACCCTGCCCAAAACTCAGTTCTGAATACATCAAAAACATCAACATAAAACCCGATACCCTGACATGGATAAAGAAAAAATAGGTAATATATTTGACCTTATAGAAAAAGGAAGGGACTTTCTGAAACAGACCCCCCTCCCAAAGTGCATTAGTACTAAGAACTGATAAGTGGGACTTCAGGAAACTAAAAGACTTCTGTAACAGCAAAGAACACATTGCCCTAAGAGGCCGTCTAGAGAATGAGAAAAAACTGTACAAATTAAAACTACTTTGAGATTCCTTTTTATCCCAATAATAAAGGTATCTTAGTCAGGGTTTTGTTTCTCCACAAAACATCATGACCAAGAAGCAAGTTGGGGGGGAAAGGGTTTATTCAGCTTACACTTCCACATTGCTGTTTATCACCAAACAAAGTCAGGACAGGAACTCACACAGGGCAGGAACTTGGAGGCAAGAGCTGATGCAGAGGCTATGAAGAGGTGCTGTTTACTGGATTGCTTCCCTTGGCTTGCTCAGCTTGTTTGCTTATAGAACCCAGGACTACCAGCCCAGGGATGGCACCACTAACAATGGGCCCCCCCACCCTTGATTGCTAATTGAGAAAATGCCTTACAGCTGGATCTCATGGAGGCATTTCCTCAAGGGAGGCTCCTTTCTCTGTGATAACTCCAGCTTATGTCAAGTTGACACACAAAACCTGCCAGTACAAAAGGCAGAGGTCAAAGTCACACATGATAACAAACGTTGGCAAGAATGTGGGGAGGGGGGAGTATGTAGTCACTGATGATGGAGATCAAACTGGTGCCACCTTTATGGAATCCAGTATAGTGATTCCACAAAAGACAAAATTAGACCTACCACATGATCCTGCTATACTACTCTTGAGTATATACCCAAAGGACTCCATATTCTGTTATAAAATACCCATCCATCCATAATTCATTGTTTCTCTACTCATAATAATCAATAAATTAAAACAATCTACATATCCATTAACTTGTAAATAAATAATGAGATGTTGTTTATTTACATGATGGAATATTATCCAGCTATCAAAAATTAATGAAATTATAGTTAATTGGATGGATTTGGAAGCAATCATTCAGTGTGAGGTGACCCAAACCGAAGAAGATTTTTCTCTCATCTGAGGATGCTAATTTTGAATCTTTAGATTTGTTTGATTTGAAATGTTCACAGAGGTCAGGACTACTAAGGGGCCATGAGAGAAACTTTCAAGGTAGGGGAGTTATAAAGCATTGGTATTAAAGGTAAAAGAATAAAATAATGGAATAAGAAGAGTTAAAGTGAGATGGGAGTAGAAGACGGAGGAGGAAGGGGTATGACAATGGATAAATAACACTAAAGACCTTTTAAAAGGGACATATTGAAACCTGTTACAATGCCCTGTTCTGGACAACAGAAGATAACATTTAACATACCTAGTGCCAGGAATGGGTTATTTCTTTTGGACTTGTTGGTCAACGAGGTCCTATCAACCACTCCCCTAAAAAACATTACAGGGTATTGTGTTGTTACTGCTCTTAGTTATCCTTGTTGAAGACACCACCTACTTGACTTATAAGTACAAGGTAAAATCAAGCCGGTACAGACCTGGAAGCTTCATCCCTACAAGATAGCTTTAACGGTATCAGAAGGTGCTGTACAAGCTACCAGAGGAAAAGTATTCATCAATCATGTCCTTCTGCAAACTCTGTTAGCTACAGCAATGAACAGGGTTTGACAAGACATGACCACTGATGCAATGGTGGCAAGAGCACCACTCAATTTCCAACTAGATGTATGTCCCACTGCACAAGTTAAGAGCCATATGTAGCACAAATACTGGACCAAGAACCTGTGGCTAGACAGGTTATAGGCCCTAAGGAAGAACCTAATACTATTGTACTGCTACATGGATATAGTGTTAAATTTACTCCTAGTGACATCATTATATCTATACATCAGTGAATCTCTTAACGTTTATCCAAGAAACTTCTGTTTGTAATAGATGATATTAACACAGAGACTCACAAGAACAAAGTGCAAAGAATGAAAAAATAGGGGACTACAGAATTTTCAGTCCTAAAGAGAACATAGATACTCCAAATTTCCTTCTTTTACTGCCTGGGTAACATATCCCCAGAGGGGGCAGAAAGAAGTGATGGATGACTAAAAGGGAACATTTTTGGACGCAGCAGAACTAACTACACATATGAACTCACCATGATTCTACAGCATGCACAAAACCTGGGCAAGGCCAAAGAACAGCGCGGGGAGTGAAGCTGGGCACACAGTCCCACACCTAGCCACGGAGCCAATGGTGATTTTTAACTGCTAGGAGGAGATACAAGGTTTTTTTTCTAAGAGTGCAGCCCCTGTTAAGCCAACCATATTTCAGGGGAAGACCACAAATCGGGGGTGATTTGGACAGTATGACTTTGTCTTGAAGGGTTGAAAAATGGACGTGAGATGGAATGGGAAATAAGGTAGATTTGGGAAGAGTTGGTGGGAAATAAAACCCAAATATTATCAAAACATATTATTTGAAGTTCAAAACTCTCAAAGAACTAACAAGAAAAAGTAGAAGAAAGAGGGGGGAGGGTGGGTCAGTGAACTATGAGATTCCTAAGCTAACTAGTATATGGTGGAGACTGTCAAAAAAAAGGGAAAATCTTGGTGACATCATTTCCAGAACTTTGTGGGAGAGGAGCGGGGTGGTGAATCATGTGTCCTTGTGTTTGTTCATTCAATAAGAAAAAGGTGATATATTTTACTCAGAGAAATGCAGATGGGATGGAGAAAAGAAAGAAAATAAGATGTGGCTGGTAGCACAATAGCAATGTCACATGAAATGAGAGGCTTCCAGAGGAATCTTTAACGATGCACGATTGCAAACTTCAGTCTAAAGATTTCTTTTCTAGCTATCAAAATTAAGGTCTGAAGAAAAATCAGAGTTAAATTTACTCCAACATAGAAGAGCAGAAAAAAATATAGCAAGATCTCAAAAGGTTGATGGACCCATCAAGGGACTGTGTCTCAGGCCCTGGGACTTCCACAGGTCCATGATGTAGTCAAGTATGAGGTGATTGTATCAAATGATCCATTTTCTGGATTGCCTATTTTGTGGTATAGTCAAGGACAGCACATATAGAAATCAGAAGGTGGCACTAGAAATATCATTAATTAGAAGAATATTAGAGCTTCCTAGGTCAGCAGAGGAAGGAAAACATCAAAGCTTAAATATGAAATAGGTAAAACTTTTAAGAAGTAAAGGCAAAGAAATATGGGAAGGGTGGGTACAATCTGGGATCTAGCAAGAACATTTACCAAATAGTTGGGAATGCCACAGGTTGTTAATCTACTTTACAAACATTAGATATTTCAGATATTTAGGCCAGGCAGTTGTGGCGCACGCCTTTAATCCCAGCAATTGGGAGGCAGAGGCAGGAGGATTTCTGAGTTTGAGGCCAGCCTGGTCTACAGAGTGAGTTCCAGGCCAGCCAGGGCTACACAGAGAAACCCTGTCTCAAAAAACCAGGAAAAAAAGATATTTAAGATGTTTGTATCCCCTGTTTTTCATAACCAGAAAGCACAGCACAGAACCTCCAGATGTGTCCTTGCCCGCTGAAGCGTGAAGCATCAGAGGAGGCGGCTTGAAAAGGGATCAAACCAGAAACAGCCATGAATGGAAACTCATGCCAAGTAAGTGGTCACACAGCTGAGGGGGGAACTCCCTCCCCCCTCCCCCACTGTGGCTTCCCAGGTCCCTAGCCAGCTCCTCTTGGTGCTAGCTGACACTTCAGGCTAACAACAGTTTATCCAGGTAACCTCTCTTTGCTTCCTCTATTCTTAGAGTCCTTGTTCCTCCTTTCTCTCAGAGGTCCACCTTTCTGTTCTATGGTTGTCATGGTTAGTTTTGTTTGCTTTGGTTTTCAAGATCTTCCCTTTGTTTCCTCTACACATGAAAATAGAAGAGCATCACTTATTGTGAGCCTCACTCCCTTCTTTACATCCCATCGACTACTAGATGGAATGAACAAAGGCTGAAGCTGACAATACAGACCTGAAAAGTCTTGAGCCTAATTTCTATTCTACACAGGATGTCATTTCTGGCACAAAGAGAGAGTAAATCAGACAGACAGACAGACAGACAGACAGATAGAGTTGGGAAGGAGGGGATGAGGAAAGGAGAGGTTGGTTGGTTGATTGATTGATTGATTGATTGGTTGGTTGGTTGGTTGGTTGGTTGGTTGATTGAGTATTGGCATAGTTCCCCTATCCTTTAGAGCACAGATGCTCTCTGAAGTCTAAATGCCTGCAGCCTGTGTGAGACCACCTTGGCCAACAGTGTGTTGATATATCATCTTCGAGGGCAATGGGTCTTTTCCTGTTGAAAAAGTTACTTCTAAGAATAAACTAACAGGCATATTCCTAGTCATCATCACAGAAGCCATGACAAGAAGTGGAAGCTGGCCCTATAGCATCATGTTCTCCCTCGTACTTTTGACTTGGACACATATTACTTTTTCAGGTGAGCAATCTTGTAGATGAAAATTGGAATCTCGTAAAGCTGTAGAGAAAAGTGGGGTTGTTGTTGTTGTTGTTGTTGCTGTTGCTGTTGTTGTTGTTGCTGTTGCTGTTATTGTTTTACTTTGGATGTGGAGTGATTTTCTGAAATATGAAATGTTGAGCTTCCTAGCCCAAATTCCATACCATTAAAATGCAGTCTCCTAAGAGGCAAACTCAGCTTCTTTTTCTACATTGTAGATTCTTCTAAGCAATAAGTTTGGAGCCAAAGCAAGGCTTTCAGTACACAGAACACTGTAATGTTCCCATTCTAAATAATGCATTGTGTGAACATGATGTCTCCTAGAAAAAATTGTGCATTTCCATGTAGAATTACATTTTTCTTTGAAATATGACAGTGGGGGAAATGGCAATGAAGAACAAAGGCATCTGCAAGAATTATGTTGCTGTGTGTCTGAGTAATTGGGCAGCAAAAATCAGTGACTTAAAGACAAAGTTCATATGCCTGCTCTTAGCAATGCCACAATGGCCCCCACAATGCATAATGTTTACTTATTGGAACTCATAAATATGTTTCTTCCCATGGCCAAAAAGACTTTGTGGATGTGTTTGAGGTAAGGATATTTATGCTTCTAGTATTTAGTTTGGGTTATTATAATCACAAGGATCCATAGAAGATGGAGGCAGAGGACCAGAGTTGAATAATAAGATGTGAAAATGTTAACAGAGGTGAGCCTGATTCAAAGTAACAGTTCAGAGGATTCCACTGCCTCGTGGAAGCAAATATGTATATATAGGTATGTGCATATGTATATTATATGTATGTGAATATGTATATGTATATATAAACACACACATACATACAGATTCAAGCCAAGATACATCAAACAGAATGCAGCCCACACCTTGGTTTTAGCACTTATTACCTTCAGAATTCCAAGGCAACAGACCTATGTTATTTGGAGTGACTACATTTATGAAAATTTCAATAAAGCATCAATAACAAATGAGTAACACACTTACAAATAAATTACAAATTAGAGGCCAATTCTATAGTGTAGGACACCCATTTTCTAAACCCTCATTATACTAAAAATACATAGGAATGTTCAAAAACCAAAAGTTAAAATGCAGCTGCTGGGTCAGCAAGAAGGCTTAGCAGGTAATGATGGGTACTGCAAAAGGCCGACAACCTGAGTTCCATCCACAGAAGCCACATAAAGGAGGAAGAGAACAAACCCTACAAAATTGTCCCCATACATTCACATATATTTTGTAGCACGTGTACCCACACATATCATACACAATAAATAAATAACTAAATGTTTAAAAAATGCAGTTGATAACAGTTAACCAACTGCTCTGTATGGAACTTCTCCAATACCTTTTGTTACTTATAATGAGCCTGATTTAAATAGAACTGGAATAGTCACAATACTTGGTTCAATAAATTCTATTGAGTACAACTAGTAAGCACTGTAAAGATATTGATGTAAAAATATAGATTGCTGATAAATCTTTAAATATACACTTGTGACAACCATGACTATAGTCAAGACAATGAACATAACCCTCATTTGCAAGAGAACCCATGATTTATTTACCCTTTTCTCCTTCCACGCTCAGCACCTGAACACACCCCACATCCAGGTACACTTTGACAGTATCATTCTTCTGCAAAACTAGGTACAGCTTATTATTTTTAAATCTGGTGTCTTAAGCTTCGAATTGGGGCATATTCATCAATAACAGTCCACTGGGGCATGCTATGCTCTTTTCATTCATTCGTCCATTGGCAGAAACCTGGGTTATTCTCATATTGAACTACTGTGAACACAGATGTCATGGGCCTGAGTGCATGGGGGGTTATCTCTGTTGGATAATGTCTAAGAGTGGAAGAATCAAATCATGAAATATGGATACTTAAGCTTTTTATAGAATCACTAAACCCTTTTCTCTGAAGCACATAGCCTGGCCAGACTCACTACTTATTTGGAAAGATAACATTCATTTTACTTCTTATTACCAACCCTATCTATAAAATGATTTTTAAATTTCTTTTTATCATTTCAGAATTTTACACATGAACACAGTGTTGTGTTTTTTTAATCAAATCTTTCTTTTCCTTTCCTACTTTCCACTATGCCAAGGTGCATGTATGGGCACCCACTGTAATTTAGTTTATCCTCCTCCAGTGAACAGTGGGGTTGAGCACACTCACGGGCTTATTGGCCATTCTCATCGGGCCACTGATGATGAGCCTGTTGGGTGTTTAATTCTAATTTTTAGGATCTCACACATAGTCTAGATTGCAAGTCCCCAGCCAGGGAGATTTTTTTGGAAATGTTTACCAGTCGGTGGCTATTCTATAGAGTCTTCTTAAGTGACTTTCAAGAAGCAAAAGCTTTGAAATTTGATGAAGTCCAGGTTTTTTTTCATAGACTTTTATGCTTTGGGGCGATCATCTATGCAAACTTTGCTTCTTTAAGATCACTAGTGTTTGTCTTTATTGTTTCATTCAGGAATTTTTATTGTACTAAACTTTATTTACCTTTGGAATTTACACTGAGTTAGTTTTTCTATATTATGAAATATGTAATTAACAGTTTTATTTTTTCCCATACTGGTACTTAATTTTCTCTGCATCACTTGTTGAACAGGTGACCTTTCTTTACCACAGGATCACCCTTTTGCTCTATTTTTAAAAATGTACTTCTCCATGGTTGTGTGGATCTGTGTGTTTTTATTCACTTTCATTATTTATCTAGTCCCATGACAGCAAAATGCTCTGCTAATTTCTATAGTCTTTATTTTTGGACATACATTATATCTCACATATAAGGAAGTTAACTAATGATGGCCTTGAGGATTGTGGTAATGAGGTTACTCCTTAGATAAGGATTTTTGATTCCATGCCTGATGAACTGAGTTCAAACCCCTTAACTCACACAGTAGCAGAGCTGAGTCCTGCAAGTTGTCCTCTGCCGTTCACATGTGTTTTGCTGCACATGTATTCCAGGTAAGTAAATAAATGATTAGAACTAGCATGAAAGCTGACCAAAAGGCTTGGGGGCAATGATGCTTACCACCAAGTCTGATAACTTGAGTTAGATTTGCAGGACCCATGATGGAAGGAGAAAATTGACTTCTATAATTCTGATTTCCACATGCACAGTTCGACATATTTATAAGCACAAATACACACATGCATACATGCATATGCATAGAAATTGATGTGTTTATAATTTTAAGTAAGCACATAAATAGATAGATGAATAAAGAAATAAGGAAATCAAGAAAACACCATAAAAGTGAAAACAAATGGAAATAGCAAGAAAAGCCATATTTCAAGAGAACTGTATTCTGACTAAAATGGACATAATGAAATTAACCCAAATCATCCTTGAATATAGCATTTTAGTGACATAATAATTATTCTAAAGAAAACTTACATGCATAGTTGTACTACTGGTCAGTTTTAAGTATTAACTTGACACATAGAATCACCTGGGAAGAATGTCTTCATGAGGAACTGTTTACATAAGGTTTGCCAGTGGCATGTCTTGATTGCTAACTGACATGAGAAGACCCAGCCCACTGTGGGCGACAATATTCTCTAGGAAAGGCATCCTGAAAGAATGAGAAAGCCTGCCAAGAGCAAGGCAAGGTAAAGACGCACTTATTCTTCATATGATTTTGATTGTTGATGTGATGTGACTGCACTGTTTGATATCCTACCTTGAGGTCTCAACTAAATCTTGGAATTGTGATCCAACTGAAGCCTTTCTTCCCAAAGTGTTTTTTTTTTTCAGGGATGGGGGTTCTAGGAGGTCAGCATATTTGTTAGTGATAGACATGAAAGTAGGACAATATTGACATCAAATTTGCAGAGTTCTTTTTCATTGAAGATAAAAAAGCTATTTCATGCCAGTTCTAAATTTGAGCAAGTAAGTAAATATGGAATGGATCATGTTAGACAAACTTTTCACCAGCAAAGGAAATTATTCTAAAAAGTCTTCTGATTCTTGAAAACTAAACAATATGCTTCCAAATGAAGGAAAAAGCCATAAAATCCATTTTAAAATAATTTATTCTATTTTTAAATTTTCTTTAATATCTTTATTATAGTTGTTAGATGAGTATTGATTAAGGTAACTTGAAAATTTCAAAAAGAGGATGCCAGGCATAGTTCAACAGCCCTTTAATTCCTGCACTTCGAAGAAAAAGGCAGAAAAATCTCTATGAGTTCGAGGCCAGCCTGTTCTACATAGTGAGTTCCAGGATAGCTAGACCTACATAGAAAGACCCAGTCTCAAAAAATTAACTACTTACTTACTTACTTACTTACTTACTTACTTACTTACTTTACTTACTTACCTACTTGATGAAAAAGGATGTCAACCTCTACAGAGGCAGGTTCACCTTTATTAGAACAATGAAAAGCAGCTTTCTCTGTGAAACAAGGGACTGCTTCCAAGGCACAGGAGTCTTGAGGTTTTACAGGACAGAAAAGGGGAACTTTGGAGGTGGAAAATTTCATCTGTAGGTCTGTTTTCTGCATCTCCAAAGCTATAAATTCTAACTGAAGTTCTTACCTATATGTTAAGTTCCTTGTCAAGAGTTTCCCATATCCTAACTGCCTGTAGATGTTATCAACTTTCCTGTGGGGAGTTTTTCAGCTCACCCAAGGGTTTAGTGTTTAAGTCATTAACTGTCATTGCTTTGTGTGTGAATGTTTGTATAGTAAACGAGTGTTTGTAGGCAGTGTGTATATGTGAGGTGCTTTGTAAATGTGTGCAGGTCGGAGAAATACTTTCATGAATCAGTTCTGTCCCTCTACTGTGCACTCTGGGGATCTAACTCAGTCCCAGGGCTCATGCAACAGGTGCTTTAGCTTCCCAAGTCAGCTCCAGTTTGAGATTATTTTTAAGGAAAGGCAGATGAACAAAAAGTTACATTCAAAGAACTAATTTTTCTTTTATTTTTCTTTCTGCTGTAATCACACACCATCCTCTTTGTATACGTTTTCAATTCTCTGGGTGTCCTGTGTTTTTTTATCCAAAGACTAATGACACATGGTTACCCTCTAGCTGCTTCCTGACAATAGCACACCATAGATGTCTTTTTACAACTTATTTTTCCCAACCTGTGGTGCAACTTGGGAGTCCATGGGATCATAGTTGTCAGGGGTCTTCCTTTCTATTGTTCAGTTAGATAGAATTTCACCGAGTAGACACAGCAAACCATTTGGCAACTGTTCTGTTTGAGTGGTTCATTTGCTTAGTGTGTAACAGCAAATAGTGCCTCAATAAGTAATCTTATGCATTTGAGTTTTTGTGTAGATGAAGATTTATCTTCAGAAGAAATTCATTGAATTGGAAGAGGTGAAAAATCAAGTGTAATTTTGTTCAATGTTGACAAATTTCCCTTCATATATGAATGCTTTTGCATCATCACCATTGAAGAATGAAAATACCTCTTTCTCAGCAGCTAACATAATAGGTGCTAAGTGGCTTTTTAGTATACTTTTAAATAAACTCATACAATGAATTTAAATTGAATATCTTTTACAGATTTTTGTTTTTGTATCTTTTGTGGGTATGTGTGTGCATGAGTTATATGGGCATGTATATTGGCATCTCTGAAATTGATTTTTTCATTCTTTTATTCTATTTCTTTGAATCTAGTTTTGTGGTATTTTAATTTTCTGCATGCAGATAGTGAGTCCAGGGCATTTTACTTGTTGTGTAAACACTCCATTAGTGAGCTATACTTCCAGTCCTAAATTCTGAAGATTACCTTGTAACTTAGGGATTTTACCCCTAATTAAAATATTCTATGGTGTTTTAAACCACTTGAGACAGAAACAGAGTTATAGTAGGTCACATCTTCACTCTTTTCTTCCGCAGCTGTTTTCTACCTGTAGGCACAGAGAACATCTGACCACAGCAGCTCTAAGAGTCAGTCAGTCTCCTGAAAGCCAGGGTGCTCATTCTGTATTCTGTTTGCTTAGCAACAATGTGCCATGTTAAGTTCGCATCTTAGCAGGGCCTGTGGTAATACACTATTTACATATCATATGTAATTTAATAGAAGCCTGAAAATGCATGTAATTATCATAATTGTATTTTAAAAAAAGCTTACTGGAAGGAACATTATAATTTATTTTACTGATTTATTCATTACAGTGCTAGGGTTGAAACCGGGGATCTGCCACATGCCCAACAAGCCCTCTGCAGCTGAGCTATACACTCAGCCCAGTGCTCTTTCCTCAGTGAGGCAGCAAATATGTAAATGAAGTATGAGCTGTGAAAGTCAGATACAGGATAAATAAATAAGTAGATAGATAGAAAGGCAGACAGACAGATGGTCAGGGTGGTCTACAAAGGAATATGGCATGCAAATTCTGTTGCAGTGAATTGTTTTATATACCTTTATGAAAATGAGTGACTGGTGGGTAAGATCACATCCTATCATGCACTATTTCTTCTAACCCAGTATGTTTGTTCTCTATTTACAGCACTTATCAGATCACATAACTTTTCTACCTGGCCTAAGGTAAACTTGAATTCCCCAGTTCTAGGTTCTCCTTCTAATCTGATCACTCTCCTCAAAGGTGTCTAAAACTCTAGAGAGGTGAGAAGAACCTTGACAGATTTTCACATGGCCTAGGTTGGAAGTGCACCTTATCTCTGCAGCCTGGACTTTCTCCCATGTAACACAAGCCTAATAACACACTAACATATTTTAGTAAATATTATAGTCAATTAAAGCACAATGAATAGATACAACTGAGAACTTTGTGAAAAAACAACCAAACCTCACTTATTCCTAATCTCAATAGGCATTCCTCATTCTTAACAAATACCTGGAAGCCCTGTCCTCTCTAAGTTCACAAACAAACACATAAATATCACACCCATTAACTTCTTACACAATAACATACTGGAGTTGAGACAAGGTCAAAGGAAAACTTTGCACTTGGAGTTTAGCAGGAATTTTATTGATGATTATCATTCAAGTGATTATGAGATACATCAGACAATGCAAGGAAAAGAAACAAAAACCCACCCTATGAAAGTCCAAAAGACAGAAAATTCTTCAACATTCAATTAGTAGGACTTAGTATTATTTCTGTGTGAGTTAGAGGTGAAAGGCAACTGATAAATGGGGAACGAATAAACTCCATTCCTGTGATGTTTCTGTTTCCAGCCCCCATGCAAAATGTATTACCCAATAGACCCTGATTATGAAGCAAATTGTCCAGATGTGAAAGCGTATGTTTGTGCTACCAATGGCTTGACCTACAAGAATGAGTGCTTCTTTTGCATTGATCGGTGGTAAGTTGAACCTGGCATAGTTATTTTTTTTCTATAATGAGTCAAGATGCTAAAAACTGTTGAAAAATTTCAAGACACATCTTGAGCAATCAAATCATCAAGCAGGGATGTGTAAGGTCTGGAGAGGATGAGCTTCGTGGAATGGTGAAAGCATCCCCTCACTTTAGGACTTTATTTAGAAGGTATGAAAGCAAACTTAAAAAGTGTCCACTTTCTTTAAGGAACTAATTTTCTTTCTCTTTTCTTCAGGGAATTTGGACCTCATATCGAGTTTGTCAAATATGGAAAGTGTGAATAGTGGTCACTGGAACACCTTCATTTGTTTACTCTTACATTTGTTTATTCTGTGATTTATTTCTTTGGGAATTTGAGATATTTAATGAGATCTTTAATTTACCAATTTTATGCACCCCTGTGCCATACCCAAATTTCAAGCCAAATGGAAAAAAAAGGAATAAAAACAGCGAGAAAAGTCATATTTTTTGCAAATAAACATCTTCATAAAGAAAATGATTGATATTCATTTCTGTGGGGGGTCAGTTAAAGCAGTGGTTCTCAGCCTTTCTATTGTGGTGGTATGGGTGCCTTCACCTTTCTTTTTATATTCTATTTCTAGATTATGTATTCATTGCTCCTTTTGGGTTTAATCTCTTTAGACTAAAGTTTTCTTCTTGTGTTTTCTATAGTTAAAGCTCAGTAGATATATAAACAAATAGATTTGTTTTTATTGTGGGATGTAACACTTATCTCTCTCTAGGAATTTACTCTCCCAACCATAGCAAATATAACATTGATTAGGGATTTTGAAAGCTATCATTAAAGCTGGGTAACTCCATGACTTCCTGATCTGTCCAGCTTTCACAGGAAGGATTGTTTTCTATTTTGTTTTTTGATGTAAGGGGAACTATTTAGGCAAAGCATGCCAACCAGTGAGACGGTAGCTGTTGATAAGTTTAATTGAGAGAACATTAGTAATCTCACTTGATTAACAGACTATAGATCTTTCCATACAGAAGCTGGCTTTAAACAAGTGCTTCTCAAACTCTGGATTGAGTCCTCTTTGGGTCACATGTTAGACAATCTGCATATCCAATATGTACATTGCAACTCATAATAGCAAATTACAGTTATGAAGAAGCAGAGATAATTTTATAGTTGGGAGTCACTGAAACACAAGGAACTGTATTCAGAGGTCATAACATTAGGCAGGGACAGGAGGATTAGAAGTCCAAGATTTTCTCAGGTATATAGTGAATTTGATTTTTTTTCTGGAAATAATGAGGCCATATAAAAACATACAAACAAACAATATTTGCCCCTCCTTCCCCTAACTAACTCTAGTCTTTCCCTGAAAGACAATTTTGTTGTTAGGTTTGTACAGAGTGGAAATGTCCATTTTTTCTCAAAGACTTGGCATTTTCTTGACTGGCTAAGGTAGCTTCAAATCAATTTCTAGAAATGCAATGTTAAAGAACAGACTATCTGAATCAATCTCTTTTCACAGTTCATCTCTATTGTCCAGATACTAGACATATCCCCAAAGTATCCCAGGAATTTGAGACCTAAATATATAACCTTACATGCCAATTTCTTAGGAAATGTAAATGTCTATCTGCATACAGAACACCAAATAGACAGGACCAGAAAACAAATTTCCCATAACACATAATAATAAAACCTCTAAATGTGCAAAACAAAGAAAATACATTAAAAGCTGAAGGGGAAAAAACCAACTCATATATAAGGGCATGCCCATTAGGATAACACCTGACTTTTCAATGGAGACTCTAAAAGCTAGATAGGTCTGATCAAATGTTCAACAAACTCTTGAAAGACCACAGATGTCAGCCCAGACTACTATGTCCACCAAAATTTTCAATCACAAATGATAAAGAATGAAAACCATTCTACAATAAAAACAAATTGATCTATTTATTTATCTATCTACCTGATCTTTTGCTATAGAAAGCACTAGAAAAAAACTTTAGTAAATGATTAACTTTACCCAAAAGGAACAAGGAATAAATAATCTGAAAACAGAATATGCAAAGAAAGAGAAAAGTACCCATGCTATCACAGCAAAATATCAATAGTCAACAAATACTTTTCATTAGTAGGTCTCAATATTAATGGTCTAAATTCTCCAAAAACTGCAACCACAAAACCCCACAAACAAACTGTATTACAAAATAAAAGCAATCTTTCTGCTTGTTCCAGGAAAAACACCTCACCATCAAGAATAGACATCACTTCAGGATAAAAAGTTGGAAAAAGATATTCCATGCAAGTAGAATCAAGCAAGCAGGAATGTCTATCATGATATATAGGAAAATATACATAAAACTAAAACTAATCAAAAAAGATAGTGAAGGACATTGCATACCAATCAAAGGAAAAATTCACCAAAAGAATATTGGAATTCTAAACATTTATGCACTAGATGCAAAGAATCCAAGTTCATCAAAGAAACACCTCTACAGCTAAAATATTGACTGTAACACAGCAGGTAATGGTTAACTTCTCCATGTCATACCAAACACAAAAACCTTGGCGTTAAATAACATCATATTTAATGACCTAACATATGTTTTTAGAGAAACTCAATCCAAATACTAAAGAAAATACCCCCCGCCTTTTTTTTTTCAAAAGCTCATGGAAAGTTCTCTAACTGACCACATAAGACACAAAGTAAGCCTTGAAAGATATAAGAAAATTAGAATAACACCCTGCATCCTATCTGACCACCACAGGAAAAATAAACTCTATATCAACAACAAATAAGGAGGAAGATCAAGGCTGCAGAGACTATCCAGTGGTTAAGAGCACTCACTGCTCTTTCAGAGGACCTTAGTTCAATTCCCAGCAACCAAATGGTGGCTCATAACCATCTGTAATGGGATCCCATGCCCTCCTCTGGAAGACAGTGACAGTGTACTCATATACATTAAATAAATAAAGGGAGTAAGATTACAAACTCATGGAAATTGAACAACTCACTACTGAATGAAAATTGGATCAAGACACAAATCAAGATGGAAATTAAAAAATGACAATGAAAATACAATATACTGAAACATATGTGACGACATGAAATCAGTTCTAGAGGTAGGTTCATAGCACTAAGTACATACATTAAAAAACTGGAAAGACCTCATATTAATAACTTAATGACATACTTGAAAGCTCTATAAAAATAAGAATAAATAACAACCAAGAAGAGCAGATGGAAAGAAATAATAAAACTCAGGGTTGAAATCAATAGAATAGAAACAAACAATACAAAGAATCAATGAAACAAATGATTGAGAAATTGGACAAAATTGGCAAACTTTTGGCTAAATTAACCAAAAAGAGAGGTAATCCAAATTTTAAAAATTAGAGATAAAAAGGGAGACATTACAAAAGACACTGGGAAAGTTAGAGAATCATAAAGACCTGTATTCCACCAAACTGACAACCTGAAAGAAATGAATGAATTTCTTGATATATATGACTAACCAAAGGTAAAGATGAAATAAATAATTTAAACAGCCCACATGTCTCCTAGTGAAATACTAGCAGTAATGTAAAAGCTCCTGGACCATTGTTTTAATAAATATAGACTTGTGTTCTCTGTGTAACTTCTCCAGGCACATACTAGCATGCTTGTAGACTGGGTGTCCCCATTTTTGCATATGTTCAACAAAGTGATGCAGAATGGAAAAATCAGGGAACAGAGGAGATGATATTGAGAAGATTGTCTCTTTAAGAGTAGAGTTGTTCTCAAATGGGAATTCTACCTTGGATAGTAAAAATAGCAAAGTACAAGATACGCTTCTCATGAATTCCTTATCTTATGCTTCTTCCTACTGGGCAATGATTCCACAAGCTTCTTCTCACTTGGCCAATCCTGTTACCCTGCCTTTTATAGCATCTGGGCTATGGACCCAAGTTTCTTCCTCTTTTCCTAAATATACATACCTTTGCCTCATTGCCATTTTAGAGCTCTGGAATGGGCATCTTTTGGGTTACATTTATTCCAAAGCACCTTCGTTCATGCTCTACTGTCTTTATTACATAGATTTCTGACCCTTATAAGTATGAATTGTCTTCATAAAGATGATTGCAAAAGTGATGTAGTTTTTCTACTGCTCTAGCTTGGGTGATTTGGCTTGTGGAGATCTGGGGGCATTGCAGCTCTGAGCCTAATCAGAACTCATCTTAGGCTACCCTTAGCTACTTTAATAGCCATCGCTCACCCACTTCTATGTCAGACCTAGTACTCTATGACTAACAGGTATAAACCTTTGGAATGTTACAAAACCCTCATTTCCACCAACCAAAGGGCTAAGAATGCCATTAGATAGCACATGGGGTCTGTATTATATCTTTCTCTACTTTGCTTCACTCCACATAGCATTTCCACCAATGAAATTTTAAAATGCCTTCATTTATGAATTGCTTTATTATATAAAAGCCTCATCAAATTGTTAGCACATTGGGACAAGGATTTGGTAGTAACTAAATCTGTTCCCAAAGCATGGTCACTAATAGTTAGCCCCAGAATAAACAGTCCTTTGAGCTGACAGGCTTTCTTACATAACCATGATTGCCTGATGAGTGATTAATTTCGCACACTGTTGGTCTTGCTCTCCAACTCAACTAATATCAAGTTACCCAAAGCTCCCATCCTTAGTCACATGGTCTGGCCTGCCCTACCTTCATCCCTTAGTGTGACTTGCACTGTGATCTGGTGCATCCAGTTCCTATTCTAAACAAAACACACCCATATGATATGCCACAATTGATATCTGAGAAGACAAAAGGAAAGAGCTGGTCAGTTTTGGAAACTAGGCCAAATTACTGCTGCTGCTGCTGCTGCTGCTACTACTACTACTACTACTACTACTACTACTACTACTACTATATTATATCTCAACAACAGTTTCCCCTACCTCCTTCCCCCCTCCCCCCCATTTCCCCTTTCCTTCCCTCTCCTCCAGATTCACTCCTCTTCCAATTCCCTTCAGAATAGATCAAGCCTTTCAGGGATATCCAATGATCATGACCTACAATATGCAATAAGACTAGGCACAACCCCTCTTATCAAGGTTGGATGAGAGAACCCAGTAGAGTACCAAGAGCAAGTAAAAGAGTCAGAGACAGCTCACACCCACTGTTAGTAATCCTACAATAATATCAAGCTACATTGCCATAACATATATATGCAGCTCAGACCCATACAGGTTCCCTGATTGTCGCTTCAGTCTCTGTGAACCCTCATGAAACATGCTTAGTTGATTCTGTAGCCTGTGGTCTCCTGGTTTCTTGACCTTCTGGCTTCTACAATCCTTCCTTTTCCTCTTCTGCAAGATTCCCTGAGCTCCACCTAATGTTTGGCTGTGGGTTTCTGTATCTGCTCCCATCAGCTGCTGAATGAAGCTTCTCTGGTGGATGATTAGGTTGGGTGAAAATATATTGGGTGATATTCTGTGTATAGTAGAATATCATTAGACATAATTTCATTGACTTTTTTTTTTTTACCAGTAATACTTGGTTTTATCTGATGTCCCTGAGCTATCCAACTTCTGACTCCTGGCCATCCAGGCAATACAGGTTCCCTCTCCTGGTGTAGGTCTCAAGTTGGACCAGTCATTGGTGAGCCACTCCTACAAGTTCTGTGCCACAACTACTCCAGCACATATTCCAAACAAAACAGAAGTTAGGTCGAAGGTTTTGTGGCTGAATTGTTGCCCCAACCCCACCACTGGAAGCCTTTGCTGATTATAGAAGATGGACAGTTCAGAATGCATAAGTCTACAGATTGGGAAAAGATTTTCACACCTCACATCTGAAAGAGGGCTAATATCCAAAGTCTATACAGAACTCGATAAGTTAAACATCAACAAATCAAATAACTCAATTAAAAATGGTATACAGATCTAAACGGAATTTTCAAGAGAGGAACCTCAAATGGCAAAGAATCACTTAAGGAAATGTTTCTCATTCTTACCCATCAGGAAATGCAATTCAAAACTACTTTGAGAGTTCACATTACACCTTTAGAATGGCTAATATCAAAAACCACAAGTGATCGCTCATGCTAGTGAGGATGCGTGGAGCAAGGGAGACATTTCTCTACTGCTGGTAGGGGTGCAAACTTGTGCAGCCCTTTCAGAAATCAATATGGCCATTCCTCAGAATCTACCTCAAAATTCAGCTAAACCACTCTTGGACACAAACCCAGAGTATGCCCCATCATACCACAAGGACACCTGCGACCATGTTCATTGCTGTTTTATTCAAAATAGAGAGAAACTGAGAACAACCTAAATGTCCCTCAACTAAAGAATTGTGGTACATTAATACAATGGAGTATTATTCAGCTGTTAAGAATAACATCATGAAATGTTCAGGCAAACGTATAGAACTAGAAAAAAAATCATCCTGAGTGAGGTAACCCAGACCTAAAAAGACAAATGCGATATATATTCATTTTTGATGGATATTAGCTGCTAAGTCAAGGATAATCACACGAGGCCAAATTCCTTTCTACAGAATCCCACATTCTCTGGCCCTGCCATGCCCGCTCAGTTTGGAGCTCAGTTGGGAGCTCAGTTTAGTTTGAAGAACAATAGTTCATTCTTCTTCATGTTTGTGTTCCCACATCTTTAGTTTTCTCATTTTTTAACTTCATTTTTCTTATTTCTCCAAATTACCCAAATAACCCCATTTCTTTTCCATGGCTCCCCTTTCACAGGACACCTTAGTTTTCCAATTCCTCTTTTGTGTTACGTTTCCTTCCTTTCTTCTTCTGTATTGGCATCCCTCCATCATCTCCGATGAAAGATCCCCACATTTGTCTTCTTTCCCTCTTTATATAACTTGCATCCTGCTCTCTTCTCTCTAGCATCTCCCGCCCCCCCCCCCACATATGGAAAACTTTCTACTTTGCTGGTTTCTATGCTTATTCCGGGTTCTATATTCACATCTGAAGACTTGGAGCTAATAACCACAGATGAGAGAATTTGTGCTGTTTGTCTTTCTGGGTCTGGATTATGCTGCTCAGTATAATAGGATGTGGCTTCATCTATTTCCCTGCAGATGCTATGATTAACTATTATGTTTCCAATATCCATTCCTTGGTTTAAGAACATTTAGATTGTTTCCATTTCTTAGTTTTTGTGAATATGGAAGCAATCTGGAAAAGTGTGTGTGTGTTAATTCCTGTGATTTTGTTGCTTTTAATTAAATGTTCTGGAATGGTTCATGTATTTTCCATCCCTCCTTAATTGTGTTTAACCCTCTCTTAAATCTTAAGTATCCCTTCTGATATCCTCCGTATAGCTAGTTTGGTAGTTATACATTTTTTTTTACTTACGTTTCATAATGGAAAGCTTCTCTTTTGATTAGGACAAGTGATTTTCTGAGTATAAGAGTTTAGAATGGCAGCTGGTGCCTTCCATAGCTCATAGAACACTATCCTAAATCCTTCTGACTACGTTTCTATTGAAAATTCAGCTGCTATTCTGATGGATTTGACTGTGTTTCTTGCTGTTTACAATGCCCTCTCCTTGATCCATATGCTTAGTGATTTGCCTATTCCATCGAAGTCATGGGGTGTGTCCTTTCTGGTCCTGTGTATTCGGTGTTCTCTGTGCCCCTTGTCCTGATAGGCATCTCTTTCCTTAGTTTAGGGAAGTTTTTCTCTGTGGTTTTGTTGAAAATATTGTCTCTGTCTTTAACCAAGGTCTCTTCTTTCATGTTTAACATTTTCTTTCATCGAGTGATCAAGTTCTTCTTGTCTTCAGGACCTGATGCTCTATTGGTGAAGCTGTTTCTTCCTTTTGACTTTCTGAATTTTTCATTTTGACTTTTAATTTTGTATTTCATTAATAGATTCTATCTTTTTATTAAATTCTATCTTCTTCTTGAATTGTCAGTTTTTCTCATAATCTTCATGCTAGCATTTATTCATAGCCCTTTTGAATTCCTTAAAAATATTTATTATTGCTGTTTTAAAGTTATTGTCTTGCACATCATTCAAGTTGCTTTTCTCCACTAGCAATGATTTTTGCATAAGACACACAGCCTTGGTGACTTGTGTTGCCTGTGCTTTTGCTCCTACACTCACCGAGGCATCTGAACTTAAGCCATTGGTAGTGTTTTCTGGTATGGGTATCTGATCTTTATTTTCTTGATCAGGTATTTAAATCTGTTGTTGTTTCCCCAACATGTCAGGATGAATGGGACTTAGGATTTAGTATTGGGGAACTCAGTGTTGATGCTCAAATGGGGTATAGGATGTGGTCCTGGCTCAGCTAGGATTAAGTGAAACTTACGAGCCAGGAGAACTCTGGGATGATCAGAGTCTGGGAGCTGTATTTAAAGAGGGAGAACATGTTGCAAGAAGGGACCCACTATTCTCTCCAGGCAGCCAGAGAGACAGAATTGTCAGTTGGATCTGTGGTTCTTACTCTGGAAAAGAGGTGAGAGCAGGCATGGAGTCTGATGCGTAAGCAAGAGGCAGGGGTGAGAGGAGTTGGCAGGAGGAGTCTAGGATCCCTACCTAGAGAAGTCGAGCTTGCAAGTGGGCAAGAGAACATACAGTGAGCTGGCAAGCAATGGGTGTGGGCGGAGTTTGCAGCAAGAGTCTGATGTCCCCACATGTAGAGGAGGGGTGCAATATTACAGGTTGAGACGTGGTGTTCTAGGATCTCTACCCAGAGGTAAGGAGTGGGTAGGCACAGGCCTTTCTGTGATCCTTTGGCAGAAGATAAGGATATGAGGAGTCCCATAAGTCTGGGATTCCCATCTGGAGGAAAGAGGTCCATGGTCTCTTTTTATCTACAGTTTCCTAGCATTTAAGTGTCCCAGTCAACTAAGCTTTAGAAATATTACACAGATTAAAAAAAACACTTCATAAATTTTAAATTATGTGCTATTCTAAGTAGAATGATAAAACCTCACAGCATTATGTTATAACTCACCCAGGATATGAATCATACCTTTCTCTAGCATATCCACACAACATATAGTCTATTATACCATTAGTCATTCTTGATTTTCAGATGTGCTGCTTTTGTGTATTGTATTGTTCCTGTCCATGTAACCATCTGCAGCGATGAAGCACAGCATTGTGACATCTACATCATTCACTTTATCTTATCTTAGTGCAGCATCAGACATCACCATGAATTAGCTCTTAAGCAATATAATATGTATCATAACATCTATTAGACTATGTTCTCTTGTATTACCAGTTGTTATTATTGTTCGTCTCTTATGCTCACTTCATAAAACTTTATGATAGGCATGCACACATAGGAAAAATATAGGGTTTTGTAGATCCAGGCATCCATGGAGGAATAGAAAGCACCTTTAGAAGTTAAGGGGAGTACAGAGCACTCGGGAGTCACACTTCTCCCATTCACAGTCTCCAAGATTATTTGTTTATTGTTGAGTGAGTAAAGATGCAGACCCAGGAAGAAATGAATTTGCTGGCCAGTCAGGCTAAATCATGAAATCACTGTGGATAGGAGATAAACACAGGGAAAGAGAAGAATAACAAAGGTATAATTACACTCTGGAAGTTCTGGAAGATAAGACTAGGAGAATGGGAGATGGAGTCGTGACTGAGAAAGTAAAAAATGAAGGTTAAGCAGGGTAATAACAGTGGGGCTCTAACCTAGTAGGGTTGGCAGCCTGATAGGACACCCAGGTGTATGTGCTTAGAGAATAAGCCAGCTGAAGACCAGCACCAAGTGTGTCTTCTGGAAGCCAAGGAGAAGGGCCTCAGAAGAAACCAGGCAAGATGCAGCCTTAAAACTGGGAGAAAAGAAAGCTCTGATGTTTAAACTCCTCGGATTCTGGTATTTTGTTACAGCATCCTTAAATAATACATTACCTCATGCTGTCTGACTGTTGGATTACAGGTATCCTTTCAGCTTGAAGCACAGTAGATGTGATGTTTATCCATTGCTCCTGACAGTTATGTATGTGTCCATTAATATCCAGATATGTGATGTGAATCAGAAGGGAAATTGTTGCTCTAGTCTATTCTCATTCTCTTGTCTACTAATTGGAACTATTTACTGATGTGGAGCAGGCCATTCTTTAGTGACAGGATCCTGAAGGGGAGATGCCAGGGGATGTGAAAGAAAAAACAGAAGATAGAGAACATAAAAGCTGGGTCCAAAAGTCTTATGCAAATTCTGTTTTAACACAAGGAAGCTTACCAAGAAGTATAGCATCTTATGTATTATGTTCAAGGAAGAAATTGGACAGAGTCATGAGAAACTATGATACAATTTGACAAAGTCAGCGAGAAGCTAACCAAGCAATGTTGCATAAGGGGAACGTGGGCTATCTTAAAACCTTGAAGACCAAGTACACAGTAGCAATGGGGCTGATAACCATAGTCCCTATGGTGCAACAAGATGAGTTCTCAGGGGATGAAGCCACAGATCCCCAAGGTCCTAGCCACAGGCCAATACTGGCTCTCCCAAGCATATTTCTGGTTTTGAAAAGAAGCTGTGTCCTTCACACATCATGGTCTCAGGGAAAGCCCCAGTTGACCAGCCAAACCCCTAACAATTTGTCATCAGTGGCTCAAAGGAAATTATGTACAGCTGATACACAGGATCCTTGGTTTTGCAAACTCCCTATTCCCACAAGCAACTCGAAATAGCTCTGCCACACACAAGGCCAGAATACAAGTGTCCAGATCCCTAAGGCTCTGTCTGTCTCCTCAACACGCAAGAAGAGCAAGATCAAAAGTGCAGGCTGTGTCAAGAAAAGACAAGAAAGGGGAAAGAAAAGAGAGCTAGAGTAGGAAGTAGACCTGGAATGAATAGTGCAGAAGAAAGCCGTACACCAGAGCTGGCTCAACGGAATGCATTGACCACAGTTTAAAATGGTCCCAAGAAGACCTTGAAGTTTTAGGAGTATGCCTTTTGGGTGTCATGGGGAAGGAACTCTGGGGGCCGTGGTCAGGAGTCAGTTTGGCATCAAGCAAAGGAGCAAAGGGGAATAAAGAGCAGAGTGTGAATCTTCCCTCATTCTTCATACTTTATATGTTAATGTGGGCTGTTGGGGTTTTGTCTAGGTAGTGCTAGGCATAGGATTCAGAATTTCATGAGTGGTAGGCAACTGCTACATCAGTACTCCTGAAGGATGAATTTTCAAGTTAATCTTAGTAGAAGTAGAGGCAGCAGAAAGCTCCAGGAAATAAAAGACACTTCATTTTGTTACATTGTTCTTTACATGGATAGGTGTATGGGGTAGGGTAGGAAACATTGGTGCTGGGGCTTCCCCCACACATAGACCCTCCCTCCTTCCAAATGATCATCACTCATGAAGAATTCCACACACTCTGACCCATGGCCCAGCCCATCCTGCTGCTCATTTACAACACCAGCTCTCCTTCCTGACTACTTTGCTTCTATTGGTTTCATGTTTATTATTTCACTAGTCAGTGGAACTCCAAATCTACTGCTTTTTCCATACACTTCAAACCACTACAATTGAAAAATTAAAGTGTATCTTCCTTGGCTTAAACCACTACTGTTCTAAGTCCTTGTTCTTATCTCTGCTAAAACCAAGCAACTATTTGAACCTGTCTCAGAGGCTTGTTCTAAGTTTGAAATGAACTAATCCGGATACATAGAAGCACAGATATACATTAGTTCTTATGACAGTCCACTGTTACAGATATCGTTCTAACCCTGGGTTATGCCCATCTCTGATGCAATCTCCCTTTTGTCCTTCCAAGGAACTGGTCCAGGGACACTTCTGTCAATTCTTATTCTAACATAACCCTGAACCATCCTATTTTTTTCTTGGGGTACTCCAAATCTGGTTAAGAAAAATGTGTAACTTTTGTCTTGGTGCTGATGCTTTTGCACTGATCCTTCATTTTCTCCCACTGCATGGTCCTTGTGCTCCTACAGGATTCAAGGCTTCTACTTAGAAGGAATATACTGAAGAATGAACAAACCGCCTGTGAAAATCTCTACTCCACAGACATAGTTTCCAAAACCAGCCCAACCCCACAGCTAATCCTTTGACCTCGCTCCTCCTCACAAACAGTCTCCACCCATCCACCTCCGCTTTGTTTTTGTAAAAACCCAGAATATCCAGAGCTTGGCCCCACCCTTGAGAAATTCAATCTGATGTTTGCCTCCTAGCCATAGCCTGCATAAACAATGACTTATGTTCTCCACACCTACCAGGTCTAGATTTTGTTTGAAACTTGACTTTTCAGAGTCTATCGGGAGTTTCTCGAATTCTCAGCTCTCTTCCAAACCTTGATACTCCCTAACACAGAGATATGCTTATTGGAAGAGATATGTTTTTTGGAAATCACAGCTATGCTCAGTCAACATTCATAAAATCACTATCCTTCAGTTTCCACTCAGTGTCATATGGATTTTGAGTGAAGTGTACAACAAGCTGTGCTGAAGTGTTATTTAACGACCATCAGTTTGTATATCCATTTTGAAGGATCTAATATACTCCCAACCATGTTGGTGCCAGATGTCTTCAAGCTACAGTGCACCTCAATTCTTCTGTTGTCAAAAGCGGATTACGATGGCCTCCATTTCCTAATCTTTCCAAATAGCAATCCCCACACTCCCCTACTTACCAACTCATCGGCCTTCTATGACAGAGGCAATGCCTTAAGCTTGTGTCTTCACTTTATAGGGTTCTGGTTAGCCACCATTCACTGTGAGTCTTTATTTGCCTTTGGCTTTAAGAGACTCAGTATATGCAAGACTCTGCTGAAAGAAGGCAAAGGTTCTGCCATTTCTCTTTTTCTCTGATGCTCAAGTATCCAAAAGAATACTCTGTAAGCCTACTCCTTTTTTGCTTAAAACAAAAAAAGTACTTTTTCAGACTGCAGGAAATATACCTCACCTTGAAACATGGTGCCTTTTTGTTGGTATTCTTTATCTGTAATCTTTTGTATCAGACAGTAGAAATTCTCAGTGCTTGTCCTTGTGAGAAACATCAGTTCTTGCCTTTGACTCTGCTCTGCATAGTCTCTTCCAATAACTAATATCATAATCATAGGAAAATTATGTCTTCAAATTATAAGCTGCTAAAATTAGGGCAATAAACTCTGTAAAAATTGCATCCCACAACTTTAGCTACCATATCAATATCCAGTTAGGAGCCTAGAACTTGACACAGCACACGCGCGCGCGCACGCGCGCGCGCGCGCACACACACACACACACACAGACACAGACACACACACACACACACACACACACAGAGAGAGAGAGAGAGAGAGAGAGAGAATCATATACATAGCATATTTTAGATATTGTTGTTCTAGTTAACAACACATTTCACATAAAAGAATATTCCATGAAGAATTTAATGAAGTTGAAAAAAAAATCTCCATGACCTAGGTCCTTTATTAGCCATTGTGGCACAACCTGCCTCATGGGGTGCCTATTGTGTTTTATAGTCGTGAGACTATATTAGGAATGAAATGTATTTAGCTCAATCACACTGCTAGTCATAAAAGCACAGAGCATACAATTATATATGTTCACAGTACCTGATATAATGAACAGTAATAAATAACTAGTGTATGTTATGGTTTATACTTTCTATTATCTTACTATTTATTCCTTTTACATATATGAAAACAAAGTTTATTATAAAGCAGTATAATATGCATTAGTTCAGGTGCAATCTTCTATAGCTCAGATTGGTTCTTAACAGTATTACAAACACTTGTGCTTTTATCTCATCTTGTATTATTCAGATGGTCCTAGAATAAATGAATTATAATATATATGTAATTTTATATGTGCCCATACATATATGTACATATATACAGATTATACTTATGTATATATGATAGCTTGGGTATATGTATAATTGTACTTTGTGATTTTTATACAATAAAATTGTCAAGACATGCTACTCACCTTCTCTGTGCATGCTGGTACGTGTGTGCCTCTGTGTGTGTGTGTGTGTGTGTGTGTGTGCATGTGCGTGTGCGTGTGTGTGTGTGTGTGTGTGTGTGTGTGTGTGTGTGTGTGTGTGTGTGTGTGTGTGTTTGAAATTTGACTTAACAGTTCAAATATCCCATTAGGTAAACATGTCTTGTGTCTCAGAGATGAAGAAACTAATGTCTCTCAAAGTTAACTAACATATTCAATGGCTTTAAATGAAAATTTCAAATGAGATCCACAGTATACAACAGTAACGCTTTTAACACTATTGTATTGCCTTCCCCCAAAATATGTAAAAGTCTAATGTTTAAGGAGATATAATATTATTTTTAATTTGTTTACTAACGTTTGTATATGCTATATTTCAGAACGTACAAAATTAAGCTTACTACGTACAAAATGAGCTTTATATCCTACTGCCTTCTGGGTTTTCACACATGTCCTTGAGTTTGGGAGACGAAAATCAGGTACTTGGATAATTGTGCCCGGACAATGCAGTGTATAACTTAATGTTTGTCAACTGCTTGTAGTCATTCTCATGTTGACCTTCTGGGGACACAGTAACAGTGACCATATCCACTCCATATCCACTGTCCTCTACGGCTGGAAAAGATCATGAGACTCATAGCCGTGTGGCAGAGAAGGACAATGACAAGGGTGTCTCTCCTGGGATGGAACATTGCCTTCATAGCTGGAAAGGGACATCATCTGGGATATGTCTTCGCCTCCCTGGACAGTGCTATTATAAACAGTGACAACTTTGCCCATCTGGCAACCAGACTAAAGCCACATCAGAACCACAGAAACACCCATTCATAGAGGTACGGGCTTTAAGTTATAGAAATTTCAAAAGTACATGTACCCATAATACAACCATGGTTTTCTAACTGGTACAAGTTCACAGCTTCACAAATGACTTATCCAAGATTATATAGCTAGGAAATGCCAACACCTTTCTCAGAGCCTCATAAATGCCAAAGCAAATGTTTAATAGGTTCATTGCTTGGAGAATAAGACTGTATTTTTCTCAGGAGCCTAAAATGTGGGTATTCCATGGTTTGCCTGTGTTTGAAACCTTGCATTTGAGTAGAATAAATCAAGCATGTAATATTCTTTTGTTTTATATCTAAGACAAGAAATCCATGCTTGATCTTTTCGGTGAAAAGCTTAGTCTGAGGGACAATCTTCATTTATGCATCAGACAAATACTGTTCACCTCAGATGGCCTGCCTGTCAGTGAGGAGGGACCCGGTATTTGGCTGACAGGTGTGGCAGCACCACTCAGGGTGTGACATGCTTTGTGAGCTACTGGGGCCCAATGCTGACTTTGGATGAGCTCACAGGAAAGGTGGAGAAACCGAGACTTGCCATATAAACATGGCCCCTCTCCTGGTACACGGCACATTCGGCCTCACGTCAATCTCGGATCACAAGCCTCTGCACCACAGCCCTCTCCGCCATGAAGCTCTTTGGTGGTCTCCTGCTGCTTTTCACAGCAACCTATTTCTGCAACTGCTCTGGTGACTTGGGTAAGACAGTGTCACATACAGTCCTGAAGGTTTTATTTTCATATACTTTCTCCCAGGATCTAAGCTGCTGACATAAATATCTAATCAAGTGGATTTAAAATGAGAGAGGGACCGTGGTTCTGCCTGTACTTTGAGAGAGTGGAATCTAATCTCTTCCCTTGCAAGAATTCTTACTTGGTACCCATGGACAAAAAAAAGGTCCTAATTTCTCTATAAATATTTATTGCATAATGATACCTGCAGCTGTGTCAGTAGATGGCTATTCCTCAGTGCAGGGATACAGAGGTCCTTAGGTGTCTTCCTGGGTCTATATAGTAGAATCTAAATAAAAGACACTTCTCTGGAGGTCTCAAGCTAATGATTCAACTTTTAAATTGTGAAGAGTATGTAGTTAAAATAAATTTCTAACTTGTACTAAAAGACATCTGTTTACTTTTCTGTTTGTTTGTTTGTTTGTTTGGTACAGAGTTGTAGGTGGTCTGGGACTTGCTATGTAGAGTAGGCTGTCCTTGAATTCACAGGGATTTACCTGCTTTTGTCACAGAATGCTTTGGTTTAATGTGTGCACTACCAAATATATGTTGATTAGGAGAGAAAGTATATCAGTGATAAGGCTGTAGTGGCAACTGTCTTTATCAAATACATCATAGCCTCCAGAAAGAATAAATACATTTGCCTTCTGATTCAAGGGCTTATGACCATTCAAGTCCCTAAACAAACAGCTGTGATTTTGCATAATGATGTGGTCTATTGAGATACATTGCCAGGAGAAATGAAGTCTTTAACTGAGGGAAAAAAAATCCCCATTGATTAATGAAATCCCAGGGTTTGCTTTATTTGTAATGCTTCCATTGTATTTGTCTTTCAGAAGTTACCAGCCACCCTCCAGCAACAGTAAGTATATTGAACAAATTTTTAATTTCAATTTCTATTGACTGTCACTTATTCAACAAATATTTATGAAACATCGATACATAGTTCATATATGTTTAAGGAAAGCAACAGAGGAGACAGGCACAGATGAAGAAATGTTTTTCTACATTTGTAAATGGCCAATATAAGTAGAATGTTTCTTATGCAGGTCTCCTAAGTATTAAATAATGGAAATTCACGTAACACAAAGTTAATGGTGTGGAAAGAACCCATAATCCTACTATTTTATTTATAAACTGTAAGCCTAGATCGGGTGGTTTGGGGTTCTACTAACTTATTCCCCAGCTATGAAGTCCCTTGTTACTGTTTCTCCTGGCCACATGCTCATAGTCCATCTCCTCTCAGGGTCGCCTCCTCCACCTTTGTCTTCTTTATTCCCCCTCCCCCTCTACCAGCAACCCCCCCATCACTGGATCGTCAAGTCCCACCTTTCTCCCTCCACAGCCCAATCACAGACTCTAGCCTTTTATTGGCCAGTTAAATTGAGCAGCAAGGTTCACATAGCATCACTTGGTGTAGGTGAGGATCTGCTCATGGGGGAGGGGAGACAGGGGTGGTGTTTGGGGGTGTGGACCACCTCTTGAGAAGCCGGTATTTAGCATTAGAATACAGGTGACATCCAGCCCACTACATAATTGTAAGGCACAGAAATGGCCAGCAATTGCTCACCAAGTGTGGCCTTATAAAGTAGGAAGGGTACTGGCACTACTGGGATTTGTCATGATGGTGATGGGACTCTTTCTAAAAGCAACTTCAACAGCATCAGAACGCCTGAGTTGTAGTCTGGCTAGTTGATCCAAGGTAGTTATCCTTGTGATATTTGAGAAAATCAAGACATTCTCTTGTGTCTGACTAGGTGGACTGTGATATCTACAAGAAGTACCCAGTGGTAGCCATCCCTTGCCCCATTGAAAACATACCAGTTTGTGGATCTGACTATATCACTTATGGGAATAAATGCAAGTTGTGTACAGAGATCTTGTGAGTATCCAATACAAAGAAACAATCTCCAGGAACAATGTTCTCTACTCAAATCCTTCCTTTTCCCAAGATCCCTCTTAACTCTTTGTAGTCTACATTTTCCCATTGCAGAATAAAATGTGGGAACAAAAATCGGCAAGCTATCAGGCCAGCTTGAACTGCTCCTATCCGGTCCACAGATCCAATTATTGTAATTCTGAGAAGTTTTTAGGTTTTCAAACTCTTATTTGCCTCTGAAATCTGAAGGCAAGTCAGGAGTCACCCAAACTGGCGATGTGGAGTGATCCTCACACCTAAGTTCAATTTTTACTATTTTATGAAGTTGAGCTCCATATAGCTCCCGATTTTAAAAAAGGACTATGAATAGCTGAAATACACTATCCTATATGATTTCTAAAATACTACACACCTTTAATGCATCTGGCCTTTATCACGTTCTTATAGACACTAAGCATCAGCAGTCTTAAGGGAGATAGCCATTGAAATTGATTGTTTTCCTTTTGTATAAAATGAGGAATGCAGTCTGAAATTATTGGATCAAAATCCCATGGGCATGATTTGTTTAGGTATTTTGTTTGGCCTATACAGTGTTTGGAAAAATAGTTACTAGGCAGATACCACCTTTTTAAAATGTAAAATGCACTTGCTATCATATAGCAAATTTAACTTTTATCATTCTAACTATTTTTTAATCCACTGGTGTTGGGACACTTATCTCATGTCCCAAGTTCTTGTCATTGTGACTATTTTAGCAAATTAGAATCACAGGTTGGGGTTGAGCCCAGAGAACATGTCTACATATACATTTATGTTTGGAAAGTTTCATTTCATGAAAGGAAAGATTCTTTAACACAGACACCTCTACAGCCCTAGACTATGAAACTGGGCATGTTCAAGACCATGAGCACTGAGAGGGAGACATGGCGGAAGGCTTCCTCTCTATGCTGGTACCCGGCTCCATCACTGCCCCACTGACCAAGAAAAGCTGAAAGACTACCTCCACTCCTTTTGTGGAGTCTTCTTTGTTCTTTTGCTACCTCGAGTAATCTTCCTGCCTCTGGGGTCAGTGGAAGAAGGATGGGATGGAACTCTGACTGAAGCAGAGAACTTCTGTTCTGTGGCATGGTGTTCTGGAATTCAGATTCACAGTTTTGTGGAGAGAAGTTCCGCTCCACAGTCCTGTTCTTGGCCATAAAGAAGCCCTTGGTTCCCCATCCAGGAAAGGGGAAATCATTTGAAATGTAATAAAGAATATATCAAATAAAAAAAAGAAGCCCCACCCCTGCTTTCAATGTTTCTGTACTTCTTTTCAACTTTTATGTTTCTGCCTTTGTTCATTCTTGTTTATCATGTCTTCCCTCAGGAGAAGTAATGGAAAAATCCAGTTTCTTCATGAAGGGCACTGCTGACCTCTCCTCGGACAAAGAGAGAACAGTGTGCATTACGAGTGGGCTGTGATGGAGGTCTCTTCTTTGCTGATGTTCTGGTGGAGTCGGATCTAGATTCTGTCACCGTCGCTGACTGTGGAAAGTCCTGGTGATCATTCCTATCAACTAGTGTCTCCTGATGTGTTACCTGATAAGCTTTGGCATCTGGATTAAAATAAATCCCTCCAGAAAGTTTACTTTTACTTCTGTTTGTATTTGATTCATGGATGAGTTACAGGACCAAAATATAAAGTAATTAGAGAAAAAGACAACAGTTGTTCAGGAGACAGTTTTGAACAATAAACACTGATTGGTTTTCAAAACAAAGCACACACAGATGTTCAGTTCAGTCCTCCCCTCTTCGAGTCTATAACTAATCTGTGGATGATATTCATGGTTTTTTAAAATTTTTTTATTTTCTATATTCTTCGTTTACATTCCAAATGCTTTCCCCTTTCCCAGTCCCCCCTCACCATATGTCCCATAAGTCCTCTTCCCTCTGCCCAATCTCCAATCACCCCTGCCCCATTTCTTTGTTCTAGTACTCCCCTACCATACTGGATCAAGTCTTTTCAGGACCAGGGCCCTCTCCTTCCTTTTTCTTGGGAATCATATGATTTGCTAATTGTTACTTGCATATTCAGAGCTTCTGGGCTAATTAATATCCACTTATAAGTGATTGCATTTCATGTGTATTCTTATGTGATTGGGTTACCTCACTTAGGATGATATTTTCCAGTTCCAACCATTTGCCTACAAATTTCATGAATTCATTGTTTTTAATTACTGAGTAGTATTCCATTGTATAAATATACCACATTTTCTGTATCCATTCATCCATTGAGGAACACCTGGGTTCTTTCCAGCTTCTGGCTATTATAAATAAGGCTGCCACGAACATAATGGAGCATGTGTCTTTGTTGCATGCAGGGAAATCCTCTGGGTATATGCCCAGGAATGGTATGACAGAGTCTTCTGGAAGTGTCATGCCCAATTTTCTTAGGAACCGCCAGACTGATTTCCAGAGTGGTTGTACCTTCTTGCAATCCCACCAACAGTGGAGGAATGTTCCTCTTTCTCCACATCCTCGTGAGCATCTGCTGTCTCTTGAGTTTTTTTTTAAATTTTTATTTTCTATATTATTTGTTTACATTCCAAAGGCTTTCCCCTTTCCCAGTTCCCCCCACCATATGTCCCATAATTCCTCTCCCCCCAACTATTCCCCAATCATTCCCCCCCCACGATTTTCCCAGTTCCCCCCCCCACCATATGTCCCATAATTCCTCCCCCCCCAACTATTCCCCAATCATTCCCCCCCCCACGATTTCTCTGTTCTGGGTCTACAAAACTGGATCCAATCTTTACAGGCCCAGGGTCCTCTCCTTTCTTCTTCTTGGGAATCATTTGACTTGCTAATTGTGTCTTGAGTATTTAGGGTTTCTGGGCTCATTAATATCCACTTATCAGTGATTGCATTTCATGTGTACTCTTTTGTGATTGGGTTAACTCACTTAGGATAATATTTTCCAGATCTAACCATTTACCTACAAATTGCTGAGTTCATTATTTTTAATTGCTGAGTAGTACTCCATTGTATAAATATATCACATTTTCTGTATCCATTCCTCTTTTGAGTAGTATTCTATTGTATATTCTGACTGGTGTGAGGTGAAATCTCAGGGTTGTTTTGATTTGCATTTCCCTGATGACTAGTGATGTTGAACATCTCTTAAGGTGTTTCTCAGCCATCCGAATTTCTTCAGGTGAAAATTCTTTGTTTAGCTCTGTACCCCATTTTTAATAGGATTGTTTGGTTCTCTGGGGTCTAACTTCTTGAGTTCTTTGTATATATTGGATATTAGCCCTCTGTCAGATGTGGGGTTGATGAAGATCTTTTCCCAATTAGTTGGTTGCTGTTTTGTCCTTCTGACTGTGACCTTAGCTTTATAAAAACTTTGTAATTTTATGAGGTCCCATTTGTCAATTCTTGATCTTAGAGCATAAGCTATTGGTGTTCTGTTCAGGAACTTTCCCCCAGTACCCATGTCCTCCAGGGTCTTCCCCAGTCTCTTTTCTATTAGTTTCAGTGTGTCTGGTTTTATGTGGAGGTCCTTGATCCACTTGGAGTTGATCTTAGTACAAGGAGATGAGAGTGGATCAATTCGCATTCTTCTGCATGCTGACCTCCAGTTGAACAGACATCATTTGTAGAATGGTGAATTTGTTGAAGTGGATGGCTGTAGCTCCTTTATCAAAGATCAAGTGACCATAATTCTGTGGGTTCATTTCCAGGTCTTCAATTCTATTCCATTGATCTACTTGCCTGTCACTGTACCAATACCATTTTGTTTGTTTGTTTGTTTGTTTGTTGCTTGGTTGGTTTTTCGAGACAGGGTTTTTCTGTGTGGCCCTGGCTGTCCTGGAACTCCCTCTGTAGACCAGGCTGGCCTCGAATTCAGAAATCCACCTGCCTCTGCCTCCCAAGTGCTGGGATTACAGGCGTCCTCCACCACCGCCTGGCTTTTTTTTTTTTCATGCAGTTTTTAACACAATTGCTCTGTAGTACTGCTTGAGGTTGGGGATATTAATTCCCCCAGAAGTTCTTTTATTGGTGAGAATAGTTTTAGCTATCCTGGGCTTTTTGTTATTCCAGATGAATTTGAGAATTGCTCTTTCTAAATCTATGAAGAATTGATTTGGGATTTTGATGGGGATTGCACTGAATATGTAGATTGCTTTTGGCAAGATGACCATTTTTACTATATTAATCCTGCCAATCCAAGAGCATGAAATATTTTTCCATCTTCTGAGGTCTTCTTTGATTTCTTTTTTCAAAGACTTGGAGTTCTTGTCATACAGATCTTTCACTTGTTTGGTTAGAATCACGCCAAGATACTTTATATTGTTTTTGGCTATTGTGAAGGGTGTCATTTCCCTAACTTCTTTCTCAGCCTGCTTATTCCTTGAGTATAGGAAGGCTACTGACTTGCTGGCAGAGCAGCATACACTCCCTACAGCTGGGCCATCTTTCCAGTACCGTGCAAATAATTTTGGAGAAGAATATTTTGCATTTGCTCTTTTCATTGTTTTCCTTTTAGCTGATAACAAACAAGGTTAATTTGGTTATATTCATTATCTCCAAAGTGTTTTTAATTAGCCTGTTAGTTATATAAAATGATACATTTCATTTTAAAATTTTTTTAATAAATGCATATAAGTGCATGTTTTAAAGTTGTTTTGAAGTCACTACATTTACTTAAATCTGACTAATAAGTTAATCAAGGAAGACCATTGGAGGAGGCGTTTGAGTTAGAGTGTGCAAAGCGATCCTGAGATTAAAAAAATAAGAAATCACACACACACACACACAAACATGCACTCATAAAACCAGGTTCCACCCATGAGAAACAACAGGTGGTATTTTGCCTTTTTTTAGTCTTAGTTACTTTACCTGACATGGTTCCACATATATTCCTGTGAATACGATGATTTCATTTTTATTTATGACTGAATAAACTTCCACGTACATCTGTAAAAGTGTAAAAAAGAAATGAGGACCTCGATAATGGGAAATCAGGAAACAGGAAACAGGAACACACAAAAAAACTGTCATTGGTCACATACTTCGGCCTCTTCTTTGTTCTCGCAAGCACTCACCCCTCCATTTTCCAGTCATCTCCAGAGAATCATGTCTAAAGCAAAGACCACATCCCTCACTCATCACTAACAAGTGCTTTGGCAAGTCTTACTCCCCACAGCCTTGCTGTAGCAGCCTCTCGCTCCCCCAAACCCTCCTCTCCATTTTCTCCTCTCCTCCACTCTCGTCCCCCCTCACTCAGAAAGTCCTACGATCACTTCACGTTAGCACATGCGTATACTTCTTCCCGGCTTTCTGGTTTCTACACCACCTTTCAGCCCTAATGCTCTCATCTCTAAAAGGCTTGTCCTCTGTGGTTTTTTTCTCCTAGATTAGCTCTTATAATACTCTACTTCTGTTCTAGTACTATCTGCCTTCTATGCTATATTGAGAACCATATGTTCAATTTTTAAATAAATTGAATTTTGGCACTAAATAAGAAATCAGCCAAAAAACATAATTCTAGTGTCAACGCCTGATCTAGTTTTGTGAGTTGGCGTTCTGCACCAACCCACACTGAATGGTTCCTCATGCTTGCTGAAGGACTTAAAAATACACAAATAATGGAGAGTAATTAATGCCTCTATGAACATTCAGGGAGTAGCCAACAGGCAGTGAGCTTGTACATGCCATAATCTGAGACTCCTTATTACACTTTCTTGCCATCTCATGTAACACCACTTTGGAATTTTTCTTTACAACTAGAAAAGAAAATTGCCGTAAGGTTTTAAAAATACACAAATAAAGTAACTTAAAGTGAATCTGTTACATAGCCAAAGATCTGTTTCCAGAACTGAAGTTGACACATATTCTAAGACACCTCACCCTGTTTCATTTCTAACTAGATTGTCTGCATATTTGAGTAAAGCAGACATTACTTCACCCAAAATATAAGTCTTTCTGAAACAAGTAACCCAAGTCTGTGTCAGAGAGCAAGATTTCGAAGTAATAACTGCCATGTTTTTTAACAGTAAGCATGCAGATCCTGGCTATAGAAGTGATAATGGCCTTGATTAAACACACAGTCATGGATGCATCCAGCAGACTCAGACACCCAAAGTCATGAGCCAATATGGAAGTAATCTTTTGAAGAGCTCTGTGTAAACAAAGGAAAGAGCCTATAAAAATGTTCCTGGAAGCTCAGATCACTTGAGTTGTTGAATCCTCTTTGGAGTGTGAAGCATCTGATACTCACAAGCAGGCTCAGAGGCTAAAAATGACTAAAGCTAGCCGGCCACCCTCTGGAGGCTCCTCAAAGGAGCGTGGCTGTGGAGCGCCATCATGTTCTTAACCTCGCTACTCCTCATCTGTGGTTTTAAGTGCCTGTATGTGAGCACTCTGCTCTGAGGATGGCCACACCACACCTATTCTCTGTGACTTCCTGCACCCTGAACCTACATTCTGTGCCTCTGGGGCATGTTCCCTTCTTCCCTACACCTTACTCCTTCTAGAAATGAAGCCTAATGATACACACTCAAACCACCACAGACTGGAAGATTTATCATGCTTCTGCTCTACCTGTCAGTTTGGGCTCCACTTCCTTAATTACTGTGAGTTCCAGAGATTACCACACGTTTTTGTTGGGGTAATCACCACACCCAGTAGCTCCTCCCTATCCTGTAAATTATTTGTAAGGTTTCTATGATGCAATGGTTAGCCTCCGGGATACTGCAAAGGTGGAAAGCACTCAGGTCAAGGCTAGGTTAGCCGTTTCTGGGTAACCTCAGGTAGATGGTTTGTCTTTTGAGTTTTAGTGTCCAGCTCCCAAAACAAGTATACTGTTTCTTTTAGGTTGGCTTCAACCAAGGTATACAGAATATTGACCAAGCCAGCTCAGTCAGTCCACAGGTTCTCCAGTACAGGAGCAAGGATTAAAAAGCAAAAAGACAATTAGATAACATTGTAGCATGACCCCAGCCAGTTCTGAGACTGAGGTGGGTCTATTTTTTTTCCCAATCTGCTTTTATACCATTTTAATTACATGCAAGCAATAAGGTTGGTTCTAGGTTAAGGAACAAGCAAGACCATAAACACAAATAGGCAAGGAACAAACAAGACAATGAGCACAGTCCTATGATCACTCCTGAGATCACTGTTTCTAAGAGCTCATCTGGATGACCACGATATCTGAGCTTACTTCCCTGTCCCAGTCCAAAGCCATAGTCTTGCCTGAGCCTGCTTCTTTGTTCTCGCCTAGAATGAGATTTCTGCCTCAGCTTACTCCCTTGCCATGGCTCCTGCCTGAAGCCCATTTCCCTGTCCGGCCCAATGGCCAATTCCTGCCACGTGGTCCCAAAAGCTCTCCACAGAATATATAATACTGTGCCTGATATGTAGTTAGCCAACAAATGGTGGGTTTAAGAAACAATTGCAAACATCTGTGATGGTCATAGACTTCCTGCTAATTACATAGGTAATTTTGAACTTACGTTTTTTTTTCCCCAACCTCTATCCTAAGTACCATCCCAGCCTGCACTTGCCCTGAACTACCACACCTGTCATACTAGAAGTCAACCAAGTGCCTTGACTGTGACAAAATAAAAATATACAACCACCTATCAGAGACTTTGGAAGACCTATGGCATTTTCTGATTTGATTAAAAAACTAAAATGAAGCTGCTTTTGACATTTCAAAGTTTCTATCTGTGATGGACAACAAAAAACTACAATGTATCTCTCCTGCTTTTAGGATTTCTCATAGCAGGGTTCTGGTTTTCGTGATATTATTTTTCTGCTACCAACCATATAGGTAATTGGGCCTCACTTGAATATGTAATTTTTAAACTTTCAGAAAAAAAATCATTAAAACAAACCCAATTTTGAGTGTATTTAAAGCTATATACTCACTATTCTAATGCCTTAGATTCCTCCTGCCAGATTCTATATTGCTTGAAAACAGCAAATGGGACAAGTATTATCCAGCAAATACAAAGAGCAGGAGAGCTCTATCACTGCCTCCACACGTGAAGAAATGTTTCCTAATGAGCTAATGATGGTTAATGAGTTTTTACCTAAGGAAGGAGGCAGAGATGGATTCGGGGTCAGCTGGTGGCCAGAGTATCAATCAGTAAAGAACACGTGTGAGGGAATAAGTTTATGAAACATTGAGAAGAAACAGTTCATGCACCTGGTTGATGAACATTGGAATGTTTGTGTTATTAAACCACATGTCTGCCATATGCGTTCTTACATTACTCATGACTTGTGATTAAATAAGTAAGACACAGGGCAGACAGGCAGTAGAAGTAGATGGTTCTAAGTGTATGTTAGCTCTGAGTTTGGGATTTGCTAAGAGCACTAATACACTTAATTTTAAGGAAAATGTGCTGCTTTCTCAAATATTATAGGCTTCTTTGACCATGAGGACATTTTGTTTCTAGTGACCTATTAGTTTGCTAAAATAGGGTATGGCCATGGAATCAACCTAAAAAGGCCAAATGAGCTAATCAGAGAAAGCACAGGACGTAGCAGGAATGTATCGTTCTGGTTGCTTTTCTTCTTTCTCTATAAAATCTTCCATGATGAACAAAATTCAGGAAAACTTGAGAAAAAAAATTTTTTAAAGATTTATTTATTTATAATATGTGAGTACACTGTAGCTGTCTTCAAACACTCCAGAAGAGGGCACCAGATCTCATTATAGATGGTTGTGAGCCACCATGTGGTTGCTAGGAATTGAACTCAGGGCCTCTGGAAGAGCAGTCAGTCCTCTTAACTGCTGAGCCATCTCTCTAGCCCCTAAACTTTTTGATAAAAAAGGAACTGTGGAATTTATCCAGCTTAAGAAGGAAAACTTATAATCCATCAGGGTTTGGGAATTCGCCAAAAAGTTGTAGTGCCTTTTAAAAACTATTTAGAAATAAAACAAGAATCACAATAGAAAGTCAAGACAAGCACATCATGTTTTTTTAAATATTCTTTTTCTTCATAAGATAGTTTTGTTCTTGATTATCAGTGAACATTCATTAAACAAAAAGGTGTTTTCTTGCAACCTTTTTATACTTGTGTGTCATATCCCTCCCCCTAGTCAAGGCTCATTATCTTCCTTCCTTCTCCTTTTCTTCTTTACTGGCTCCCTTTCTGCTCTTAATACTTCACTTTATGCTTTAAAGTCATGCGTATATATTTTAATTATATATACATATATATTACATATAATTATACATATATACATATAATAATATGTATATATAATTACATTGATAAGTAGATAAGTGGAAAACTGACATATTTCTCTTTCTCAGTGTAGCTTATTTTGCTTAGTATGGTGATCTTTACATCTATTCTTTTTCCTGCAAATGCCATGATTTTATTTTGTTTATGGGTGAATAAATTTCTATGTACACAAGGAAGATTTTCCTCATCTGTCCTCCTGACTCAGGAAAATTACAATCTTTAAGAAGCCATTTAGTTTTTACATGCATAACTGATGTTTACATACTGACACAAACATTATAAATACGATTTTACTTATATTATATTTATGTATAAATTACAAGAATATTTGTATATCTATAGCCTTTTTTTCTCTCCACCCTAAATCGTGACTTGCTAAAATGTTTGGGATACATAATAGCATTAAAAATGTAACTCTAAAAATAACAATATAACATTTCAGTTTTTATATAAGCATATTAATAAAAGTGACATTTACTTTATAATGATTTCATGACATGAAATAGTAGCTACAATTTTTATGTGATTAAATGTTTTGGTTTTTTCCCCATTATCTTTGTGAGGACTGCAACTGCTTCAAGAACTGGCACTTAAGACCTCATGAAGACCAATGGTCTTCCAACAGCTCTCTGATGAGTTCTAGTAGACCCTAGAATCACAGTGGCAGCAGCAAATAAATAAATAGAAAGTGCCCCAATGAGCCACCCTGCTCTTCTGCTGTGTCTCAGAAATGCTTCTGTTCACTATTGTCTAGCTGTGTAAACGTGAACAAGTTTCTAATCTCTTTGGCTCAACTTCCTTCCTCTTCAGTTATGTTTGTATTATCTTTGTATCCACTCCATAAGATTTGTGTACATTCTAAATGAGATCATAATTGGAAAGTATTTAGACTGTCCAAGAGCACTGCAAGAATTCATTAAGTATCTTTATCAGTGTTGACAAGCACAAGACATGGAGGGCTACCGTCCTCACATGCAAGGCAGAGATGGCTTTCCTGTGATTCATCAGATACCGACACGGGTTCTTCCATCCCGAGGCAGAAGCAAGTGCTCACTATCTGGAGCAGACAGAAACCCTATCAAAGCTCTTAGTTTTATCAACATCAATTGAAATTATAAGCTCTTCAGGTCAGAGAGAATAAGCTCTTCAGAGAACATCAAATTGAGGCACTTCTTGATGTTTCTAAGGTACTTCTTGGGTACTGCCTAAGCTTACAAACACTAGTTGAAGAAAATCTTGGGTCAGTTCCTGAATTCAATGCATAATATTATGATCTCATTTATTAAAAAGAAAACTTAAAAACCACACAATCCAATGAATACAGGCTTTATATTATATCCAGATTACAAAATTATTCATGATATCCATAACATTCACCATAGTATATCTAAGACCTAGTTTTCTTAAAAGCTTAATATGTAAGACTCAAAAACAGAAGGCAAACAAGTTAACTCCTACCATGTCTTTCTCCTTACTTAAGAACAGTGAGAGTTAAGGACAAATATGTTCTTCAACACAAAATGGAAATGATGGAACTTTGACTGACAACAGTGTTGGCTTCAGAATGAAGCTCTTAATCAACCCATATTTTGCTTCCCAGTAGCACCATTTTGCCAATTCTTATAACAACACGCTGAGATAAATTCCTAGCTGTGATCTCTGTCACACTTCTCAGGCCTTTGTCACTATGCCCGTTTTATGTTGCTGACCATGACTTTTGGCCTGTGAACCATAAGTGTAAGGTGAAGTTCCATCATTTTCTCATAAAGCTGTGGATGGATTGGTAAATATAATTTAATTTTTAATGCTTTAATTAATATAGAATTATATCACTTCCTCCTAGTCTCCCTTTCCGACCACTCTCAGTTAACCTCCCTTAAACCCCTTTCATGTCCCACAACTCACACATTAATAGCCTCTTTTTTAACTATTGTTACATACATACATATATGTTATATTACATACATATATGTTACATTACCTACATATATGTGTGTATGTTTATATGTATAATCCGATGAGTCTATTTTTGTCTGTGTTATGTACATGGGTTCAAGGTTGAGCACTTGGCATTGAACAACCAATGAAGGGGCTCATTCCTGAGAGAGGCTAATTCTCCTTCTCCTAGCATTCATTAGAGTTATCTGTAGCTCTTGGCATAGGCGTGGGACTTGACAAAATTTTCCTCCTTCCATATTCACCCATACATTGATATTGCCATTGTTCCGATCTTGTTTATTTAAACATTTCTAGGACAGACTGTTCCACCCCAGACTCCTTGGTATTCTGGCTCTTACGTTCTTTCCACCTTTTCTTCCTCAATGTAGGACTATGATGAAGATGTATCCACTGAGGCTGGGTCCCCCCTAATCATTGATCTCTGCATTGTGTCCAGCTGCAGTTTTCTACAATAGTCTCCATTTGCTGTTAATTGAGGCATTTTTGGTAAGGGATGGTAGCTATATTTACCTGTGGTGTAAGAACAAGATTTAGAATATGCTAAGGAATTATGTCGGTCTACCAAAGTGGCAGAAGGCAAATCTTTTCTGAAAATCCACGAGCCTTGAATAGTTGTATTCAAGTACCAGGATCTCCAGTACCAGGCATGGTTTCCTTCCTATGCATATCTTTATGCATATCTTGCCATGCTGGTAACTGCTATGATTTATGGATGTTACAGTTGAGTAAGATTGGTTAATTTCTTTTCTCCCTTGGGAGATTGCATAGTATATTTTTGAAACCATGGAAACAGACCATAGGAAAGACGTTTAGTTCCAATCCAGTTCAAATCATCTGAGTCCTATCTTCTAAGTGTACAGTGTCTTCAACAATAGAGACAGGCCTCTCCTCAAACCCTGAGAGGCAACCGAGGGCTACATCAATAATCTATAGTGTTTTAGGAGTCACCTGGATGACACTGATCACCTGCTTGAAAGGAGGGTTTCTTGTACCTGGTACTGGGGGTTTTGTTAGTCTACAGTACCTATGGGCACCATTAATTATAGGATTGGTAGCAGAAAATTGTATGGAGCATCATTGATCCAAGCAGCTTAACTTTCTTCCACTGTAAATACATACAAACATACATACACACACACACACACACACACACACACACACACATACACACATATATATTTATAAATAAGATGTGTGCATGTGTGTATATATATACATAATATACATATGTATAGATACATACATAAACATACTTAGATGCATTGTATATAATTTTAGGTAGCTATAAAGTAAGTAAAGATAATGTGATTTTTGAGGCTTTATCAAACATCTTTAGTGCCATTTACCCCTTATTCCTCCTTTCTCTTCTGTGTTGACTGCCTCCCTCCTCCCCAGCTGGACCTCCACCCCTGTTGTTTCCTACTTAGTATCACCTGCATCCTTCTGTTCCCCTCTGAGGATCCTTCCCCTTCTATGGTCCCCTTACACTTTTTTGATTTCTGTGGTTACTCCATTGTATGGTCACAGCTGAGGATTTGGAACTAGGAATTTCAGATCAGAGAGAACATGTAGTATTTGTCTTTTCTGGCTCTGGGTGACCTTACTCTATAGAATCTTTTCTAGATCCACCCATTTACCTGCAACAAGCAGCTATGGAGTATAACAGAACAAAACAGAAGACTAGAACAGGAATCTGTTATTTCATAAAGAAACAAATCTCTCTCTCTCTCTCTCTCTCTCTCTCTCTCTCTCTCTCTCTCTCTCTTATGCAAGCGCGCGCTTCCTCCCTCTCTCTCTCCCTCCCTCCCCTCCCCCTGTGTATGTACGTGTATATGTGAAATGCTATCATCTTCCACAAATGGTGGTGGGAAAGCTTGAAATGCCTTTTTATATTTCATGTCAAGCATACTGTATTAGTCTGGGTTCTCTAGAGTCACAGAATGTATGGGCAGTCTCTATGTAGTTAGGGAATTTGTTGATGACTTACAGTCTGTTAGTCCAACATCCCAACAGTAGTCAGCAGCAGCTGTGGATGGAAGTCCAAGGATCTTGCAGTTGCTCAGTCCCACGAGGCAAGCCGGCAAGGAAGAATGAGTTTTCCTTCTTTCAATGTCCTTATATATGTCTCCAGTAGAAGATGTAGCCCAGATTAAAAGTATGTGTATCCATGCCTTTAATCCCAGATGATCTTGAACTGGAAACCATGCTTCAAGATCTCCATGCTAAGTCCAGGTCAGAAACTTATATCTCTGAGCCTCCAGATTAGGATCATAGGTGAGCCTTCCAATTCTAGATTGTAGTTCATTCCACATAGAGTCAAGTTGACAACCAGGAATAGCCACTACAACCCACCCCTTGTCAACTTGACACAGATAATATCTCATGTCCACATGAAACAATAACAAGGTCATGGATACGCCTAACATGATATAACTATTCCTCGTACAATCGCAAACGCATTTGTAAATTTACAATGGGGCAATATCCCTTGGGAACATTCTTTAGTGTCTCAATACCAATTGATGTTAAAGGAATTGGAAGAAAGACAAATGTATCCTTAACAAAATAAGATAGAGGCATTCATATTACTTATAATCCTCATTTCTGCAATTGGTTACGTGGCCTTAGCTGGTATTTATAACTACCATCTTCTGCTACCCATTCTGTATTTCCTTCACCTTCAGCAAGCACCTCAGCAGGTCTTGGCTCTTTTCCTGGAGGATTGACCCATACCTTCATTCCTGATGGGTCATCCTTCCTCATCCTGCTTGGATTAGGCTATTGTAGTTTCCCATTGACTTCAATCACAGGACATGGTAGTACTAAGAGACGCCCTAGGGGATCTCCTGCTCTCCAGACATAATCCTGCTTACCTCCATTGTGGAGAGGCAATCCAATTTCCCCACTGTAATCTGGATCTATCACCCCTCCTAATACAGTTATTCCTTTCTTAGCCTGATAGTTTAAGGGCATTAGAAGCCCAAAATGGCCAGGGGGAAATCTGAACTTCCAGTTCAATGGAATGTTTGTTGTGGCTCCAGGTAGGAGCACTCCCCCCTCTGAAACCAAAACTTCTAGGCCAGCAGAACCTAAAGTTGTGGGGACAGGAAGCAAAAATTTTCCTAGTGGGTCACTAGGAGTGATAGTGAGTGGAACTATTCCCTTTCCACCCCTTGATTCCTGGACCCATGAATCCTGGCTATGGGAGAAACTGTACCATATATTGAACGCTGATTCAAAGCATATACTGCCTTCTGAAGAACTCTGCCCCAGCCCTCCATGCTGTTGACACCTAATTGGCGCTGTAACTGTGTCTTCAAAAGGCCATTCCATCTTTCTATCAGACCAGCTGCTTCAGGATGATGGGGAACATGGTAAGACCAGTAAATTCCATAATCGTGGGCCCACTGTCGCACTCCTCTGGCTGTGAAATGAGTTCCTTGGTCAGAAGCAATACTGTGTGGAATACCATGACGATAGATAAGGTATTCTGTGAGTACACGGATGGTGGTTTTGGCAGAAGCATTACGTGCAGGAAAGGCAAATCCATAACCAGAATAAGTATCTATTCCAGTAAGAACAAAACGTTCTCCTTTCCCTTCTAACTAAGTTATGACACAGGGCAGGAGAGTTAATATATCCTTGAGGCAAAACTGTAAAGGTATACTGCTGGCCTTGCCAAATGAAAGCAAATTGCTTCTGGTGGTCCTTATGGACAGGTACTGAGAAGAAGGAATTTGCCAGGTCAATACCAAGTTCCAGGAGATGTATTAATTTGCTCAAGTAACAAAACTACATCTGGTACAGCAGTTGCAATTGGAGTTACTACCTGATTTAATTTTCTATAGTCAACTGTCATCCTCCATGATCCATCTGTCTTCTGCACTGGCCAGATGGGAGAGTTAAAGGGAGATATGGTGGGAACCACCACCCCTTCATCTTTCAAGTCCTTGATCGTGGCAGTAATTTCTGCAATTCCTCCAGGAATACGATACTGTTTTTGATTCACTATTTTCTTTGACAGAGGCAACTCTAAAGGCTTCCATTTGCCTTTCCAACCATAATAGCCCTCACTCTACAGGTCAGGGAACCAATGTGAGAATTCTGCCAATTTCTGAGTATATCTATCCCAATTATACATTCTGGAACTGGAGAAATGACCACAGGATGTGTTCAGGGACCCACTGGACCTACTGTGAGTCGGACATCAGTCAAAACTCCATTAATCACCAGTCCTCCATAAGCCCCTACTCTAACTGGAGGGCCACAGTGTTTCTTGGGATCTTCTGGGATCAGTGTCAATTCAGAACCAGTATCCAGAACCAGACCCTTGAAAGTCTGATTATTTCCTTTCCCCCAGTGTAGTTACCCTTGTAAAAGGCCGTAGGTCCCTCTGGGGAAGAATTGGAGAAAGAGTAACAGCAAAACTTTTAGGTATCAAAATCCTTCCTCAGGGGAACCTGGCCACCCCTTCATTCAAGGGGCTCTGGATCTGCAAACTGGCTCAAGTCTGGAAATTGATTCACTGGCCGAGATTGCCTTTTGCCATGATTCAATGCAGCCTTTTTATCATTTGTTTGAGGATTTTTCTGCTTATACAGCTCAAACAGATATGCAGTAGGTTTCCTATGCATTTCATCCCTGGAAACACCATGATTGATTAGCCAGTACCAAAGGTCCAAACGAGTCATACCATTATAAATTCTACCTCTGCCCATTACCGGGTACGTCATTATAAACATTGTTTTGTCTACGCTGTCCATTATTTAAAAAGTTTGAGTAAAAAAAAAAAAGTTTGTAAAAGTTTGAGTCAGGACAAGTTGCTCCCTCCTGGGCAGAATAAGGACAAACGCTCTCCTTCCTTTTCAAAGCAGCAATGGCCTTGATAACTATGAAGTATGACCCTTGAGGCTGTACATAAATACTTCTAGCTCTTCAAAAAAATGAAAATTTTATTTCTATCTTATTTTATTTTATGTATAAATATTTTGCCTGCATGTATATGTCTAGCATGTGCATACAGTACCCTCAGCAGCTAGGAGAGCATTGAGTCCCCTCAAGATTGATTTAAAGATGGTTCTGAGCCACTCCATATGTGCTAAGGATCAGACCTGGTCCTCAACCACCACACAACCTCTGCGGCTTAAATTTCTAGTTCCTGATCCATCCACACATACTTGAACTTTTAGTCAGCCCTGCTTGGAAACAAGGCAACCATTGTCTAAGAGTCAGGGGATCACTCAGTCTGCCCAGTGGATCATTAACATATCCACACAGATCATAATCCCAGTGCTTCAAGAATGCCAGATGTTTTTCCTACAGAAAACAGGTAGATACAGAAAACAGCACTTGGCTATCTTTCTTACTGGCTATGCTCATTGTACTGCTGTATGCGAATTGTACATTTTGTATTGGAGAATGTGTTGCCACTCAAACCATGACAACTAGGATTAAGGGATGCACTTAGAAGCTTAGAGCCATGCTATAACCTGTCCTAGAAGCCTTCCAGTTGAAGAGAAATGTAAATGAGAGAGCCAACTAGCCAGTGATAACTACCATCCTGATCGATCGCTACACCAAACCTACATGAAGAGGAAAGTGAGTCCTGCACCCAGGACCTGCTTCTAAAGCAATGCCCTGTCAGCATTCTGTAGCTCTGAGGTCTTAGGCCACTTAACATCTCTAAAGACCAGTCTATCTCTCTAAACAAGAAGACAACACTGCCCACCCCAAGCATTAGTCAATGGACAAAGACGACGTGAACACACTAAGGAATGCTAATATGCCAGCCAAATGTAAACTGGTGTTAATTTAGGTCATATTATATAATCATCTTTCAGAAAGAATTCTTTCCCAGTGACTCACTAAGTCTTTTTAAATTAGTTTAGGGTTCTGTTCATGGAAATAGCCATTTCTTAATCAAGATGACACATCTGGCCAGGATGTAACCCAGGACTTAAATGACTTCTCTGTGACTCACAGGAGCTCGCTTCTCTCGCCCCAGTATTACTGACTTTAACTACTGTCAGCACTTCAAGAACAGTAGTGTGTACACTTCCATGCCAAAAGAGAACAGTAAGCCCCATTACTTCCATTTATCATCTCTACTCTTCTCAACTGAGAAGCTATGTCCAGAAAATCCTCTAGTTCTTTCACGACAAAGATAAATTAGTCTGACAATAAGTCCCTGATTGTGGAATCTCGGGATCAGAGTCAACCATCCACCCCACTCCCTTCTGTACAATGAAGTCTCCCAAGAGGTCCCTGGAAGGTATCTGAGTATCTAATCTCTGCTGTGGACAGCAGTTCTCTTGTCAGAAACAATCAGTTGGGCATGCTCTTGACAAGTCTGTGTCAGTGGGCTATTCTTACTTTATTGGGTAGAAATGAACATTAACTCATTGTCTATGATCAACACAGGATTTAAAATTTCTTTTTTTTTCATATAAAACTGTTTTAGTTTTTAGAAGCTTATTAGAGACAAAATCTAAGGCTTCATTTTCCTCACAGCATTGAAGGGGGATGTCACACTGTCCACATACTGTTGGGCAGATGGATATTTTAGTCTACATTCCAGTGTCTTTCCATTTTTTTTTCAAGGTAGAGAGCTTCGGGACTGGGCAGTAGTGACCTGGTAGTGGAAGGGCACTACTGTCAGTCTGAGTGGGGTTTCTGACTCACCGACTGCTCTTTAATGCCACTTTATGTCTTGTTGCCCACCTTGCTGCCTTAATGGTCATTCTGGAACTGTTTTTACGCTAGTGCAATGACAATATTGTTTCCTCTATTCTCCACACTAAGTCAAAGTCTGTACACTTGTCCATCTCATTGTTATTGAGGACTTCAACATATTTTTGAATCATTTTGTAAACTTATCTTTCCATGTGAATATAAATACAAGGCCCCTTTTCCGTTCTCTACCTTCCCAAGAAGGACAATCACAATAATCCCATTTTTGCTGTGGGAGCTGAATCTGGCAATTTTTTTTTATACAAAGCTTGGAAGAAAACTCCATGTCAGCTGGCATAAGTTAAGAGCTGGAAAAAACCCCAAATAAGTCATTTCAATTTTATTCTATATGAGAACTTGTTTGGAAATAAATGTTTATTCTTACATATCTGGTACGGAATTAATAAATATACATAATCTAAAGGTGACATGTTTGTTGCTTCTCTCATTGTTAGGGGAAAAAATCACTGTGGTTCACAGCTAGACAGGTCATAGTCCCTTACTGAGGCAGAAGCATAAGTTGCCTAGTCACATTATGTCCAGTCAGGAAGCAAAGAGATGAATCTGGGCATTCAGCTGTGCTTCCCTTTTCTCTTGGCTCTGCAGTCCAGAACAGTAGTCCATGGGATGGTGCTGCCAATACCCATGGTAGGTTCTGGTACCTCAGTTTAAGCCAATTTGGCAATGTCCTCATGAACCCACCTAGACACATGTCAGATACATGATTCTTAATCTAGTAAAGTTGACCATGGAGATTAGCCATTACAGATTTACCTTTCCATTTACAACAAAAGCTCCTCTTTATACCTTGTATTGTGAGGAAGATGTAACTCAGGATCATATGTAGTCAGACAAACCCATGTGTTTTGCCATATAATTTTATGTTTTGCTAAGAATTAACTTTTTCATACCAGAGCTGTTTATATGCAAGTTATTTTAGATTCAACTGGGTGCTGATTGATGCCAGTAGACTACAGGTCAAACGGACTGAGGTTAAAGTAAGATCCTATTGGCTCCAGCCATGTCATAATATGTAACTGGTCAAGTCGCTTCGCTCATATTGTCTCAAATCCCTCATTTTTATAAAGGGAAACAACACATAATCACTGCATGTCTTAGTCAGGGTTTCTATTCCTGCACAAACATCACGGCCAAGAAGCAAGTTGGGGAGGAAAGGTTTTATTCAGTTTGCACTTCCAAATTGCTGTTCATCATCAAAGGAGGTCAGGACTGGAAATCAAGCAGATCAGGATACAGGAGCTGATGCAAAGGCCATGGAGGGATGTTTCTTACTGGTCTGCTTCCCCTGACTTGCTCAGCTTGCTTTCTTATAAAACTCAAGACTACTAGCCCAGAGATGGCCCCATTCAGTAGAAAGGACAATGTTTTGTTCTAACTAGAGTAGATACTTGTTCTGGTTATGGATTTGCTGAATAAACCCTTTCCTCCCTAACTTGCTTCTTGGTCATGATGTTTTATGCAGGAATAGAAACCCTGATTAAGACAAATTGGTACCAGTATAACAATTTGTGGAGTATTCCTGTGACAACTTGACCATGTTTTAGGGAGGACTGTGGAAGGACTTTGGTACTTTTGAGCTAGAAGATCATTCGGTGTTAAGAGATCTGTGGGATCTTCTGTAGGAGCTTGGAAGAGAATGTTGTGAACACTGCAGAAGATGGCTTGTGAAATTTCAGAGAGAAGAGTAAAGATTCTTATCGGGGCCATTGCTATTTTGATTGTGAAGAGTCTGTGGTTTTGGTTAGCTGGGGCTGAAGAATCAGCTGTGATTAACAAGATACTATAACTACTAAAGTGAAACCTTTGCATTACTGGGACTATTGATGCTGGTTAGCTGGAGCTTAGAAATTAGCAGTGATTAAGAAGAGACCAGCATCACTGAGGTGACATCTTCTGGGAAATGTTTTCTGAGTGTACAAATAGGCTGTGTTCCAGAGATAGCCAAGGTTGTACCTCATGCTGTGTCTGGACTTGGTAATGTGTAAGAGTCACCCAGGTATTATTGGTTTTGAAGGCATAAAGGGGTCATGAAGAGCAGCTGAGACTTGGCACTGTGAGAGGCCGTGAAAGGCCATTGGTGAAGGTGCAGCCTCAGTTGCAATTTGGTGGCCCAGGACTGAAGAGTTTGTGCAAAGGAGCTGAGGCTTGGCACCATGAAGAGAGCCTATGAGAGGCTATTGGTGAAGCCTAGCTGCAGTGGAAGACAGCAGTGGTTTGGAAATGCCAGTATCATGAGATGACCACCAAGAACAGAAGCAGCAGTTGAGTACAGGCAGCTGGAGCCTAGAAGACAAGCTGTGTGCTACAAAGTGTAGGGCTGATCATTGAGGAAATACCTCCATGAGATCCAGCTGTGGGGAATTCTCTAAATTAGTTATCAAGGGAGAAAGGCCCCTTTGGGTTGTGCCATCTCTGAACTGGTAGTCTTGGGTTCTATAAGAAAGCAAGCTAAGCAAGCCAGGGCAAGCAAGCCAGTAAGAAACATCCCCCTCCATGGCCTCTGTATCAGCTCCTGCTTCCCGATCTGCTTGAGTTCCATGCCTGACTTCCTTTAGTGATGAACAGCAATGTGGAAGTGTAAGCTGAATAAACCCTTTCCTCCCCAACTTGCTTCTTGGTCATGCTGTTTGTGCAGGAATAGAAACCTGAACAAGACACTGCATTATTGTGAATCCAAATACTACATTCTTATAATGAGCTCAGTGCATCCCTTTGCCTTTGGTTAAAGAATGTCTAGCTATTATTACTATAAAATAATTATGTGAGGGCTTACTATCCAAGAACATGATTTAACCATTTTATTCTGATTCAGCAATATTTTGTAGTCCAGAGAATTGTTTTATGTAGTAATAAAGCCTATTAAGCAACTTAGGCAGCGTTGCTGCTCTCTTTGAATCCATACCACATAGATAAAGGGACAATAACTTAGCATGAATGTTAAGAATATGAACTTTGAAGTCATAGTGTTGGGTTCAAGTAATAGTATATTATCAATTACTAGGTATGATCATGGATATATTTAGGGAGAGGAGTGAGATACAGTCTCACAGGGAGAGGAGTGAGATACAGTCCAGATATTGTGAGGTGGGAGTGCATTGGGAAACAAGATATACAAACTGATGTAATCCAGGAAACAGCTTTATTGTGCAGGGTTGACACACACAGGCTCAGCAAACAGCTGAGCTGAACACCAAACTCATCCAACAATCATTTTCTTTTTTTTTTATTCAATATATTCTTTATTTACATTTCAAATGATTTTTCCCTTTCCTGGATCCCCCCTTCCCAAAAGTACCATAAGCCCTACATCCCATTTTCTCCCCTTCCATCTACACACAAGAACAATACCTAGTAATTTATAATTTGATTTTTTTAAACCTACAAGATGGTTCTGTGCCCATAAGAACCAGATGAGCAGAAACAGATAAAGGCAACATATCCTCTATATGAACGCTTAAAGTTTTTGTGAAAAGTAAGCTGAAAATTTCCAGCAGCTCCAGATTTTACCAGAAATCTAGAAGTGAGAAAGAGTCACCAAGACACATCACAGAGAGAAGATGGTGTGGGCCAGGGTCAGAGTGTGGCTCACAGGAAGTCCTAGCAGTGAGATAGACTGGGTCTGGGCTTCTGAACAGCCCTGAAGCTCACGAGAGCGGACTAGAGTCTGAAGTATCCCACTGGAGTAGCCTTTTGGGGCTCTCTGCCACACCTCTGTCTTTGATGCTCATATCTCTTTTTGAGGCACAGTTTGATTCACAGATTTGTATTTCCAATTCATCATAAACAGTGAGGGGTGGATTTTCCTCTTAACTGTGTTTTTTATGAGAGTGGAAATGAATCCTCCAAGGGAATCAGGAAAGACAGGATTAGACAACCTCCCAGGTTTGCATCCCTCAAAGGCTGGAAACCATTCCTCACACCAGTCAAGTGGTTTCCAGACCTCCCCTGAGAGCTAAAGAAAAGATAGCTAGTTAGGATCCAGGGGACTCTGACCTACTCCATGCTTTCATTTTTAAGCACATGTGAAAGGTAACATGTACGTGGCACCCTTGACATTTTATTCAGCTTCTTCCACACTGTACTCTCCCCCAAATTATAATCTAGAATAAAAAGCTTTGTTTTGATTCTTTTGAAAATAAGGTAAAATTGTAACTTCAAAGAATCTGAACTGAATATGGTAGATTGAAAGTTGTTTTTTGTTCTCTAGTTTGCTACATCAAGCCTGTATGACAGTCTTCATTTGTAGTCCCTCTTTTTGGAGTCTCAGACAAGTAGAGACAGACTTCCTGGCTTGTACTGGTGAAACATGGGACTGAGAAAATGCCTAGAGATCTAATAATTGTCTCTTTTTTATGAAGAAAATGTTAGGTAATTGAGCTGTTTGTCTTTGGGGAGGTAAAGTGCTTCTGAAAACACATGAAAGGCAATTGTGTCTCAGGAAAAGAAATTTTAGTTGCCATGCACTGGGAAAGACATCACACGAGCACAAGACACAGTTGCTGGCCACCTCATTTCATCTAATTTCTGTCGTATAAATCTCTACTGTGCATGCTTTGAGAATTAAAAGAACAACGAGACATGGTTCCAGGCTGTATGCTTTTGGTTTCGATGGTTTGCACTGATGTATGGTTGGGTCTTAAAGCTCAACCCTCTTGTGTGAAAGAATGCAAATACAGGGGCGGGGCGGGGTGGGGATGACACCTCCCTGATACTACGCGGTCTCTTCCACCTCAGCGCTGGGTTCCTCAGCTCAGCACCCTCCACTTTTTGGTCTTGCTTGTCCTGCTTTCGGCTTATTGCTCCCACGTGCTGCTATCTTTACCAGACAGCAGCAGTCGTCTGCCTTCCTGCCACCTAAGGAATGCCGTGAGCTACTGTCATCTCCGAGATGGTGGGGTCATGCTTTTCAGGTGGAGGACAATTTGAAAACTTCATTTCATGGCTATCACGAACAGATGTTAAAATGTGCCAGATGGGACGGACCATACCTGTGAATGCAGTCTCCGGGAGGCTGAGGCTGAGGTTGTGGGTTTGAGGTTTGAGGGCAGCCTGAAGTGTTAGACTCTATAGAGAGAGGTGGGGAGGGAATCCAGAGGCAGAAACCATAAAGCCACAAAACAGAATGTTCTCTAGTTTATAATTCAAAGAGAAGGGTGGCTCAGTACCTCTAAGAGATTGTGATTCAACCTTTGATTTTTGTCTCTAAAATAAGGAATTCATGGACCCATTATTCGGCCTGCTTGTAGTTAGGCGTCTTGAGTAATCAGAAAAACAATTTGTTCAGATACTCTTTTGAGCAGCATTAATTGGTTCACAAAGTGCCATCACAGGGCTAGAAGCACAAGATGCAACAAAGAGTAAGATGTTCCCTGACCTCTGTGCTTTTTATGCTAATTCAAAGATTGAGAGATAATAAAATATTAGATCAGTGAGTTCTGGAAGTAGCTCTAAATTTGAATACAGCAGCTATTAACCAGTGTAGCAGGAACCTGGAGGAAATTCCTTCCTTGTTCTCTGCACTAGTTTTCTGAGCTGTGAGATGGAAAGACTGAAAGCTATTATGAAAACTAGTGTGAATGCCAGCTGCCATTCCTGCTGTCTTTACCCCACCCCCAACTAGAAAATGACCAGGGTATTCTACTTGAAATCCCCCAAATACTCAAAGATCTTCTAATGTCTTTCTACATCTGCATTTCTCGGCAAATAACCCTGATTCCCTACTATTCATAAGACTTAATATCCAGATTTCTTATCATATTGGCAGTCCACAAAGTCCCACTCCAAGAGGAAAATCCAAAACTTATCCTGGCACCCCAAATATGGGCTGAAAGGAATATAGGTCCTAAGTGGTTTATACATTGTACCTCACAATCTGAAATTGAATTGCAAAATCCACAAGACTGGTGGCTTATTTCACAAGGAGGAAACTGATGCTTTGAAGAGGCAGAATGTACCCTGTTAATGTTTTTAGGCTTGGGACAACTAAGTGGCTTGACTTCATTTTTCTTCTTACTCCATTGCTCTATGGAAAGAACCATCTGTTCCAAGACAGTTCACGTTGGCCAACAGGCCACAGTACTCTTAACTTCATGTTCCTAGGTAATCTGAGAACATATCTTGGGTTTTCAGAAACTTACATTCTTACAAGGTAGGCTTCAGTTTCTCACATGGTCATTTTGGTAAAGATCTAAGCTAGGTCTCATTGAATCTGTTGTGTTAGACCCTTCAGTGTAGAATCACTGATTGTGTGTGTGTGTGTGTGTGTGTGTGTGTGTGTGTGTTCTTCAAATTCAGACATATTAATAGAAATGGCACATAATGCTCTTGAGTCTCCATGGCCAGGGCTCTGCTTCTCTGAATGTCTTATGTTAAATATGGATATGTCCAGAGAGGGAGGGATGGGTATACTGAGAGATAAAAAAATTAGTAATGGCCTCTAGGGAGGAAGAAGGAAGGGATGGATGGTAACCCTCTAGTGTAAAAAAACTATGGGTTCTCTATTCTATTAGCTCTTTATTCTAGACTCACTGAATCAGAATCTTCAGACTGGGAGAAGAGAGAATGAGTGGCAAATTATAAATCTTGCTAAAAAGAATTCCCAGAGGTCCTCACTCTAAGTTAGTCTTGTATGCCTTCATTTCCTCCTTATTGAGAAAAATCAGAATGCTATGCAACCAAATGACAAGAAAGAAAACACAAGAAGATGTCGCTCTCCCATCTGTTAACAAGAAATGTTTCCCTTGGGACGTCTTCTTGGTGTTGAGAACCTATTGGCTCTTCTTTTTGGTGTCACATGGAAATGGAACACTTGCAGAGTGATTTCATAATCGGCTCTGAGGTTCTCATCATAGGGCCACTGCCACTGGTTCCGTAGCAGAACAGCCTTGGGGCTCTTATTAAGAAACTCTGGGGTGAAGGAATCCAGACAGAAAGAGAGAGAGAGAGAGAGAGAGAGAGAGAGAGAGAGAGAGAGAGAGAGAGAGAGGAATTGCATTGCTTCTCATGGAAAAGCCAGCAGCTTTCCTCCTGGCTTTCTTGGCTACTAGCTACTATTTCTCATGTAAGCATCTGTCACAGATCTCCTGGAAAGGAATGCGCATTGAGCATGCCAGGGTGGTGGAACAGATGAATCATTACTACTGCCCAGGTGTAGGAATGTTTGGACATCCTCTGAGAAAAAGAACTTAATATCTTTTCCAGAATGAGTATGAGTGATTGACATGGTTTTTTGTTTGTTTTGTTTTGTTTTTGTTTTTAATATTCCAAGAAATCTACCAGAGTCAGCTTTGGACTTAGGTTTCTAAGCAATAGTCCAAGAAGACTTCAATCAATAGATGAGAGATAATTTGGCCTTCTGTATTGACTATCAGTGTTTGACCTCTTCTTTTTCTTTCCCTTTGACTCTCATACACACTGTGTGTGTGTGTGTGTGTGTGTGTGTGTGTGTGTGTGTCATGTGCACACACAAAGCATTCTAAACAAAGTAGCATCAGCTTTGGAAATAGCTTACTATTAAAGACTATTCGCTATCAAGTCTCTGGTTGTCTCAGCATGAACCTGATACAATAAAAGCTACATCAATGCTGGAGTATGAGGACAGGTGAAGTGCTGTCCCAGAGCATTGTTTGAAAGAAAACAAGACTGTGAAGTGGAATGTAAAATACAAAGCTGTGAATAATTTGGGTAATTATTGACATAGAATTTCTACAGAAAGAAGCTTCTTTATCAAGAGAAGGAAAATATAAAGGTTTTTATTAGAGACAGAAATAATTATCTATGAAGATGTGTGTGTGTTTGTGTGTGCAGTGTCTGTCTACAAATACCTAGGATAACTATGAAAAATTAGACTTTTCTCAGAAACAAATCTGTTTGATACCTGTGGACCCCAGTAGTGTATGACATTGTTGAGTCCCTGACAATGAAGTATGAGGTCGTGTCCTTCCTGCTGAAGGCCAGCATAAAATAGAGAAATAGGCCAAGGGGTTATCAGATAAAATATTAAGGGTCTTTAAAGAGGTATATTATTTTATATACATGTGTGTTTTGCCTGCATGTATGTCAGTGCCTGGTGTCCATGATGGCCAGGAAAGGGTGTCAGATAAACTGGGATTGGAGTTACAAATGGTTGTCAGTTGCTGTGTAGATACTGGAAATAGTACACTAGTGGTCAGTAAAGCAACAAATGTTCTTAGCTGCTGAACCAGCTCTCTAACCCCAGAGGTTCTTGAACAAGATGAGAGAAAGGAAACAAATTTGGGGGTCAGACATTTTTCAGAAGAACCTTGTGCAATGGGGGCAATTTTCTATGACTTCCATGGTTAATATAAATAAGTGACTGACTTAATGGGCTACACATTTCAACACTTCGTTGTTTTATTAGGTATTCTAAAATTTTCATTACAGATGTTATCGGTGAAACTTCGTTTAAGGTAAGTTTGCCTCTGTACAAGAATAATTATCCATACCTGCAGAGTGTCTATTATTTTAAGCCACATGAAGCAGTTAGCATCTGGCTATGTTCCATCATCATGATTTTGGTTCCCTATGATTCAGGCTCAGTATTGCTGTCAAAATCAATCCTGGGTGTTGATCACATGCTCTCATAACTTTTGTACCATGGGCAAAGAAACTTCCTAATTTAATGTTTTATTTCCTCTCTCATCTCTGCTGACCTCTTTACAAATAACTTATTGTAAGCACTGGCACAGCAAGGTCGCCTGTTTTAGAAAAGAGACTCTCTTGGGAAGCAAGTTTGCTGCTTCCTACTGCTCCCTTTGTAGCTACGGCTGTTTGCAGGTTGCCAGTTTGGTAGTTACCCAGAAACCACATGGTCAAAATGATAATGATGATGATGGTGGTGGTGGAGATGATGATGATGATGATGATGATGATGATGATGATGATGATGAAATATTTACCACGTCGCTCTGAAGAGAAAAAGTTAGCCAACTTCTACTTTAATCATGAGAATGGGATCTAGCAACATAGACCTAAGTGAAATGTCTTTCTACTTAACTCAGTGATACCTAGTGTTGCTAAGATGAAGTCCTGCAAGCTTCACAGTGACTTTTCTTCTTCTGAGGACCCCTCCTCCCATTTTTCTAGATTCTAGTCAATAGAAAGTGTTTGGGGGGGGCACATGCTATTTCAATTTGTGAAACTGAGTATATAAATCTTTATATAATTTTTAAATGGGAGGGAAATTGCATACATGAGTAATATATTTATATCATTTTACCCCTCCCTGAAGCCACAGGGAAACATCGTTTTAAAAGCTTACTAGAAAACAAACAAACAACAACAACAAAACCCTATACTTCTCTTAAATATGTCCATAGAAGCTGAAAAGATGGCCCAGTAGTCAAGAGGACTGGCCACAATCACAGAGAAGCTGGCTCAGTTGATAGCACCTATATGGTGACTCACAAGCATTCTTAACTCCAGTTCTTGGGGATGCAGCAAGCGTTTCTGCCCTCCAAGGGCCTCAGACATGAACACAGTGCACGCATCTACATGTAAGCAAAACACATGCATAGAATAAAAATAAATCTTCAAAAATTATTTTTCTTATGTCCATATCCAACTTAAGAAGTCACTTTTGCATATTTGAATGTCCCACAAAAGCATACTTGGTAGAATCTACCAAACACACCATCCTGACTTAGCCACCAAAAAAGGAGATAGAAACAGGATATCCCTCAGAGAATTTAAATAGAATTTTTCTTAACTTGATAGTGAACCTCGTATTTCAAAGATTACTGCTGTTCTTTAGTGTTTTAGAAAAATGCAATTGTAACTTCAAATTTATTACTGACAACTATGCTTAAGATAAATTTAGCATTAGTAGCAAAGTACATGAGCTGGTCTGTGGCCCCCACTACTACATATGTAGCAGAGAACTGCCTTGTCTGGCCTCAGTGGGAGGAGATGCACTTTGTCCTGTGGGGGCTTGATGCCCTAAAGAAGGGGGATACTGGGGGGTGAGGTGGGAGTGGGTAGGTGGGTGGAAGAGAACCATCTTAGAGGTGAAGGGGAGGGGGGAACAGGAAGGGGGATAACATTTCAAATGTAAATAAAGAAAATTATTAATAAATAATTGTCAATTTCAAGAAAAATAGCATATGAGCTTAGGGGAGGAATAATGATTGGAATGGTTGATGCTTTGGAAAGAGCTCTGTAATGGGGCCGGGGGGTGGGCGTGGGGGTGGGGGTGGCTAGAGGCTTCCAGAGCACAGAACCACCTAGTGTAGTGTGCACTGCATGTGACTGTCCTGTGGTCCGCACTGCTAGTAGAGAAAGACATTGTTGGCAGTACCTGCCTGACCAGTGAGCTATACAGAGTCCGACTTTGCAGTCTCCCTTCTTTCTGTAGACATCTTATTTTAATATTCACAATACTATAAGCAACGTTTATTCCACTTATATGCTGTCAAAGAAACAAAATAAAAGACAAATATTAGGATGATTTAGCCATCGAGACTCCTTCCCCTTCTGTTTCAGAACCCTAATTCTCAAAGGCCTGAACTCTGGCCAGTGTTGGGGAAGGAACACATACTGCCTTCTGTTCCAGACACCACAGTCAGACTATGGCGTTGTTGAAATAAAATCATCGCCACAATAAACATAAAGTTCTCAGTCCTTTTTATTCCTTCCCCCAAATGGTTCTCTTCCCTTCTAACAAATTCCTAGTGCAGCCAAGAGTCTGGGCTACATAGCCTCAGTTACCTTGCAAAATAATAATCATAAGGGCCCTGCCTGGTGAATTTATCAGCATATAGTTTTGATAATTGAGGTTTAAACTGAAATTGAGGAGAGAAACATTTTACCATTGTTCTCCTTTACATAAACAAAACAAAACAAAAACAAAACGCAAACACTTTATGTTAGATGGAGGAGAGAAAAATTAATTAACCTGTGGGTTTTGTTTTAGGTCATTTCGTGCAACCATTATCAAAAGAAGCTCGTGCAGAGGAAACACATATGCTCCATAAGAGTCAGCCCATTGTGTGCGTCTAATAATGTTACGTATCCTAACTCCTGCGTGTACTGTTTCGCCAACATGTGAGTTGACACGCCACCCAAGTCAGAGCCCCTTGGAGAGTCTAATTTGTACTTGACCATAACAGCTGATTCATATTTACTATTTTGAAAAATGTATACGAATAACTCAAGAAACGAATCTGTAAACTAAGAATGGGGAGGGCACTGGCTGTATCTGAAGGTTGTGGGGCGAGGGAGAGAAGTGGGAAACTGAGCCCCACCTCCATATTCGTAAGAGAAGCCTTTCTGCATATGCTTTGAACATTAGTTTTACTAGGAGAGTGGATGTGAAAAAAAATTTCTTTCAAAAACACTGGAAGAATTACCCTTGACAAGATCAGATCAAAGCAAGAAGTCTCAGTGTTTGAAGTCAGAAGGCTTAGGGTTGAGCCTGTTGCTGTGGTACGAGAGACTGAGGAGGCCCATTATCCCTCAAAAACTTATATCCATTTTCCTGTAATTTTTCTAAGTAGCTTATTTGGTTTTGTGTGTTGCCGATAGTATTAAGGCATTATTTGGTTTTATTGTTTTCTATGTGACTATCAATCAGTTATCCTAGAAACATGGTGAAAAAAATCTTACTTCCCTTATTGAAAATTGTTTGATTATAAATATTTCATTTCTGAACGCTCAGTTCTTCGAATGTGTACACCTTTTGCTTCACTACTCCACTGCATTGGTTATGATAATTTCTTCTCTTACATTCGGAATCAGGAGAATGGGCTCATGATGTTGCAGTTTCAGATTATTTATTTTATATCCTGTGGTTACGAAACAGTAGAGATGTTTTCAAAAAATCATTTACAGATGTTCGGTATCATAGCTCTGAGAGTAAATACCAGGCAAAGTTAAATGTAACCACAGCTACCTTCTATAGTTTACTGTACAGCTATAGCTAATATTTCCTGGGAAACATTTATTAATATACTTGTGTTGCTGTGCATGACAGGACTATGACTATCAGCACTTCAATGCCCTTTATTGGCAAATATTTCTCAAGTTATTTCTCGTCAGTCCCATTCTCGTCATACAATAATGGGACTAAAATGTGTTGTTTCCTCAAATAAAATATGTATCTTTGGCCATGGTGGTACTGTTAGTTAAGCACCCTTGCCCATGGTCTGTCTTGGTGTTTAGTATACCTTTGCCCTCTGCTCACTTTCCCTTCCTCCCTCCCTCTCTTCCTCCCTCCCTCTTTCCCCCCCACCCTCCCTTCCTTCCTGTCTCTCTGTCTGTCTGTCTGTCTCTGTCTCTGTATCCCCCCCCCCCCGCCTCCAACCCAGGACCCATCCATGTGTCCTGCACCATTTCAGAAAGCATTCCCTCATACCCGTTGTCCAAAACACAACTATCACAGTTAGCTTCTTTAAGCCTTTAGTTTTTCTCTTCTCAGATTTCCAAGGAGTTAAAAATTGTGAGCCCAGATCATATCTGGGGTAAAATGAGAGGGCAAAGACACTTTTGCTCTCGCTGCATGTGTGCCTCTCGCCTAGCGTTGGGCTTCAGTGATGCTCCTGCTTAATACTGTACCCAAAGTCTTCGGCTTTATGTTTTTCTTAAAGATTCATTACTTATTTGTGTTTATTTAACTTGTTTATTGAAGTGTTTGGAGCTGAGTCCACTGCATTGTACGTGCTGGCAATAATTCCACCATTGAATTATACCTAGAGCTATACACATACCATATATAATTTGTAAAAATCTTATGTATTTTGCATCAAGTTTTCTAGATAACTGGGACATAACATTAAGTTTTAAAAGGAAACTACCAAATGATGGATATGGTGGCTAGGCTTAAAATATATGAATTATATATAAGCAAATATAAAGTATTAAAAATACATGATTGAAATCTTTTCAAGATTTATAAATATACCCAGTTGTACCTTAAGATGTATTATATAACAGACATTGTGCTTGGTTCTACTTAGGAGTTATCTCATTCACTATTCAACACAGTCTTACAAAGTAGGTATAAAATATCTACTTCCAGTTTATATATAATAAAATAAACCTAGTGAGATTCGGGACTTGTCTAACTTAAAAATAAATATGCAAATATCATTCATAAAAGAAGCAGGCTTACCTTCCCATATTTTTATCTGAAGATTAGAATTTTATATCTGTACAGAAATTTAGAATTTTACAAAAACACTTTCTTGGATTGGAGATGTACCTCAGAGGCAAAATCCCTGTCTAGCAAATATAAAGCTCCAAGTCTTATCCCAAGCACTGAAAAAAACCTTAAAACTGTCATTTACCTTATGGGCATTTAACAAGCGCCTGGTACATTTCAGGCACTGGGGCTAGGTGTAGTGGAAGAAAGGCAAACACCAAACAAGGTACTATTGCCCTCAGACTAGTGTGCCAAACAATATGGAGACAAGCATACTTTTATGAGGAAATAATTTCTAAACACAGGGCTTTTATAATACTCATGACAGTATTCTGTAGAAGGGTTGAATGGGGGAGGCATTTCCTTTTCTATATATAAATTAACAACAAACTTAATTTTCTTGCCTGTTTTCATCAATTCAAGTGGGGTTTAGATAGATATTTTGACTCTAAAGAGTCACTGTTGTATGAATGTGCACATAAAGCCCACTGACAACAATTTAGTGTAAAATAGAGTCATTGGATTTCTCTTGGAACTAAGATTCTGGTGACAATATTTTCACTGTTTTCCATGCTCCTCTGCTTTGTCTCTTTACCATTATGTTAATTTTCTCCTGATCGGTGTCTTCTTGTTTATTCATTGCTTTCACATCAAGCCCCTGCAACATATCTTAGAAGGTTACCAAAATTGTCATAATTGTATAGATATGATTATTATAACCCAGAGAACTGAAAAGATTTCTCCAGGATATAGCAACACATTGATTCCCCTTCTTTCTAACTCCTGGGGCAAAAGTTTCTATCTTTGCTAAAAGCTGTTATAATTATACACTATGGTCAGAAACAAAGGGCTCTCTATGGCAGAAGGGTGTGGTGGAAATACTTAGTGAGATGAGAAACAAATCTCCATAGCTAAGGCCTACATGTAACCCAGGAGTTTACACATCAAGGCTCCCATTCCTTAAAATTATTGTACAATTGTATTAAGAAAAAGAAAGATTATATTTCATAGAAATTGTGTATAAATATTTATATCAATTTTCCTTAGAGCTTTGGATCTCACTCTTCAAATCCAGTACAGTGGAAAATGTCTGAAGTCCACTTCCTGATTATTCTTCATTCAGTATAAGTGAGGCACTTAAAGCAAGCATCATCTTTTCTTCATAAGACAAAATTTGTTATTATTACCTTGTTTTAAAAGGTCAATAAATTTTATGATTTGGAAAGTTCTTCTTTGGCTTGAGATTTAATTAATCAGACACATACAAACTATGTTTGATTCTAGAAATAAAAAATTAAATTGAAAATTGTTCCTGACTGAAAATTTTAGTTTAAAAAATTAATTGAGCTACTGCTTGTAGAAAGAACATCTTTTATCTGTCTGGATGTAGCACCTGTCAATAAACAAATCTGATGACCTATGGACTAGGCACAAAATAGAAGATGGAACATTCAGGAGTCAGAAAAAAGTTCTGGAATTGAGCTAGGTGGGTGATCCTTCTAGGAAGATGTGAGAAGATAGATCTATGGTACCTGAGCACAAGTCACCAGACAAGTGGCAGAATGTAGATTAAACTAAATGGGTTATCTGAAGTAATGATTCTAGTCAGAGAAGAGCCTAGCTATATGGTCAAGGTATTTGTAAATATATTTTGAGTCTGAGTCTTATTTCTGAGAGCATGGGGCTGGGAGGAAGAACCAGACCTAACTTCAACAACTGGTCATTTGCCAGGAAATATTTTTCATGAGAGTCAGAAATTTGTCTAGACTCTTGGTTGTCAGGAGTAACCAAAATATGCATGCACTTCTACAGCTTATACTCTAGGGGGGGACAAGAAAATGCATAATTATTTAATAATATTATACAATATGACAAAGAAGAAAGAAACATTATGTATAAGTCTTGCTATAAGATGAACGATTTCACAGAACATTCACATCTGACAAAGTCACTCTGTGCATATGATGAATCACAACAAAGCCTGCATAACTGGTTAATCATGACCAAATGCTGGCAAAATATGCACATACTCTAAGCCACAGAATATGAGCTATGCCCATATATTAAGACTAATAAAATGACTGATGTTTTACCAGCTATGACTTTTTCTTAGACTCATCTTCCTCAGTTATAATTAAGATCTCTGAAGACACCCATTTGGAAGATTGTGTCTAATTTTGGAGAGTACCCAATCCAAAGCAAAGCCTCCATTCTTTACAGACTTTAAAACCTCAGACTGAACCCAACAATACAATGTCCAACAGTACGTAGGTCCTTATAATACCTTCTTATAGGCATGTTCAGTGGATCTCCAAGGTATGCCTCTCCAAGATTATGATGCAAACTTGTTCAGCTGTTGGTGTGCTCCTGGTGGTCTTTGGATGAGACAAGTATAGCATTTGGTCTTTGTTGCTCAAGAGTTTCTTCTTGTTGTTCTTCTTCTTGTTCTTGTTCTTCTTCTTGTTCTTGTTCTTCTTGTTTTTGTTCTTCTCCTCCTCCTCCTCCTCCCTCTCCCCCTCCTCCTCTCTTCCCCTCCCTATCCCTCTTCCTCTTCTTCTTCCTCCTCTTTTAAGACTCTGCAGGGATAGCTACAGACTTAGAAAGACTGTGATAATAGGTTATCAACTCATATACTATCTTGTCCTCCATGTAACCCAAGTGGTCAGGTGCAGCAGAGAAAGCTGCTTAGGACTTGCTAACTAAGTCAGCATCCTGGCCAGAGAACACATGTGACAGTGGAGCAGTAAGATGGGACAAGGGACCCCAGTAGCACTGATATTTAAATGAAACTCCTTCTCACACAATGGGGGTTTCCACTTCTCTTTTGTTAACTACACACCAATCACCTGATGTCAGGTTCTGCCTGTCACCATGGGAATCTTCTCTGCTGGTCATCTATTCTTATGACCATTCTCAGTATCTGTCTTCTAACTACAAAACTCAGCCTACTCCTAGAGTCTAGAGAGTCTTCATTTTTGAGGAATCTAGTTAAATCTTCACATAAATCCATATCTGTCATCCATTGTATAGCACAATAATGCTCGAGTCATATGTTGAGGTTTGGGTTGTTGCTTTGTATTATAAAGCTAAATACTGGCTCTGAATGTCTAGTTGCCCTCAAGGACTAGAGAATCCTCATGTACACCAAGTAATGATGTGTAATGTTATTCCTTAATTTAAAACTATTACTTGAATAAAGATGCTAACTGCCTATAGCTGAGCAGAAAAGAGGTAGGTGGGGTTTTGATTCCTGAGCTTGAGGTGGGAGAAGGACCAGGAAGAGAGGAGAAAAGAGGTGGAGAGAGGAGAAGACACCATGGGGTAGGTGAGGCATGAACACATGGCCATGAAGGCTGGCCAATTGGAGTTTAGAGTGGCCCAGATAGAATAGGGCATGTAATAACCCAGCATTGTTGATAGGGAGGTAGATATTAGTACCTTAGTGGGAAGATATCTGTCCAGTTCTAGTGCTAACTGAGGCTTATTATAAACATAAAAGAGTGTGTGTCTTTTATCTGGGCACTGAATGATCAAAGGTTGTGTAGAAATCCCCAATTGAAATTAAATTTTTACTACATAAAGTGCTAGCCTCATACCAGGCATTTAGGGTACATGGTGGGTTTTTTTATTATTAATTTTTCCCCACAATGTAGTCTACTCATGTTTTCACCCACCTTCAACCGTCCTCCCTGACCCATCCCAGGTCCTTTCCATCTCACCCCTCAGTCAACTCCATGCCCTTTTCTCATTCTCCCTCTCTCCCTTGATCTTAATTTATCTCTATGTCAAGAATGAGACCACTAGGATTTAGTGGCTAAAGTTCTGCAATGTTCTACCCTAACTGGAAACAAACAAGTAACAAAGACCTTGCAGAATGCCAATGGTATCCTATTAGAAACACCTACCCCCAACCCCTTGGATGACAATTGTTCATTGTCTCCACCCCTGCTGCTCCCCATGTTCACACACGATGCCAGTCATCAATGAGAGCCCATTCCACAGAGATAGACATGTACTCAAAACAGAGCAACTGGAAAGCTTTCTCATCAAACCCCAAGGAAGAGAAACATTTGCCATCTCTGTTGTAAGAACAGAGATGTTCATCTCCTCTCCAGCAACTGAGCAAGTGGGTACAGCCAGGAGTGCAGGGAACACAGGAGTGGCAGAGCAACTGGGACAGGTCCACCCAGGCACCACCTGCACCCTGGAGCTGTGCAGCACCACACTACTCTGTGCTAGGGGAGAGCCAGTTGCCCAGGAGTACTGAGACAGGCTTGCAGGCACATAGGAGGGACAAGCACCAGCCAGAGTCAGCAAGACCAACTAACACCAGAGATAACTAGATGACAAAAGGCAAATGTAGGAACATTACCAACAGAAATCAAGTCAACATGGAACCATCTGAACCCAATTCTCCCACATCAGCAAATCCTGAATATCCTAACACACCGGAAAAGCAAGATTTGGATTTAAAATCCAAGCTCATAATGCTGATAGAGGGCTTCAGGAAGGACATAAAGAAATAAAGGAGAACACAGGTAAAGAAGTAGAAATCCTTAAAGAATTACAGAAAAGCACAAAAAAACAGGCGAAGGAATTGAACAAAACCATACAGGACCTAAAAATGGAGGTAGAAACAATAAAGACATTACAAAAGGAAACAACTCTGGACATAGAAAACCTAGAAAAGAAGTCAGGAGTCCTCAGGTATGTCTAATTTTCTGAGGAATTGCCAAACTGATTTCCAGAGTGGTTTTTACCAGCTTGCAATCCCACCAACATTGGAGAAGTGTTCCTATTTCCCCACATCCTCTCCAGCATCTGCTGTCTCCTGAGTTTTTTTCATCTTGGCCATTCTGACTGGTGTGAAGTGGAATCTCAGTGTTGTTTTGATTTGCATTTCCCTGATAACTAAGAATGCTGAACATTTTTTGGGTACTTTGTAGAGCCATTCAAGTTTCCTCAGTTGAGAATTCCCTGTTTAACTCTGTACCCCATTTTTAAGTAGTTACTTGACTCTCTGGAGACTAACTTCTTGAGTTCTTTGTATACATTGAATATTAGCCCTGTATCAGATGTAGGATTAGTAAAGATCTTTTTCCAATTTGTTGGTTGCTGTTTTGTCCTATTGACTGTGTCCTTTGCCTTACAGAAGCTTTGCAATTTTATGAGGTCCCATTTGTTGATTCTTGTTCTCAGAGCATAAGCCATTGGTGCTCTGTTTAGGAACTTTCTCCCAGCTATACCATTCCTGGACATATACCCAGAAGATGCTTCTACATGTAATAAGGATACATGCTCCACGATGTTCATAGTAGCCTTATTTAAAATAGCCAGAAGTGGGAAAGAACCAAGATGTCCTTCAACAGAGGAATGGATACAGAAACTGTGGTATATATCCACAATGGAGTACTATTCAGCTATTAAAAACAATGAATTCATGAAATTCTTAGGCAAATGGATGGGACTAGAAAGTATCATCCAATCACAAAAGAATGCACATGATTGCACTCACTGATAAGTGGTTGTTAGCCCAAAAGCTCAATATAAACAAGTTACAATTCTCCTAACACAGGAAACTGAAGAAGAAGGACTTAAGTGAAGGTGCCTTTGTTCCTCCGAGAAAGGGAACAAAATACTCACAGGGGCAATAAAGGAGGCAAAGTGTGGAGCAGAGACTGAAGTAAAGGCCACCCAGAGACTGCCCTCCCTGGGGATTCATCCTATAAACAGTCAACAAACCGACACTACTATGGATTACAAGAAGTGTATACCAAAAGGTGCATGCCATGGTTGTCTCTGGAGGAGCCCTGCCAGAGCCTTACAAATACAGATGCAGATGCTAGCAGCCAACCATTGGTCTGGGCATGAGGTCCCTAATGGAGAAGCTGGAGGGTGGTTTGGAGGAGCTGAAGGGGATTACAGCCCCATAGGAAGAACAAAGATATCAGCCACCCAGACGCCCCAGGACTCCCAGGGACTAAACCATCAACCAAGGGGTACACATGGTTCCAGTCAAAAATGTGGCAGAGGAATGCCTTGTTGGGCATCAGTGGGAGGAGTGGTCCTTGGCCAGGTGAAGGCTCAATAGATGCCCCAACAAAGGGAAAGCAAGGTGGGGAGGTGGGAATGCATCCAGTGGAGGGGCATATACATGGAGGCAGGGGGTAGGATGAGGGGTTGGGGGGTCTTTGGCGAGGGAGGAAATTGGGAAAGGTTTTACTATTGGAAATGTAAATGGAGATGATATTCAATAAATACAATTGAAAAAAAGAAGTTAGGAGTCATGGATGCAAGTATCAACAACAGAATACAAGAGATAGAAGAGAGAATCTCAGATGTAGAAGATACCATTAGAAAGCATTGACAGAACAGTCAAAGAAAATGCAACATGCAAAAAGCTCCTAACCCAAAACATCCAGAAAATCCAGGACAAATGAGAAGACCAACCCTAAGAATAATAGGTATAGAAGAGAGTAAAGATTTCCACCGTAAAGAACCAGTAAATGTCTTGAACAAAATTATAGAAGAAAACTTCCCTAACCTAAAGAAAGAGATGACCATGAACATACAAGAAGCCTATCCAAATAGATTGGATCAGAACTGAAAGTCCTCCCATCACATAATAATTAAAACACCAAATGCACAAAACAAAGGAAGAATATTAAAAGCAGTAAGGAGAAAAGGTCAAGTAACATATAATGGCAGACCTATCAGAATTATACCAGACTTCTTGCCAGAGACTATGAAAGCCAGTAGCTCCTGGGCAGATGTCATACAAAACACAGAGACAATATCCAAATTAACAAAATTAGAAATGAAAAGGGAGATATAACAACAGAAGCTGAGGAAATTAAAAAAAAATCAGATCCTACTACAAAAACCTATATTCAACACAACAGGAGAAACTGGAGGAAATGGACAATTTCCTAGACAGATATCAAATACCAAAATTAAATCAGGATCAAATAGATTATCTAAACAGTCCCATAACCCCTAAAGAAATAGAAGTGGTCATTGAAAGTCTTCCAACCAAAAAAAAGCATAGGACCAGAAGGTTTTAGTGCAGAATTCTATCAGACCTTCAAAGAAGACCTAACACCAATACTCTTGAAACTATTCCACAAAGTAGAAACAGATGGAACACTACCCAATTCGTTTTATGAAGCCAAAATTACTCTAATAACCCAAGCCACACAAAGACCCAACAAAGAAAGAGAACTTTAGACCAATTTCCCTTATGAATGTAGATGCAAAAATACTCAATAAAATTCTTGCCAACCAAATCCAAGAACACATCAAAATGATCATTCACTATGATCAAGTAGGCTTCATCTCAAGGATGTAGGGGTGGTTCAATATACAGAAATCCATCAGTGTAATCCACTATATAAACAAACTCAAAGAAAAAAAAACCACATGATCATTTCATTAGATGCTGACAAAGCATTTGACAAAAATCTCACACCTCATGATAAAAATCTTGGAAAGATCAGGAATTCAAGACCCATACCTAAACATAGTAAAAGCAATATACAGCAAACCAGTAGCCAACATCAAACTAAATGGAGAGAAACTTGAGGCAATCCCACTAAAATCAGGGACTAGACAAGGCTGTCCGCTCTCTCCCTACCTGTTCAATATAGTACTCCAAGTCCTAGCCAGAGCAATTAGATAACAAAAGGAAGTCAAAGGGACTCAAATTGGAAAGGAGGAAGTCAAAGTATCACTATTTGCAGATGATATGATAGTATACTTAAGTGACCACCAAAATTCTACCAGAGAACTCCTAAACTTGATAAACAACTTCAGACCACATGAAGCTCAAGAAGAAGGTAGACCAAAGTGTGGATACTTTGATTCTTATTGGAAGTGGATCAAAATACCAATGGCTCACAGCCAACCAATAGAATGAGCACAGGGTCCCCAATGGAGCAGCTAGAGAAAGGACCCAAGGAGTTGAAGAGGTTTGCAACCCTTCAGGAGGAACAATAATATGCACCAACAAGTACAGTTCCGGAGCTCCCAGGGACTAAACCACCAACCAAAGAATACACATGGAGAGACCCATGGCTCCAGCTACCTATGTAGCAGAAGATGACCATTTCAGACATCAATGAGAGGTGAGGCCATTGGTCCTGTGAAGGCTTGATTCCCCCGAATAGAGGAATGGAAGTTAGGGAATTGGGAGAGGGGGATGAGCAGAGGGAGGGGGGTGGAATAGGGGTTTTTTGGAGGGGTAACTCGGAAAGGGGTTACCATTTAAATGTAAATAAAGCAAATATATATAAAAAAAAAACCTGCTTAGCTATTCCCTTTCTAGACCTTTAGCTGTGTGAATCCTTCTAAGGCAAAGGCTCTTGGGGAACAGATCGACTGCTGAGCAGTTATAACTTGCCAGAGTACACCTTCCCAACTGATGTTCTTTCTATTGACATTTGAAGTTAGCGTAGAAAGGAATGCATTTTACTACACAGGCAGCAGCTTTTGTCAGTAAAGGAGGCAGAGCATTGACTGCCATTGCCTACCTCAAGTTCAATAAATGAACTGCACCATCTAGTGGGGAACGCAGAGGTTGAACCTTGAACCTTTTTTTTTGACAGTAAAATAGCCTGTTTATCATCTTCTGTATTCGCTGGACTCTGTAACTAAAAAAGAAAGAATAAAAGTCAGAAAGTATGAGGCGATGCATGGCGTTGGAGGTGTAAGAATGCCCAGAAACAGGATTCTATGTACGCCTTTAAAGTAAAAAAAAAATTGAAATTCAGGCATGATTGCGTGAAAAATCTCCCTGCATTTGGCCAGAAATCTCTCTTCTTATTGGTTACATCCACAATTTCATTTATTTTGTAATTCTGTTTGAGAATTCTACGTACGAATGCTGAGTTTATAGAATTCCACCATCCCCCCCTCTCCTCCCCTGCAATCTTAAATCCACAGTCTCTCTTTCTTTGACCACCATTATTGTTACATATATCCTACTGCTGAGTTCATTTTAGTGTTACTCATATTCAGGGCTGACTACTTGATATTAGATAACCAACTAGGGGATTCATCCCTGAGAAAGACTGATTCTCCCTTTCTCAGCAGTAATTAATTGTCTGAAGCTTCTCCATCCACTTTGGCATGTCAAATGGAGCTGCCATTGTTCAGGTCTTTTTAAAAAATAAATATTTATTTATTCACTTTATATCCCCAAAACAGCCCCCCTCCTAGTACCCTCTCACACCAGTCCTTCCATTCCATTGTCACCTTCTCTTCTGAGAAGGGCAGCCCCCCTCTGGGTGTCACCCCCTTACACTACTCCCCCCACCCTGTGCACATCAAGTTACTACAGGACTAGGCACATCCTCTCCCATTGAGGCCAGACAGAGCAGTCCATTTAGGGGTGCAGGATCCACAGGCAGGCAGGCAGCACACTCGGGGACAGCCCCCACAGCAGTGGCTGGAGGACCCTCACGAAGACCAAATGACTCTTGTGCTACACATGTGCAGGGGCTATGCTCAGCCTGTGCTAGCTCTTTAACTGGTGATTCAGTCTCTGGGATTGATAAAGCATCCAGGTTAGTTAACTTTGTTGATTTCCTGTGGAGTCCCTGTCCTCTTTGGGTCCCTCAATCCTTCTCCCAACTCTCTTGTAAGACTCCTAGAGCTCTATCTAATGTTTAAGTCTGAGTCTCTGCATCACTTTCCATTGGCTACTGGGCAGAGCCTCTCAGAGGACAGTTATGCTATGTTCCCTGCTGCAAGCATAACAGAGTATTATTAACATTGTCAGGGGTTTTGCCTGTCGGATAAATCTCAATTTGGAGGTAGTCATTGGTTGGCCTTTCTCTCAGTCTCTGCTCTCTCTTGGTTCCTCCACTTCTTGTAGGCAGGACACATTTTGGGTTGAAGCTTTTATGGGTGGGTCAATGACCTTATTCCTCTACTGGGAGTCCTGCCTGGCTACAGGAAGTTGCCATTTCAGGATCCATATCCCCCACTTCTAGGAGTCTCAGCTAGAGTCACCCCCCACAGACCTTCTGGGGCCTTCTCCCAAACCAGGTCTCTTACACATCCTAGAGACTGACCCCTGTTCAGCTCTTTTTTAAGCCACTAAATATGTTGAGATTTTATGACTGTGGCTTCCCTAACATATACGGAAGATAGTCTTGCAGTAGATATCCTGGTCCCCTGGCTCTTAAAGTTGTTCTGCGGTTACTAGTTACTACAGGACTAGGACTATCCTCTCCCACTGAGGCCAGACAAGGCAATCCATTTAGGGGTGCAGGATCCATGTTCCAAGATTCTCCCTGAGCTTCAGGTATAGGGGTTATGTTGTAAATGTATTAGCTGCAGCTGGGAACATCATAGTCAGTTGTTCTTTGAAGTTTGACCAGCAGTGGATTTTTGTGATGGTCCCTGTCTGCTGCAAAAAGAAGCTTTTTTAATGTTGGTTGAGAACTATACTAATTCATGGGAAGAAGGGCAAATATTTAGAATGAAGACAGAAATTATGCTAGTTTTGGAAAAGTAGCAGTCGTAGGTTTTTCTTCTAGGTTCTACAATCTCATCAACCATGTAAACATGGTTGTTTACAGTACCAGGCATGAATTCCTTTCTGTCGATCAAGCCTTAGGTCCAATTAGATACCCATAGGTTACCACCAGGCTTTAAGTGCCACTATTGCACCTTTGGGACATCTCACTGTGCTGGTTATTGTTAGCATTCCTAGGTGTGACATCTAGGCCTAACCCTTGATTGTTTTTCTCTTTCAGCAGTTTCCACAGCACCTTCTGTACTATGAAAGCTAGTTCTCAAGGAGAAGGTCTTCAGGTCAGCTCCAGCTTGATTCCTCCTGGTCCTGCATCCAAGGTATATAATGTCATCATCAACAGGGACTTAATTTTAACATCTGGGAAGGAACGGAGGGCAACAGCAATTGAATGTATTGTTTTGTGGAATGTGGTGGGGAGTATCTTGGACTCCCCTGACAAAAAACTCAAAAAGAGGGTTCTCATGCCTGGTACTGAGAAGTTTTGTAATTTATGGCTCTTAGATGAAGCATGATTACTCCAAGTGGTTTAACTTCATCTCTTTCTCTCTCTCTCTCTCTCTCTCTCTCTCTCTCTCTCTCTCTCTCTCTCACACACACACACACACACACACACACACACACACACACACACTTACATATATGTGAAACACAAAAGGATATGATTCCCGGTGGTATTTTCAAGTACCCTGAGTATTATTTATTCTTCCTAACTTACTTTCTCTGTATTGACCTCCTTCTTTATTCCCAGGGAAACACCCCTTTTTAAAAATCATATTTCCCCTTCCTTCATAGGACCTGTATGCTATTAATTTCCTCTCCATGGTGCCTTATAACTCCAACTTGCACCCTTTTTTGCTTTCATGATATCAGTGGATACTCCAACTATATAGTCTCATTTAAATATTGGGACGTAGGATCCATAAATAAGAAAGCATGTAGCATTTGTCTTTCTGGTTCTGTGTTACTCAACATAGTATTTCCTAATGTCATCCACTCACCTGAAAACATCATGATCTTACTTTTCTTTATAGCTGAACAATATTCCATTGTGTCAATGTGCCACATTTTTTATTATTCATCCATCTGTTGAAGAATATTTGGGTGAAGATGCTGTCTTGTCACCAATGAATTATGTTGGCATCTTTGTCAAGTGTCAAATGGCTACAGTTACACGCATTCATGCTTGGGTCTTTTATTTGGCTCTGCTGATCTATATGTCTTTCTGTGCCACTACTAAGCTTGTTTTCATTACTATAACCCTGTAATAAACCTTGAAACATGTAATGGCAATCTTTCAAACATTGTTCTCTTTGTTCAGGATTGTTTTCCTTATCAATGTGTTTCAATGTGAAATTTAGGGGTGTTTGGTTGGTTGGTTGGTGTGGCTGTCTTGCTCTGCTTTGCTGAAACAAAAATGTGTTTTCATACAATATATTCTGGTTATGGTTTTCCCACCCATCTGACTTCACTTCCCTTCTTACTCCCTTTCCTTAGAAAACCAACAAACAGGGGCTGTGGCATATGCACAGAACCTGCACAGGTTCAAGCCAGATGGGGTTCTAGCACAGAGTGAGGGAAGGGGGCACAGGCTCCCACCTCTAATCAAAAAGCTATCTGCAAATGAGACCTGTTTGCAAAAGAGAATTTAGTTTTCTCTAATAGAACCTCATTAGGTATATTAACCACACTTAATGGTAGGTCCCATGCCCAGCAGTAGATGGCCAACACAAAACAAACTCAATGATATTTTCATAGAGTTTTTCTTTCATATCACCTGTGTTGTTGTTATTGTTTGTCTTTGGGTTTTGTTGTTGTTTTGTTTGTGTCTAACTGATCTTGTACATTACTGCTTCCAGTTTTGAGATTTTATGGGTTTGGAGGGGGAAACCACAGGGTGGGGGTGTTTCTCATGTTTCCTTGTTGTTGTTGTTACTTACTAGAATTTTATTTGAATCTATTGAGAATGAGAATGTATGCATGATGTTTTTCTCGTTGAGTTTGCATGTAGGGGGCTACTGACTTTTCTAAGTTGATCCTGCCACTTTGCTGAAATTATTGCTCATTTTTAAAGTTTCTGGTGGAAAATTTTGGGACCTTTCATATATAATTTTAAATCATATCTAAGTACAGATAATTTCATTTGCTTATTTTCTATTTGTGTCCCTTTAATTTCATTTCTTCCAGATTTTCTACATTTAGGGTGATGTTGACTTTGGCCTTGTCATAGATATTCTTTATTATTTGAGTTTTGTTCCCTTTATCCCTACTTTCTGTAGGACTTTGACCATGAGGCATATTGGATTTTTCTCAAAGGTCTTTTCTGAATCTCTTGGATGATCATGTGATTGTTTTGTCTGTAGTCCATTTATAAAATTTATTGAATTTATTGACTAAAGTATGTTGGACTATCCTTACACATCCCAGAAATACAACTTGATCATGGTGGATGACCTTTCTGAAACTTGCATACACTTGACTTGTAAGTATTTTATTGAGGATGTTTGCATCTATGTTATGTAAGGATATCAGCCAGTAGTTTTCTTTCTTTGTTATGTATTTATCTTGTTTTAGTTGGTTTTAGAGTGATACTTGTTTAGAAGGAATTTGGAAAAGATCCTTCTGTTTCTATTTTTAAAAATAGTTTAAAAGGTATTGGTTGAGGTTTTTTTGTGATGAATTTTTTTGTGAATTGATATAGATAATTGAGGCCAACAGTTGGCAACTGGAACTTCATAACAATAAAATGTTTCTACACGGGTGAAAAAGAAATTCAATTGAGTGAAGAGGAAACCCATAGAAAGGGAGATAATTTTTGCCCATTACACATATGACAGAGTTTTAAAATCCAGAATATATAAAGAGTCAATAATAAAGAGTCAAATCAAACAAACTAACAAAAGCAGATGACCCATTTTAAAAAATGGGCCTGGCACATGAAAAGAGAGTTTTCAAAAGAAGGAAATGAATGGTTAAGAAATATCTCCAAAAGTGATTTTTGTTCCTGGTAAATACAGAAATGTAAATTAAAAACCCAAGTCTGAGACTTCAACCTACTCAATCAGAATGGTTATGTCAACAAAACAACCATAGACCCTTCATTCACTGGCTTTCAACTGAGTTTATAGTACCAAATATAAACTCCATCCGGTGGAACATGCCTTAATCCAGACAGAGAGCAGTTGTTTGCATTCATAAGAACACTGCCACTATCATACTAATGGGAAATATTGCCTGGCATATTAGTAGTATAGTGCAAAGGGTTCGTTCATAGATGAATAAGACTTTTCATAACAGTTCTGCCCTAGCACAGCTACACTCATCCCTAGCCAACAGGGGGAAAGCTTCCAACTCAGTTCCAGTTCTATTTTCCCCTGCCTAAGATAATCAAAGTGTCTTAGGGTTTGTTTTACTGTGAAGAAACACCATGACCAAAAAGCAAGTTGGAGAGTTAAGATTTAACTGGCTTGGCACTTCCAGATCTTAATCCATCATTGGAGGACATCAAAATGGGAACTCAAGCAAGGCTGGAGCCTGGAGCCAGGGGCTGATGCAGAGGCCATGAAGGGTGCTGCTCACTGGTTAGCTTCCCATGCCTTGCTCAGCCTGCTTTCTAATAGAACCCAGAACCACCAGCCCAGGGATGGCACCACCCACAAATAGATGCCCTCTCTCTTCATTGATCTCTAATTGAGAAAATGCCTAACAGCTGGATCTTATGGAGTCTTTGCCTCAACTGAGGCTCCTTTCTCTCTGATGACTCTTAAATTGCTTCAAATTGACACACAAAAACAGCCAGTACACAAAGTGTATAGCATCTTCTGCAATAGGATCTCAGAATCTAATTGGGCTGGGCTGTCAACATCAGGGCAATAGCTGTATTGTTTGGGTGGATCTCAGAGACCTTCCTGGCCAACAACTCTTAGGGATATACCCTGTTGGTACCTGGACCTCCGAAACCTGTGATATCACATAAGCGACAGCATGACCTATACACCTGTTGCCAAGGCAACAGCCACCATATTCTCAGAATCCATTGGGTTCACCTTTACCTGAAACCACATCACCATCTGTGTATATATATCAGAAGCATACCCCTCCCTCTCTCTCTTCCCCTCTTCTCTTTCCACCGTCACCTTTGTCCTTCCCCCTCTTAATAAACCTCATTTGGAACTGTTTGGCCTGGTGTGGTCTTTCTGGAGCCACCAATGCCCGCCGACCCCAACACACCCCATCTCTGGCATTAAGTTTTCCGTTATAACATTATGGTTTCTGGGAGCAGATTTTCCCATTTACACAGAATACATTCATTCAGGCTCTTCAACCATTATGTTAATATCTACAGTCACGAGCTATTAGTTTTCTTGGTCACCTTATTGAGTGCCATGTATACTTTTCCTCAAAGTTCCTACGAATTCCATTGCTGTGTCTGGCCCTTTCACTCTGTTGGATCTGATTTACCATCCTCACTCCTTTAGCTGTACTTTTGTGTCTTCCAAAGACTTTGCTAAATCTGTAAAACACTCAAGAGACTAGTATTACGTCATCTATAAAATGAAACTTTTTTTTTTTCAAATGAGGGTGGGGGTGGGAATCACTGAATGCCTGCATGCACAATTCCAAGCAAATGCCAGCTGATCTCACAGCAAATGACTTAAGGGATACTAGAGAAAAGACACAGCATGAAACACTCCCCGTTGTTTGTGGCAATTGTTTTCTTAAAGGATCAATGTTGGGTACAGTAGTGAGGATACGAGGCATTATCTAAGCCCCCAAGCGCCATCCAGCCTTCTTATCTTGAGGCACTGTCTGTCCTGTCCCAGAGCTACCTGCCTCTCCCCAGTGTTAGTTAGTGGGCCTGGGCGTAGGTCTCATTGATCTAACTAAGAGGGTGTGTGGCTGTGCTCTCATCTGATATGTGCACACAGGCTCCCTGAATTTGGCAGTCTCTAGGCCAAAGCAGTCCCTGACCACAACTGGATGCCAAGAGAGCCCTAGACTGGGAAATAATGTCTCCGTCTAGTATGTTTTCCAGCGGGAGAGAAATGTACTCAGACTGAGCTTAGTGACTCAGCATCTGTCCAAGGATGAATTTCATCTTTCACTTGAGCTGCTTTTTCATTTACACCTTCATTGACTTTCAAGCCTACCAGATGCTTACATGCCCCGAGTCACAGTATTAATTCTGATTGCGACAGAATCTACCTACAATCATCTGGGAGATAAGCCTTTGGCAAACTCTCTTGATTACATTACTAGAAGTGTGGGGACCTACCAACTGGACGTGGCACTACTCACTGGCCAAGATCCTAGACTGTGTGAGTGGAGAAAGGGAATTGAGCAGAAGAAAGCATTCGTCTCCTCCTGTCTGAGTGTGGGTGTAATGTAACCAGTTTCTTTAAGCCCAACCTGCCCTGACTCTTGACTTCCCCATCATGATGGTCTATACACTAAAACAAAACATTTCCCCTTGTTGCTTTTGTTGTAGTGTTTTTTTCTTTACACTTACCAATTTATTTAGTGTGTGTGTGTGTGTGTGTGTGTGTGTGTGTGTGTGTGTGTGTGTGTGTTTTGGGGGGCATGCATATATGCATGTGGAGACCCCTTCCTTCCTTCCTTCCTTCCTTCCTTCCTTCCTTCCTTCCTTCCTTCCTTCCTTTTTCTTCCTCTCTCTCTCTCTCTCTCTCTCTCTCTCTCTCTCTCTCTCTCTCTCTCTCTCTCTCTCTTCCACTTCAGACCTGATTGTTATTTTCTTTCACATGTACCTCTCGACTGTTCCTTCTTTACAGCCTATGTCTCCCCATGTGCTCCAAGTTTCAGATCTCAGCAAGAGCTATTTAGCAGATACCTCATCATACTTTCTCTTATCCCGCCTCTCTGCCCAAGAAATGGGCAAACCAAAGTCTGAGTGCACCACAGTTCACCCGGAGGACGCAGTGAGTTTATTAGGCTTACTTACAAACTGTGGGGGAGGGGATGTGGGTGGAAGCATAAGTGGCCCTAAAGCAGTGAAAGTCAGCATCCAGGAGAGATGATCACCCCTCCACGGATGCACAGATAAACCCCTCTTTCCCCAGCCTATATACTCTAGCATGTCCCCAAGACTCTTGGGGGCTGGAAGGATTGTCTGGATACCCAGGTAAGGGTTCAGTGTCCTCTCCCACACTTATTACCTGTGAAGGAATACCAGCAGTAATCAAGCCTGCATGTGATGACTGTTTGCAAGCAGAAACAGCTGTTCTTAGCAGGGTGGCATCTGTTTTGATAGGAAGGTAATAGAGTATAGCAATTCAAAAGCAACTGCAGAGGATAGCAGCCATGTGGCTTACTTGTAATCCCTTCTTGTAAACAAGAATTCCTGGAAATAAGCTACATCTGCAAAGGTTGATTGATTAAGACGTCAATGATAGCCGGGCGGTGGTGGCGCACGCCTTTAATCCTAGCACTTGGGAGGCAGAGGCGGGCGGATTTCTGAGTTTGAGGCCAGCCTGGTCTACAGAGTGAGTTCCAGGACAGCCAGGGCTACACAGAGAAACCCTGTCTCGAAAAACCAAAAAAAAAAAAAAAAAAAAAAGACGTCAATGACACCTTGAAGCTGAAGTGTCACAGTTCTGGACCCTAGTTACAGCTTCTCTCGGGCCATCTTTAGTCAATGAAATAGTTATTTCCTGCTCCTCTCTACACCAGACAGAACATTTTAACAACCTTTTGGAATATATTAACAAAACCCTAGTTTCCCACCAACCAAAGGGTCAAGAGTGTCACCAGATAGCATCCAAAACCTGTATCAGAATCCTGCTTTCACCGGCCAACCTGATGGACCCACCAATGTATTTGAAAAGTACCTTGATTTATGACTTTTTTTTCTGTTACTGTAAAAAGTTCTTGAAATGTCTACCAGTCAGAACACAGAATTTGGGACAACTAAAATCTGTGTTCTCCAGACTAACCATTACCTCTTAAATCTGGCTCCAAAACAAACTCTCCCTTCTCTTTATTGTCTTTGAGGTGTGGAGTGTTGATAATTACGACTCCCCGTGTGGAGCTCTAGGAAGGACAAATTTCACAGGAGAGGTCACCTGTTGCAAGCAGGATACCTGCACAGACCCACTGCATCCCCGGCAGTTGGGATCCTTTCTTTGGGCGGACTGTGGTGAGTGCTCTCTGGGGTGCTTTCGCTGCTCTCTCTTGGTTTGGCCTTGCTGACCATTTGTTCATCCTGAGCTGGTTATTTAAAGAACTTGTTCGGCAGATACCTTTTCGTTTTTTATTGCTTTGGCCTGCATCAAGAATCCTCTACTGCTGAGGGGAACTCCTGAGGCTGCTAAGGATGAACAGATGAAGTTATGTCTTAACATTCCTGGGTAAATGCTGAGATCTAGCTTCAGGCATAGTGCGTGTTTCCCTGTCTGCTGCTTGGCTGATCTACCCTAATAAGCATGGCTTGCATGTCACACTGTGCTTCTTTGCTTCTGTTTTTCTGACTATTAAATAAAAAAAAAAAAAACAATATTTGGTTAAAATTAAATTCTGATTTTTAACAGGCTGATGTCATTTCTATTGGTATTATCATCAGTTGCTACATAAAAAGACACCTATTAAAATAGTTTTTTAAAAAATACCATATTGTTTCCTATTTTCTTCTACAGTGACATGGCTTTCATTTGATTTTACAAATTAAATCAGGTATAATACCAACAGAATAAAATATATGAAGACCATGTCTGCAAATGAGAGATAGTAAAGGCTCATCTTTCCTAGCATTAGAACAAGCCACTCTATATGAGGTGACAGCTCTTGCATCAAATCACTTTGGAATGTACAAACAGACCATTGTCTTCTACCAACCAAAGGGTAAAAATGTCCTGAGATAACATCTGAGGTTTATAACAGCTTTATTATAACTCACTTACCCGATGTTTCTGCCAGTGTATTTTAGAAGCTTTGATTTATGATTTTATTTCTGTTATTTAAAAAAAAAATTTATGAAACCATTATACATTGGCATGTAGTTTGGGGGCTGTCCTGAGTATGTGTTCCCAGGCGTCTAGTTTGGGTTTTACTGCTGTGAACAGACACCATGACCAATGCAAGTTTTATAAAAGACAACATTTAATTGGGGTTGGCTTACAGGCTCAGAGGTTCAGTCCATTGTCATCAAGGAAGAAACATGGCAGCATCCAGGCAGGCATGGTGCGGGAGGAGCTGAGAGTTCTACATCTTCATCTGAAGGCTGCTAGTAGAAGACTGACTTCCAGGCAACTAGGGTGAAGGTCTTAAGTCCACACCCACAGTGACACACCTACTCCAACAAGGCCACACCTCCTAATAATGCCACTCCCTGGGAAAAGCATATACAAACCATAACATTCCACTCCCTGGCCCCCATAGGCTTGTTCAAACATTAGTCTATGGGGGCCATACTTAAACATAGCATAATGCAAAATGCATTTAGTTCAACTTCAAAAGTCCTTGTAGTCTATAGCAGTCTCAACAGTGTTAAAAGTCCAAAGTTCAAGGTCTCTTTTGAAATTCATCCAATCACTTAAATGTAATCCTCCAAGCAAGACAGGAAACCAGCTGGGCAAAGTCAAATTTCTTCATCTCCACTTCTGATGGCAAAGCAGTCTTCAGATATCCAACTCCCTTTTCATCTTTGTTGACTTCAACAAGGTTCTTTCTCCTGGGTTTGTTCCACTCCCTGTTAGCAGCTTTCCTTGGCAGGCATCCTGTGGCTCTGGCATCTTTAACATCTTGGGTACCCCAAGTCAATTTCAGCTTCACAGCTTCTTGTTCCAATGTCTGAGATCCACACATGATCTGTGTATCTCCAAAGAGCTGGTGTCACTTCTCCAGCTCTGCCCTCTGTAGCACTCTAAGTTCTGGTTGATCCACTCTGCTGCCACTGCAGTTCTTGGTGGTCATCCCATGGTACTGGCATCTCCAATATGCCACTGCAACTATACTTCACCAAAGCCTGTCATAGGCTCTCTTCATGGTACCAAGCCTCAACTCCTTTGCATGACCCCTTCAGTCCTGGGCTGTCAATTACAACTGAGGGTACACTTTCACCAATGGCCTTTCATGGCCTCTCATAGAACCAAGCCTCGGCTGTTCTTCATGATGCCTTCATGCCTTCAAAACCAGTACCACCTGGATGATTCTTACATGTTACCAAGTACAGCTGCAGCATGAGGAACACTTGGCTATCTCTGGAATACAGCTTCTTTGTGCTCTCAGAAAACACTTCCCAGATTTCACCTCAGTGATGCTGGTCTTTTCTTAATCACCACTAATTTTTTAGCTCCAGCTAACCAGCATCAATTGTCCCAGTAGTCTCCCTCTCCTCTTGAATATAAAGCCAGAGACACATGGCTGAAGCTGCTGAGTTCTGCTGCTTGCAGGAGCTGGAACATTGGCCCCCTTGTTCTATTACATTATCACTAGCTTCCTTTTTCCCAGCTCCTTCACTGCCTAAGTTGATTATCCTGAATCTTGCTCCATAGACTGACTTTGATCTCAGAGATCTGCATGCCTGTTTTAAAGGTGTGGTCCACCAAGCCTGGATTTAAGTTTTTCTTCACCTAGAATTTGCTCTGTTCTAGGCTGGCCTTGAACTCAGAGATCTACTTGTCTTTGCCTCCTGGGATTAAAGGCTTGTACTACCACGCCCGAACCTAAATTTAGCTGGGTGGAATCTTGCCCCCAAGGTCACCACTCCTTTAATTCAATTTAATATCCTTGAATTCAGCTCCATTTCACACCCTGGAGTCCCTTTAATACTCAAACTATATATTTTGTACTTTTCCTTTCTCAGCTTGCTATGTTTGTTCAAAATTCTCTTTATCAGACTTAACCAGATAACAAAGTCTTTGTTGGGCTTCTTTGAGACTTCCTTTGCAGATGCAATTAATATAAATCTCTTTACCTTAGTCCTGGGCAGTCTCTTCAGACAATGGCAAAAAGCAGCTGTGTTCTTCACCAAAACATCACAAAAACAGTCTCTCAGCCACATATTAAAGTTCTCCACTGAAACCTCTTGGGCCGTCAGGCCTACACAGTTCAAAAGTCCCTCAGCACCACTGTCTTCCATATTCCTACTAGTCTGGCCTATTAAGCCCCACTTAAAGAATTTTGTGGCTTTCTAAATCCAAAGTCCCAAAATCCACATTCTTCTGAACAAAAGCCTTGTCAGGCCTATCACAGCAATACCCCAGTCTCTGGTACCAACTTCTGTCTTAGTTTGGGTTTTACTGCTGTGAGCAGACACCATGACCAATGCAAGTTTTATGAAAGACAACATTTAATTGGGGTTGGCTTACAGAAATAAGTAACCTGAGTACACACATTTCACTTATAGGAATTACACACAATTCTTCAATTACAGGAATACTTGCAGTATTAAAGTTACCATGTTGTAGTGGCTATTCCTGGTTGTCAACTTGACTATATGTGGAATGAACTACAATCTAGAATTGGAAGGCTCACCTAATCTGGAGGCTCAGAGATATAAGTTTCTGACCTGGACTTAGCATGGAGATCTTGAAGCATGGATTTCAGTTCAAGATCATCTGGGATTAAAGGTGTGGAGACATACACCTTTAATCCCAGATTATGGCTATGGATTCTAGTTCAAGAACATCTGGGATTAAAGGCATGGATATACACACCTTTAATCTGGGCTACACCTTCTACTGGAGACATATATAAGGACATTGAAAGAAGGAAGACTGCTTCTTCCTTGCCGGCTTGCCTCGTGGGACTGAGCAACTGCAAGATCCTTGGACTTCCATCCACAGCTGCTGCTGACTACTGCTGGGGAGTTGGACTACAGACTGTAAGTCATCAACAAATTCCCTAACTACATAGAGACTGCCCATACGATCTGTGACTCTAGAGAACCCAGACTAATACACATGTGTACATATACATATAGGTAAAGGGTTTTTTTTTTTTGCCCTCCCCCCCCCCCAGCTCCAAATTGGGATACATGGTTGATACCGTGAACCCTGAGCTACAGCCTAGGGTGCTAATGCTAATCCTTAGTAAGGAAAGAACTAATACGTCTGGTAAAAATTAAGAATTAGAACTTTGTGCACGGCGCTCCCATAAGCCCTCCTTTTTTTGTTTAGTATCAGCAGTTACCTCACTCCGCCCTGTAGCTTGTCAAATTGAGTCTTAAATGTTCTATATACATGATCTCTGGCCCCTCGGGGCGCCCTACAGAGAGCTAGATACCATCTGTGTTAAGTACAGGCCTGTAAGTGCATTAACAAGAGATCTGTAGGTTAAAAAAAAAATGTAGATTTCAGTCCAGTTTTGTGACTTGTCACAGCTAATCCTCACTGAAGCAATGTAGAGAAAAAAAAATCTATCAAGCAGATCTCTGTTTATAAGTCAATGACCCAGTGTCACATTTATTAATGGAACATTGATGTGAAAACCGTGAAGTTCAAGAGACTACAAACCACAAACATGCAAAGACAACACTCGCAAATCACATAATGATTTAATAGTCTGCGCTTCTCCACTTACCCACACCTCAAAATCAAGGGTCCTATTTTTAGCTGGAAAATATTTTTATTGCACCTATTCATTTTGCAAATGAAAAAGAGGGGAGCCAGTGTATATACCACGGAAGAGCCACAAGGAACCTGCTCCAGTAGAGAGATCCTGGTATTTCCGGTGTGTGTGGGGGGACTTCTACGTCACCGGAAGCGGAGCCAACTGATAGGCTTTAAGAAATGCCACGCTTAACATGGCTGCTTAGCCGAGACGGGGCCACACCTATCATGGACACAGTGAGGCCCGCCCCGGCCCATCCCCCCGATGACACTTCTTCGGAAGACTCTAGAGGCGGCGGAAGCGGAAGCGCTGCGGAGGTGGGGGCCGCAGGAAGAGTCTGTCGCGATTCTCCTTCCCTCTCAACCACAAAAACAGACGGAGGGCCGGCGTAAGTGAGCCGCGGCCTGGGAGGCTGTCGCGAAGGTGGAGGTGCGCGGTTGTGGGCAGATGGAGGGGTCCGGGGCTCCCACCGCCCAGATCCTCGATCTCGGGTTCAGGAACTCTTTGGCCTAGAGCGACCGAGAGAGGAGTGTCTGAAATGTATTTCTGGCCTTGCAGGCCTTGCTCCTAAGGCATCTAGCTTTCTATTCCGCCATTCAGAGACTTCTCTGGGTCTCGGTTTCATCAGCCAAATGGGAGCTTTGGCCAGACTTTGGGTCCCTCCCCCAATACACACTCAAGGCGTCAGCAATGCAACGATTTTTAATGTTGAGTCGTTTAGGCCAGTAAATTGAGGAACGCCTGCCCTCAGTCCGCTGAGGAAGTAGCCCTTGTATGATGCGGTTACTTCATCGTGTGAAAAAAAAAAAGACCCTGGTTTTTGTCCCACTGTTACTGTTTACTTGGTGTTCATTTTTCGAGCAGATTCCCTCCCATTGTTTTGAAACTGAAACGTCTCTTCTTTTCGAGAAACGAGAAACGTATTGGAGTAGACACTGGCTTAATCTCCTTTCTCACCCCTCACCCCACCTTTAACTTTTGTTTGAGAATTACCGTTTTTAGATGACCGAAAAGATCTACATCTCTGTTGTCATCTCTCTTGCAATTGTACTGTATTTGGGAGAAGGATGTTGGGATGTGTGTATGTGTGTTTTAGAGTGCTATACTTCAAGCTTAATAGCCTTCAGTCTTTGTCAAAGCATTTGTGACTTCTTACAAAAGACCCTGCTGTGTGTTGACATTCCTTTGTAAAAGGTGTTTGGGGCGGGGCGGGGGGAGGGGTCGATAGTTGCTCACCTGAGAGTCAGGACTCTCTCTCTCCCATACCTCTGGCCGTTTGTATGCAATTCTGCCCTGATTGTCCATGGCCTCTTGGTAGGGAGGAACTAAATTACATAGTCTGGGAAGGTTGACTGAGGAGGAGAAAAGAATTCCATGGGTTGAGCTATGTATGGGGAAGCCATTCCAGGTGAAGACTTGACAATCTGGCTGCTTTCCAGTACACCAGCCTCCTGGTTGTAGCTGCTCAGCCATGCTGTGTAAGTCAACCCAATAAACACAGTAGTTCCCCAGGGCAAACTTTGGTGGAATTGTACTTGAGTTTGTCTTTGGGGCCTCATAAGGGAGATTTATTCTTTCTTTTTTTTTTTTTTTTTTTTTTTTTTTGGTTTTTTCAAGACAGGGTTTCCCTGTGTAGCCCTGGCTGTCCTGGAACTCACTCTGTAGACCAGGCTGGCCTTGAACTCAGGAATCCGCCTGCCTCTGCCTCCCAAGTGCTGGGATTAAAGGCGTGCACCATCACGCCCGGCTCATAAGGGAGATTTATTTCTCTCTAGAGAATGAATTCAGACAACACAATGTGTGTGTGTCTGTGTGTGTGTTTAAATGGTTGTGTGCCTGAGGTACATGCTTTATTTTTATTCAAAAGGACATAACAGAAGAGAAAGGGGAAACTAGGTTTCCCCAAAGTTAGGTGGTGTAAAAATTGGTCTTGAACTGGAATTGAAGGCCTAGGCCCTTATTTCAAAACCGACTCCATCTGCCTCAGGGACAGATAGCAAACCCTTCTGCTGCTCATTTTCATTATTTGTACAATAAAGGGTTGAAGTAGGTCCGCGCCCTTTCATCAGTATAGGTTCCCCCCATTTTAAATCAAAGCAGTGTGGTGGATAGATGGCACCGTGAGAGCTAGAGGATACATCGTAGACAGTGGATATGTAAATTATTCTGGGAATATTAATTACGTCATGTGCAAAGTTCCATTGACATAGCAAACTGAAGCCAACAGAAGCTAAAGAGGCATTAGAAACCTCATAGGCCAGAATGACCTTGGCAGTGTAGGACCTTTGGATAAACGTTCTGTGTTAACGTTTGTTGTTTAGGGTAATGAGATGCCATTTGAACTTATTAAGTTGGAACAATTGAGGAGGAACCTGACTTGTGGAATCTAAGAGTATAAGCCATGTGGGAAGGCTTTGCTGCCACCTCGTATGCACCAAACAGTAACTGAATGAGGAGATGGAGGAAGGCTGAGATAGCAGTAACCAAGAGAAAGGGGTCTTTTCAAGAGAATTGCCATTGATCAGATACAGATCAAGACCTTGATTCCAACTTTTAGGAAAAAGAAATCTTAACAGATCCCCGCCATCTCAGCTAGTTTCTGTTAGTTTGGCTCTCCTCTGTGTGTTCCAGAGTGCCATGTCTGAGTTGAGAAGAGGAGAGGGGTAATTACTCCTTTCTAATTAGTAGTCAGTGATAAAAAATACTGACAAGGTAGATCAGGTAGAGGAAGATTGACAGTTGAAAGGGGTTTAAGGAGTCCAGAAGGTAGGGTATTTACGTATAGTCACAGGTGATTTCAGACTTAGGCACTGCAGTGTTAAGTAAATACATCTGTGATCCAGTACACAATTTAAAAAGCGTAATTTCAAGCAAGGGGATGATAGAGCACTAAAGCTGAAGACAGAGGCACAATTTGAGGAGCAACCCAAGTGATGTTGTCTGTTATTATAGTGGCCTTCCAGCCGAGGACACGGCTGAAGAAGAAGCCTTGGAGAGGCATAGCTTAGAAAGACCTGGCTTAAAGGGCCTTGGCAAAGAACTCGGGCTTAAGACTGTGCCTGGGATGCCAGGACCAAATTGAAGTGTCCTTTGCCCCAGCTCTGGGAAACAGGCTCCTGTGGAATGATAATGGACTACCCAGGTGGTGTGGCTGCTCTGTGGAAGCCCAGTTTGTGGAGGAGGGTATGGTCCGAATTGTAATAGGAGCATCCTGAAGCCAATCCCCAGGCCTGTGCTGTAGCTCTGGAATGTGGAGAGACAGCTGTGGTGGCTGAGGACCGACAATCAGAGGCAATGATTTGTAGGTGGGAAGGTCTGGGTCTTCTGAGCCTGACGTTTAACATTTGACCCAAGGCAAGTGACTTCCTGATTTTCACTCTGGTTCTCTGTTCATCTAAAAGAACCTCTGAAATCTTATTTGTAATTCTGTAATTGCATGAGAGTAGGAGAGAGAACTAACTGCCACTGCCCCATTTTCAGATGAGTTCATAACCCACAAAACAGCAGTGTGACTATAGGCAGTCTCTGAGGACTCCTTTAGCATTTCCTATTTTTAAGGGATTGATTATTGTTTCTATCAGACTAACATTTCTTGGAGTGTAGAGCCTCCAAAAATTGTTAACTTTAGAAATAAGGCTTGATATTTTAAAATGCCATGTTTATACATTTACATGTATGAGCTGTTTCTAGTCACCCGACCTTCACCCTCATGCATCCTTCGCCTGCTGCCGAGAACTAGAATTGCCTTCGCCCTCTCTTTTAACCTTCTACTTTCTTAAATCTTTGCATTTCTCCAGGGAAGCAGATTGTTAGGTGGTAGGTGGATGTAGAAGCTGGGAAGAAGGGAAAAGAAAGGCGAGCTGTGGTGGTTTCCTTCCTCCTGACTTGCTTTTTAATCCCTCTTGCCAGGAAGAAAAACCATAGTAGTCTCCTTTCCCAAAGAGATACTATCCACTTGGGACTTTGTCATGAATCACTAGGTGTTTTCTTCACATCCAGGAGCACAGGGCCCCTGTTTCTCAGTGATTGAGATAATACTCAACATAGCTTAGCTTGTTTGTTTTTTTAATGTAAATGAGCTGATACCCACCTGAGTTGGACAATTCTGTTGTCTTTTGTCAACATGCACCAAGACTAAGGAAAAGTAAAGGAGCCCTTGAGTGATGAAGATATCCTTCCTGAATGTTCCCAAAGGTAGCTGCTTCTATTGGAGGGCTTCCCCTTGGCTGTCAAGTCCTGATGTGAAAGTCTGTCTCTTACCCAGTGTCATCTCAGATCCTCCCCTTTGCCAAAGGCTTATAGCCTCTTTATCTGACAGGTGTATTCTTGTAAGTAAGCACAGGATGGACTTGCAAGAACTCATGCTTAAGTGTAGGCCTAATGGAAGAGCAAGGAATAGCCTGTGAGTTCTGATAATTTAGTTTTTGCCATGGTTTTTTGTTTTAGATACATTTGATAAGCTAAATAGACTTTCATGGGCTTGTTGAACCCATGAATAAATCATCTTGATTTATCTCTATAATTATTGAATTCTAAACACATGAATTTTGTAAACTTAGTTACAGCAAGGCTAGTTAACTAGGAATTTAAAGTCTATATGGGACCCCGAGGGTTACTAAATACGCCTCTGAAAGAGCACTGCAGAATAATAATGCATAATCAGAGATAATATACAAAGCAAGGTGCTTTAAATAAAGTGGATTCAGTGGGGGCAAAAAAGGAAGAGTATGGCCTCCCCTATCAACCGCACAATGTAAAGTTCTGTCTCTTACCCCATGTCAACTCAAGCCATCCGTTCATCAAAGCCTTATAGCTAAGGAAAAGTCTGGAGCATGTCTTTTGAAGGGCTGTCAAAATTCTTAAACCTGAAGCATGTGTATAGTACCTAGAGGATTATTCTGAACATCAGGGCAGTCGATAGATAGATAGATAGATAGATACATACATACATAAATACATACATACATACATACATACATACGACTTTTCTAGTTACTATAAATAGCTGTTATGTGGGCTAACCTGTTAGTATTTATGCTGAGATTATTGAATTTTATGGTAGCAAACTGCTCTCAAGAGTGAAATGCTTAGTGGGTGCATATGGAATAATGGATTTATTATGCATGAAGACTTGTTAGTGCCTGGAGGTGATCCTTTCCTGGCAAAAATGTGACATCTAATATTACACAAATTGCTGTAGAATCATATGCTCCATAGAGTACTCAGATGAAAGAAGTTTTCACAAAACAGCTACAATTTAACTTGAATATTAAAGCCTAATAGTTTTCTAGACTAGAGAGAAGGTGAACTAGGAAGGGGAGGGAGAGTAAAGAAAGATGACTCTTCCAGCCAGGATAAATAACATATGAGAAAAGAGCCCTGCTTAGGAAGCTGACTGCATGCTGCTCCTGCTGGAGTGTACCAGGGCTCACAGGGAAGGGTTAGAAGATGAGATTAGAAAAGAGCTTGAGGATGGATTGGAAAGACCCTTATCCTTTAGGAGCCACAGGTCCTTGGAGACTGATTTTCTTGTTTTGTATTATCGTCTCTGTTCTGTTCTTTTCTTCATTTTTAAAGAAATCTCAAACGATGGGCAATCTGAAAAGTTCAGTGATTGAGATGAACATGAGACAAAACTAAGTTTCTTTTTCATGTTCATCTGCTCTTATTTTTCAGTAGCAACCACTGTTCATATTGTATGAAAAACACCAGCATATTTGTCATTTACTGTTGTCTATATAGAATCATACTTGAGACATAGTCTATGCAATCCTTTTTTTTTTAAAGCTTAGTAAGAAGAATGTGTTGAAAAGATTGCCGTAGCTTCAGTGTAAAATGTAGTGTGATAAACATTTATTTAGTGAATTCTGTACTGAAGCCTGAGCTATGGTTACCTTTGCTGTCGGCCTTGAGGGCACCCTTGCTGGGTACTACATAGAAAGCCATCAACTGCAGTAGCCTAGCTGGGCATCCATAGGGTCCCCAGTAGCCATTGGGAATGATGAAATATATCATGGGAAAGTATCGTGGGAAAATGGGTGATAGCTCCTTGGCTAGTTAGAGGCCTATGTGTGTTTAGGACAGCCAGAGTTTATAGTGTAGGCATTTAGTGAACTACAGTAGAGGGCAGTGTGTGCTGTGTGCTGGGTTTGATTTGTAGTAGCTATGGATGCAGTTGGGCAGTGAGAAGTGGGTTTGCAGGGGACTGGCAATGGAGACAAAAGAGTGGGAACAAAGAGAACTCAGAGACAAGTAGTCCCCGAGAAGATGGCTTTGGAGCCCAAGCCTGGGAAGCACATTCAGGAGATACTATAATAGAAGGAATTTCAGTTAGAGAAGAGGCACAATAAACGGGAAAATACGGGTGTGATATAGTAAAAAACTGGTTTGTATATTTATTTTGACACAGTTTCATAACTGTAATTTTGCTACTGTTATGAATCGTAATGTCTGAAATGCAGCACATCTGCTATGTGACCCCAAACAGGATCACAACCGACAGGTTGAAACTTTTAGGCCCATGCTCTTACATGCCTTTGGATGAGAACACACACACATGGTTCTATAATCTTTATTTCCTTGCTTCCTGGGTTGGGACTAGTCGAAGTAACCAAGTAGGAAGTTTACATAGGGTTACACGTGAAACACTGCAACCCAGGCACTGGCGAGCATGCTGATACCACTTGGACCTTTCAGTGAGGGAAGAGGAGATGAGAACACAGACAAGCATAGGGACATACGGATGTATTTAGACTATGTTTGCTCCTGTTGGTTGCAGAAGCAGAGGATCCCTGGGAACTATGCATATTTCACTAACTGTGTCCTTTTATTCTAGGGGGCCCAAATTTCCCAAGTACAGTGCATGTTCCCCTTGACAGACTGGTGTTTCATCAGGGAGCTGAGTGTGTGAGGACCTCAGTGAATGTGTGTTGTTATCATGGGTGTGGCTTCTTGAGGACCCTAGCCTCAAACCCAGAGTGAGATGGCAAACCCTTCCTCCACTGTGTGGGTGTTGATAATCTATGCAGAAAATGGCCACCATAGCTTTCCCTCCTGAATGTCCACAGTCTAAAGACTGCTCCCCTACAGAGACAGCTTGTCTGTTGAGATTAGCTAAATTCATGTCCTTGGTCCGGCTGTACATCTTAAGCTTGCCTCCCTGTTCAGCACTATACAGCGATCATCCAGGGAGCTGCAGTTTCCTATCAGATCCCAGCCTGCCCGACTTTCAGCCTTTCTGTATGCTCAGTAAGGTCCAGCTCTCAGGGAACTAGCTGGAGGCATATGCTGCCGGGACCTCCTAGGATTCTTTTCTTTTCTTTTGATTCCTTTCTCCTGTTTTGCCCTATTTTCTGTTCATCCTTCAGATATCATTTCAATGAGCCTTTCTTTCAAAAAAGCCAGCAGTGCATGAGGCTGGTATGCTATGTGCTATTTGAAACTGTGTGCTTTCTTTTACCACTTATCTCGGCTTGAAGTTCTAAGTCCCTTTGCATGGTTCCTTACCTCCTCACTGACTTCCAAGGTCTTTTCTTCATGATGCTAGGCTTCCTACAGGCTTTTGAAGTATGTGAAGGCATGTGTGACTTAAGAATTACCAGAACAAATCTGATTTCACCTGACCACTCAGTCTACAATGTGCTATTAATGCTGAAGAGGTCCACATTTCAGAACTAGTCTATATCTGGACCTCCATCATTAAAATATTTCCAGACATTCTGACAGTCTGGGCGGCATACTCACGCACCAATAAATAGAACAGAATACATCATTTCTCGCCTCATTTTCCTTCTCACATCTTCTTCCCTTACTAAGGCTTCATTTTAAAAGCAAGGCGTATATGCTATATAAACTTGAGTTTGCCCTTAAAAACTCGAGTTCTAGAGTCTGCTGTTGGGCTAGCTTACACAAAATGCTAGATTCCCCTGGTATTAATGGCACGCAGGTGAGGGCGCAGCTGAACTTGATAGCTGAAAGGGTCAGTCCTGTGAGTTCAAACATGCCTTTACATATTGATTTTGAGTGCATGTTGCGAATCATGAGCTCCTAGCCAGAAGCAGTCTTGTTGCCTAGTTTAGTTATCTTGCTTTCCACACTGAAGAAGTTGATGCCTGGAGAAACTGAATGAACCAGCTGGGTGGCAAGCCCCAGAATGCAAATGAGAAATAGGACTTTATTCTTGGGTTCTATTCACTCTAAACTGTTCTTCAGGAAAAGCTATTCTGTCTCTAGAGGAAATTAATACCTTTTTAAATTTGCATATGATGTACTATTGTAATAGCACCAGTATTTTTAACCTTTGCCCATTAGTGACCCCAAATTAATATTCTAACCCACTTGTAATAGGGATACGAGTTTGCTGTGTTTTAGGCTGTTCTGCTCTGTTTGCCTTTCAGGTATTTTGAACTAAAATCAGAGGAGAGATTTGATCTTTGACACTAAGAGGAAGCACAGCCATGGGACCACGAAAGAAAAGTGCTAAAGTGTGTGTGACGGACAGTGAGGTCCCCGAGGAAATGACAGCCGAAGAAGAGAAGGACTACATGAACCAGCTGTCACATGAAGTGCTGTGTCATATTTTCAGGTGGGATTTTGTTTGGATTACTTTTATGTATCTATAATGTAAAAGTAAAATCAAACTTGTTTTATAAAGCTTTTTTTCCTTTATTTTACCATATACGTATTAGTGTTTTGCTAGTATATTCGTTTGTGTGCCATGGGTATGTATATCTGTGTACCATGTGTGTGCCTAGTGCCCATGAAATCAAAAGAGGGTGTTGGATCGCCTAAATCTGGAGTTGTAGATAGTATACATTGATAGCAGGGACTCAAACCTGGGTCCTGCAAGAACAAGTACTCATAACTGATGAGCCATTTCCAAGCTTCCAAAAAACTGTAAAGTTATATTTCTTACTCAAACTGTATTTTAAGAACCATTAATTAAACCAAAAAAGAAAATATTTAAATCCAGTTTTTGTTCTTCTGGAGTTCTTCTCTGGAGTTGGAGACCCAAGTTAGTGTCTGGACTACCTTTCTCTATCTATGGACAGTGATTCAGACAGAGGAGTTTTAGGATTCAGTGGCCAAACAGTATTTTCAAAGCACTCATTACATTATAAGACATGGATGTGTAGTTTAATGATCCTGTATTTTGTTCTCCAGTCTTTATGTTGCAACAATACTTTTAATGACCATGTTAGTCTTTTCTTTCTAGTCTGTCCATGGTACATGTGATATAGTACTTAAAATTTCCCTTGTCTTACATATAGTTCATTTCTGGTTTGTCTTTTTTCCATGCTTATAATTAAATTTTCTAAACCTCTAGGTTTTTTAATTAGATAATTATCATTAGATTATTTGACCAAAAAACTCCTACCTATTAAGTTCTCAGAATTGTGTTGAATTTTACATAATGTTTTCAGATTATGAGGTTTTTAAGTAGTAGTAAGTTATTATAGGAGTCATGACCACTTTGCTTTTGTAATATACAGTTGAACTTTTTAATCCTTTGTAGCTTTTATCTTCTGTGGTACAGTATAGTTTTTGATAGCCAATATCTAAGAATAAAAGGCCCAATTAAAACAGTAGGTATCTTTTCTACTGTAGCAAAATGATGTTAAAATTCCTGTGCTAGAAAAAGTATGTGGAAATGCCAAAAGTTTCAGGAAAGGCAATTAACTGTACCCAATGTTCACATACATTTTAAAATACAGTAAATAAAATGTAGTTAGGTTAAGAGCTGAAGAGAATAGCAGGAGTTGGGCAAAACAGACCAACTGGGCTGCATGTGTGTATTCAAATTCATGAAGGGATCTAGTATAAAAAGTTGGTTTTCACATCATTGTGGAAAAGATGGATAGGTGATGATCTGAGTCTACAAACATTTGGAGAAACAAACCTAAAAGCATGTCTCTATGCCAGACCTATATGTAGCTTTATTATAAATGAGAAGAGTTAAACATTAAATTTCTGAAGCATAATTATGATCATTAGATGTTGATTGATGATCACTACATGCTGTATATTACCTTGATTACTATGATTGATTGATCATGCCAACTCCATAAAAATGCACAAAAATTATGTCTCAAATAATTTAAAACGTTTGCATATATTTTGGACATATTAGGCCATATTTTACATTGAAGCAGACAGTAGCTTATACTTGGGGGGGATTATTCAAATGTAAAGATGAGAACCAGGCAAAAGGTCTTGTACTGTTTGTAATAAATTTGATCATATTAACAGAATGCAGAAACTCTGAGCTGCCCTGAGTTCGTGGTCTGGGTTTTCCTAGAATAAATAGGTTATGTTTTATTTTTAGGGTCCTATTATTTTTATCTGAAAACTCCTGCTGTAATTGTGTGGTGATTACTTAACATGCTCTGAGACCAAAAAAAAAAAAAAAAAAAAAAAGCTGTTCTCCCTTAAAAAAATTAATCTTTGTTTATTCTTTTCTAAGATGTACTTATATACCTTTATAATATGGTTTTTATTAACTTATGAAAATTAGGTTTTATTATGCTATTTTTCATGTAAAATTTGTTTTTTGTCCTGTGTCCATCCCCTGCCTCCCCCGCCCTGCTCCACTTCTTGTATGCCCATTTAATGCTGTTGTTTTTAACCACATCTATCATAGAAAAACATACATTTCTACTTCCTAGGGAAAGTTTGATGAAAAATCAACCTGTATTCTTTTTAAATGTTACTCAGAAGTTATAAAATTAACTCAGGCAAATACTTTGGATAATAGTAAAATATTGGAACGGTGTAAAACTTGATTTAGAAATTAAATCTAGTGTTTTTCATTGCTTATATAATGTGTAGTCATTTATCTTCTGAAATTTGTTTTAAGCTTTAGATAGTAACGATAATGTTTTTGGTGGAAATTTAATTTGAATTTACTCTCCTTAAGGAAGAGCTTTGAGGAAGGGCCAGTGGTAGGAAGGAACACAGCACAGCAGGAAGATACTGAGCTTGCGCACGGACTCGGCTGTTGGAATTAGAGTCAGCCTGCAGGGTGTGGGCATTGCTGCTCTTCCCATTTACCTAGCTGTAGGGCTTCCTAGCTCTAGGCTTAGCTTCTCTAGCTAGTTTCACTACGTTTAAAATGGCCCAATAGTAGCCCTGCCTGATGAGTGAAGCTCCTATCAGATGAGGAAGATACCCGCAGGAATTAGCCCTGCTGCTCCTGCCTTCTCCTTGACACAGGAGTTGGTAGCTAGAGGACCAGGGACAGGGTGCCACCACAAGGGTCGTTGGCCAAAAGACAACCAGCTGCTCTCCCTGGAATACCCTCTGGGCAAAGGGCAGCTTCCCCTTGACAGTCTAGGTGCATGTGCAGGGTTTTTAAGGACAAAGATGAGATTTTCTGCTGTTTAAAAATATATGTTAGTGTCATTAGAAACTAAATAGAAACAGATTGATTGTTAGTTTCAGGAAGGAGAAAGAAGATTGGGAAGAGTCACCTGCTGGGTGGAGCATCTCAGGGACAGCCATGCTAGGCTCCTGTCTGCAGGCATGACAGAGTATCATTAATAGTGTCAGGGATTAGTGTTTGCCCATGGGATGGGTCTCAAGTTGGACAGGTTGTTGGTTGGCCATTCCCTCAGTCTCTTCCATTCCCTGTGCCTGTATTTCTTGTAAACAGGATACATTTTGGGTTGAAATGTTTGTGGACGGGTTGGTGTTTCTAGTACTCCACTGCTGTCTCTGTGTGGCTACAGGAGGTGTCTTCTTCAGGTTCCATATCCCCAGTGTAGTTAGTCACAGCTAGGCCATCCTCACTGATCCTTGGGTCTTCCCTTATCCCAGGTCTCCACCTCTCCACCCCCACCAGTTTTCATGGCCATCTGGCCATCTTTCCTGACCCTCCCCACACCTGATCTTCCCATCCCCTTCCCAGCCCCTCCCACTCCATGTTCGCTCCCTCCATCTGCCTCAGTGGATAGAGCTTGGGGACTCTTATAAAAGAACAGGAAGGATTGCAGGCCCCAAAGAGGATAGGAACTTTCCAGGAAAGCCAACAGAGTCAACTAACCTGGACCCTTCGGGCTCTCAGAGACTGAACCACAAAAACCAGAGAACATGTACAGGCTGGGCCTCCCTGCTCACGTGTAGCAGATGTGCAGCTTGGTCTTCATGTGGGTCCTGAAGAACTGGAGTGGAGGCTGTCCCAAAAGCTGTTGCCTGTATGTGGGATATGTTCTAGGGAGAGGGAGAGGATGCACCTAGCCTTGAATACTTGAAGTACCAGGGTCGTTGGGGATACCCATGGAGGCTCCCACCCACTCAGAAGGGGAGGGGGAGGGAGGGAAGGATTGTGGGGGGGTGACTGGGAGGGGTCAGTGAGAGGGATGAAAAGTGAATAAGTAAAAAAATGAAATTAAATAAAATATTAAAGAAAGATTGGAAAGAGGTAATTGAAGGAAAGGCTTTGGCAACACGTATGGCAGTGCATGTGAGACCGTGTGTGCCGAAAGTCAGCACACATGTGCTTGATTGGAGAGAGGCATTCAAGGAGCAGTGCAAGCTGGGGGGGGGGAGCTGTAGGGTACCTGCTGTGAAGATGCCCAGATGCTGGCTGGCATCCCAGTCTGTCTGTCTCTCCTTTCTTCCTTGTCTACCTTGAAATGGGCAGAGGGTTTGGTTTTGTTTGTTCTCTTCTTTGCACTGTTTTTGCTTTTGGGTATGTTCATTTTTGTCTTTATTTACATATTTTGTTTGTCCTTGAAACCTTATGGGACGTATTGTAGGTTTTATCAGCTGTGGCATGGACAGAGTTTAGTACTCTATTTGGGGTCTCAGTATTTGCCAGCTTACCTTAGTTGGGCTGGATGGTTTAGCTGAATAGTTTAGCTGAATGGGCTGGAGAGCTGTTTCCGGGGTTAAGAGCACTTGTTGCTCTTGCAGAGGCTGCAGGCTTGATTCTTAGCACCCATGTGGTCCCAGGCATCCAACCCTCTTCTCACCTCCAAGGTCACCAGCAGTACATGTTTTACACATACATACATGCCCACAAAACATGAAACATATGAATGACCAAGTGCTGTGAGTGTTCCTAGGACCTCATATCATTTAAAGGGTGGGAACATGAGAGGGAAAAGACCCGCATGCATACTTGATTGATATTTCTTTCCATTACAAAGGTATCTGCCACTGCAGGATATCATGTGCATGGAATGTCTTTCTCGGAAGCTAAAGGAAGCGGTTACTTTGTATCTGAGAGTTGTGAGAGTGGTGGATCTCTGTGCAGGGCGGTGGTGGGAATATATGCCGAGTGGTAAGTACACAGGTTTTTAAGGTACATTTGAGCCCTATTTAAAAGTGATAAAAATGGCGTCCATAGAATGTGACTTACATAAAAGCAGAGGGGGATGTGTGGAGGGGAGAAAGGACGGTCTGGCAGGAGGAAGGGGAACAAAAGATGATGGGCGTCCATGATGCCCATGTCCTGGGAAGCTCTTCTTAAAGCAGTAATAGAAAGGGCTGCCTTCTCTTCGCAGTTGTCTGCTAATTAGTATGCTTGTCTGTTGCTATTAACTAGAGTCTTTTAAAATCGTGCTTTTAAAAAATAATATTCAGACCATGAGATTTTGCAAATGGATTCAGGCTGAGGCAGACAAACTCAACAGCAAGTGAATATCAAAGAAGTCCTTACCAGAAGCATAGAAGTGGAGGCCGAAGAGATACCTGGACAAACAGTATAGATTACCTCTAGAGTTCTGTGATGTGCAGCTTTTGGTGCTGGGCCCTTTCAAGAGATTCCAGCATACACATTCTTGGAAAGAACATTGCAATGCCAGGCTAGAACTTAGCTTAAAGGAGATAAAACCCAGTTGTGTTTAGTCAGTAAGGAAGCGGTGTGAAGGGAAAGTGTTTAACTCTACAGTGATGGTTTGAGGTAGGCAAGAAATCAGGCAGGGCAGCATGAGAATAATCATTTCATTCTGTGTTAGATTTGCTTTAGCAGATGTTGCAAACAGGATTTGGGGGGACAGCAGAGGTCTCGTGTGCTCCAAGCTTAGCATTAACATCAGGGCACTTATCAAATTAGGAAGAATCTGTGTGCACATGGCTAGTTTTCAGACTAATAAATGCCTGTAGCCCAAAGCTTTTCATCTCTGCAGTGAATATAAAAGAAAGTGTGGTGCAGCAGTCTGTAGGAGATCACATTAAATGTGTTTAATGCTGCGCTGGCCTGTTTTCTAAAGTTTAAGCCCTGGATCATTTTTTAGGACTGGTTCTTAACTATATAGCCGCAGCTGGCTGGAATACACTTTATAGACCATACTGGCTATAAATTCACAAGAGATTCACTCATCTCTGCTCCCGACTCCTGTGCTGAGATTCAGTACATGTGCTACCTTGCCCAGCTGAGGCCCTGAATCTTGATATAAGTGCCTGGTGGCTCATATGTGTGAACTCTTTGGAGCCGTATTCTGCCTCTCTTAACTTTTAGCTTTTATGCTTGGCTCTTACCATTTACCTTTGTGATTTTTATAGTTAGCAACTCTGGATTAGCCCTATACAAATAGAACATTTTTAAGGGCTTCAGTTCTTTGATTTAGTTGGAAACTTACTATTTTGTTAGCAGTGGGCAGACAATTGGCTTTCAGATCTTTTGAGACTCCAGGAATAGGAAACATGTCATGCCTGTGACTTGTCTCCATACGTATTTAACCACTAGCTCCTGTTGTGAAGGTCTGCCTGTCTCTGTTTGCACCTTGTTAATTTCTGCTACAGAGCACAGCTGGCCTCCCAGATACACAGTTTGTTTGTTTGTTTGTTTGTTTGTTACCATCTCAGCATCTGCTCACTTTGAATTGTTCTTATTTTCTTAGCCAACTTCCTTTTGTCTTTTTTTTTTTAATGAACTGTCTGAAATAATGGGGAACGATAGTTAAACATATAAAAGAGCAGCTGCAAGGAAATGGTAGAACAGGGTGACCCTAGCCTGCAGGTAGCATGTGTGAAGTAGTTCCCATGTCATACGACTGGCATAGCTTCTCTTGGAATGGTTTCTTCAGCTGAGGCATTAGCGTCATAGAACTTTCACAGGAAACCTTTTCTGTTTGGATTGTTGTTGAAACTTGTAAGTCTTTAGTACATGCATATGAAGCTGTCCCAATGCTCCGACTCCCCAGGCTTCACAGACTCCAGCTTCCTAACACTTTTGAAGAAGATGCCAGATGTTGAGCAGCTATATGGCCTTCACCCTAGATACCTCGAGAGGCGGAGAGTGAGGGGCCATGAGGCTTTCAGCATCCCAGGAGTCCTGGAAGCTTTGCAGGCGTGCCCAAACTTGGTGGTAAGTGTGCTGCTGGAACGCTTTAATAACAGCAGCCGGTTGATGAAATAGTGGATCACAAGGACTGTGGGGCGTAGTCACTCACATGCAGACTGCATGCATGACACACTTGTCTTAAGTTCCATTTCACAGTTAGCATCTTGTACAGAAAGAGACACTTGGGATACAAACTGAAAGCCTTCCTCATGCTTGCCATGGTGCTATTTTCTAGGGTGTAGAAACATCTCATTTGGAGTTGGTAGAATCCATTTGGACATATATGCCGCATGTTCATATTTTGGGGAAATTTCGTAATCGTAACGGAGCATTTCCGATTCCTCCTGAAAATAAACTGAAAATCCCCATAGGAGCCAAAATCCAAACTTTGCATTTAGTTGGTGAGTACCTGCTTTCTGGTTCCCTTGTCATGCCTTGAAACACTGTGTAAGTGAATAGTCACTGAAACAGTTATAAACTTTTAAATATATTACTGATTGGTTGTAGATCGAGAAATGCTTGTGAGACTTGCATAAAAGCTCAGATTTTCCATTATTTAGAGATCTCTCATGGCCAAATGTTGCTTTTCAGTTGCTGTGTTGAAGACAGTTTTGAAGATTTTATCTTTGTGTTTTCGCATCAAGCTAGAACTCTGTCTTTACTCTGATTATGCCCTGTAGAGGAGAGATCTCGAGTACAACTCTTTGAGAGGAGGAAGTTTATTTAATATTTTGTGTGTTTGTGTGTATGATGGTGGGCATGTGTGTGTCACGGTGCACACGTGGAGGTTGAAGGACAGTGTAAACATAGTTGGTTCTCTCTCCCATCTGTGCCTGGGTTCCATGGATGGAGCTAGGCCATCAGGCATGCATGGCGAGCGCCTTTCCCGCATGCCACAGCGCTTTTATCTACTGAGCCGTGGGTGAGGTTTTACTGTGCTGACTGGCTCAGTCTACAAACAGAAACTAAGGAATTAAACTTTTCAAATTTGCATAAACTCCTAGTTATTACAAAAGAAATGAGTCAATCTTCTGCAGGCTCAGGTTGGCCATGAGCTCTGAATCCATCTTTGTCTTTCCAGCTCCTGAGTATTGGCATGGTATGTGCATCCCCACGCCCAGTTAATATACTTAAGTTCAAATAGACAGATACAGCTAGTACCTACTGAACCTCAGTCTAGAACATTATAAAACCCTGGGTAATTATTAGTTTTTCTCCTCAAGTAAAAATTTACCATGGTGTTCAATGTGGAGGCACTGGGATGAGCATTCGGTCTCTCCCCTTGTCCTCTCAGACATGGTGATGGAGTGCGTGAGTGCTCATTTCCAGAGCTGGCTTGTTGGCATGGTTATGTTGTGCTTTCCCATGCGCATGCACTGTAAAGTGACATCGCAGTAATTTCAACAGGGGAGGATATTTGATAAGTTTAACTTTTCATCCATTTTAATCTGCTAAGAGACAATGTGACATTTTATTTTTTATTTATTTAGAGACAGAATTTTATGTAGCTCAGTCTGGCCTCAAACTTACTAGCTAGCTAAGGGTGGCCCTGAATTTCTGCTCTTCTGCCTCCTCTTCCCACATGCTTGGATTATAGGCATACAGTACCATGCCCAGTTTCATGTGGTGTCAGACAGAGACGAAATCCAGGTGGGTCTTTGTGTATGCTAGGCAAGTGCTCTTATCAACTGAGCCATATCCTCAGCCCAAATATTTTGTTTCATACTTTGTTAATATTTTAAGTTTATATTTTATTTTTAAGCTTATTATTTTATTCTATTAATATTTATGTTGAATATATGCCCAAAGATTACTGCAGATATTGGGGATATTCTGAGGATCTAGGAGTTTCTGAAATAGGGTTAAATAGTCATAGGAGGACCTGGTGGGTTATACAGAATAGGGCTTAAGCCATATATGTGACTACGGAAGAATATCAGAGGCCCCTCTCTCTCATTCGTAAGGTTGTGGAGTGAGTCTGAGCAAGGATTGGAATATTTGGATTTTTAAGTGATAAAGAGATTTTGCTTCTGAGGTTATGATATAACCTCAAGGTAGAAGTTTTTTTGTTGTTTTTTTTATCTTTACATTTTCCATAATGCCTGTACCAGTTAATTGGAATTATAAGTAATTAGAATTCTAAGTTTCCCTGAAATGCATTAATTACATGATTAACTCACAGCTTTGTACTAACTGGTGGTAATGTGAAGAAATACATCTTATCCTTTTTTGGTAGGCTAAGTTTGGCAGAAAGTAGGCCTGAGCACCAGATGCCTGTCTTTGGATCTTTCTTTCCTTGCCTGCCCTTTGACTCACATAGCCAGCAGGCCACCTTGGTGATAGACGCAGAGGTGGATTCTCTACCTCTCTCAGTCTGGTTTTCTTCCTTATAGCAGAAACTAAACGGCCATTTTGAGAAGGCAGGCCGAGGAGCAGGTTTCTGAAGCTCCCTGTTGCCTTTAGGATGTACAAGTATCGCTCTTTCTTCTTCCATATCTGCTGACACCTCTCCAGTGGCACCTTCCCCTTTCCAGATTGAGTCCTCTGTATATAAGATTCATCAAAGACAAAAATATCCCTAATACTTTGAGATAGTAAAATAAGTAAGTGTCCGACTTTTCCCATAGCTATGCTAGCTTCTTCCACATATTTACAGATGCCTAAAATTCCTATAATTGTGTAGACATCAAGGTGTATTTTGTGTACTGTAAACCATAATATGGAAATGTATTTGGCCTCACTTTGTGCTGAGAAGTTTCTTGTTACTGATGGGGGAGTAGAGGTGATTGGCAGCCCTGTGGAACTGTGTAACTCACCTCTGTCATCACAGTTGTACTTTGAGAAACTTATTTTTACTTTGAATCTTAACAAGGTATGGCTATGAGATAGATGTGTGCTTTAAACACAAAAATAGATTTTAAGTCCCATTCGTTATAATACAGTTTGCATAAAAGTTCTTTAATAACCTGTTTTAAATAAACCAAATCTGGTAGACTTTAATTATATAATTGGTTCTGATAAAAATCTCCTTGAATGATAGGCTGTCCATTGAAAACAGGACTCTAGCAGACTGTATGCAGACTACATAGAACTTTGTCACTTTGTTGTTCTTTTGTGTGTGCTCTAGGGGTCAATGTTCCTGAAATCCCTTGTATCCCTATGCTAAGGCACCTGTACATGAAGTGGGTGAGACTCACTAAGCCACAGCCGTTCAAAGATTTCCTGTGCATCAGCTTGCGAACCTTTGTCATGAGGAACTGTGCAGGTAATCCTATACAGTTATGGGTGGATTAAGCATACACTGTCGTAAAACATTATGGGGAACTCTGCATTTGTACTGAAAATTATGTTATTACTATCTACATTTTTTTGACCCCTAAAATTTGTGAATGTAGCATGTCTTTTGTTTTAGTTGCATAATGTTGGCAAAAACAAACAAAAAAAACAACAGACTAGGTTAGTGTTTTATAAACTTGACTTTTAGTCCATTGGGTTGTTTTAATACATCTCAGTCTTTAGATTTCGATTTCTCCGAATGAGGAGCAGTTATTCCACATTAAACTTTGTTTATATGGGGCCTCTCAGCTAACCAAACCTTTAGCACCCTAGTCTGTTGTCTGCACTGCCCAGGGTGATTTCTCTGCAGGCCTCTCCCAGTCCCGTCTTGATGTAATTAGACCTGTTGCTGTCTCCCCTCTGGCTGTGCAGCTTCTTACCCTGTTCTGGTGTTGGCCACTGCCGTCTTACCTGAGATGCACACGTCCTCTTCCAAAGTTATTCATGGCCTTTAGAGCCTGGTTTTCTTGGCATCTCTTTCTCGTCTTTATTCCTTTTTACCGAGTGCAGCGTGTCTTTGGTACCTCATATATTTGGTCGTTTTACCCTTTCAGGGTTATTTATCTGCTGTTTCTCTATTGGAAGTCTTAAGGACAGGGCCGTTGCCTTTCTGGTCTTTCCTCGTCTCTCTCACACTCTCAGACATAGAGATGCTGAGATGGCAAAGTAGCTCAGTCGAGTGAAGAGTTAAAGTTTCTTCTTGAGGGTTTTGTTCCATTTGTTGTTTTGAAATGAAAATTATTGAGCTAGGTATATTTTCAAATCTACTGCATATCTCAACAGTTTTGAACTATTCTTAGGCTGAACAAATTTATGGTTAGCAGACTAGCACTTTGATTGAGAAAAGCTTGGAGCCCAGGCCAATAGACTGTCATTTATAAGTTATTCAGTTTCTGTTTTGAAAAGGTCATCTTTTAAAATTGTTTACTACATTAAGATTTGTTGTTGTTTACTTTTTCCAGGACCAACAAATTCCTTGAAATATGTGCCCTTGGTGACAGGCCTGGCATCTGCCCGGAACCTGGAGCACTTGGAGATGGTCCGAGTCCCCTTCCTGGGAGGTCTCATCCAGCATGTGGTTGAAGACAGCTGGAGATCCGGTATTCATTTCTTTTAGTTACAAAACAGTTTTTAAAATTGGCTTCTGATTTTTTATTTTATTTTTATTTTTATTTTTTGACTTTGTTTAGTTGTCTCTTAATTTTTTTTTTTAAATAATATTGGTAATTGTCTTAGCTTTCTTTATGGTGTATTTGATGAGGGTAAGTATCCATGAGCAAAGGCTAATATTCTTTGCCTTTTTATGCATGTTAAACCTTCTCAAGATACAGAGTGATGAGGCAGGTTTTCTGGGTTGTTATTTATTACTTGGTAAATAAATCATACGTTCTTTTATCGAGCGCTTTCTTAGAACTGCTGACCGAGTGGCCCTTTGAGGAGAGATACTGCATGACTTGAGCATCTTAGGTCTCCAGAATAGCTCAGGCTTTAGGAATGCTGCTGGGTCTGGTATTTACTACAGTATATAGAGGTCTCCCCTGCCTGGGTCTGGTATTCACTGTAGTATATAGAGGTCTCCCCTGCCTGGGTCTGGTATTTACTATAGGATATAGAGGTCTCCCCTGCCTGGGTCTGGTATTTACTATAGTATATAGAGGTCTCCCCTGCCTGGGTCTGGTATTTACTACAGTATATAGAGGTCTCCCCTGCCTGGGTCTGGTATTCACTGTAGTATATAGAGGTCTCCCCTGCCTGGGTCTGGTATTTACTATAGGATATAGAGGTCTCCCCTGCCTGGGTCTGGTATTTGCTACAGTATATAGAGGTCTCCCCTGCCTGGGTCTGGTATTTGCTACAGTATATAGAGGTCTCCCCTGCCTGGGTCTGGTATTTACTACAGTATATAGAGGTCTCCCCTGCCTGGGTCTGGTATTTACTACAGTATATAGAGGTCTCCCCTGCCTGGGTCTGGTATTTACTATAGTATATAGAGGTCTCCCCTGCCTGGGTCTGGTATTTACTACAGTATATAGAGGTCTCCCCTGCCTGGGTCTGGTATTTACTACAGTATATAGAGGTCTCCCCTGCCTGGGTCTGGTATTTACTATAGTATATAGAGGTCTCCCCTGCCTGGGTCTGGTATTTACTATAGTATATAGAGGTCTCCCCTGCCTGGGTCTGGTATTTACTGTAGTATATAGAGGTCTCCCCTGCCTGGGTCTGGTATTTACTACAGTATATAGAGGTCTCCCCTGCCTGGGTCTGGTATTTACTATAGTATATAGAGGTCTCCCCTGCCTGGGTCTGGTATTTACTATAGTATATAGAGGTCTCCCCTGCCTGGGTCTGGTATTTACTATAGTATATAGAGGTCTCCCCTGCCTGGGTCTGGTATTCACTGTAGTATATAGAGGTCTCCCCTGCCTGGGTCTGGTATTCACTATAGTATATAGAGGTCTCCCCTGCCTGGGTCTGGTATTTACTATAGTATATAGAGGTCTCCCCTGCCTGGGTCTGGTATTTACTATAGTATATAGAGGTCTCCCCTGCCTGGGTCTGGTATTCACTGTAGTATATAGAGGTCTCCCCTGCCTGGGTCTGGTATTCACTATAGTATATAGAGGTCTCCCCTGCCTGGGTCTGGTATTTACTATAGTATATAGAGGTCTCCCCTGCCTGGGTCTGGTATTTACTATAGTATATAGAGGTCTCCCCTGCCTGGGTCTGGTATTTACTGTAGTATATAGAGGTCTCCCCTGCCTGGGTCTGGTATTTACTACAGTATATAGAGGTCTCCCCTGCCTGGGTCTGGTATTTACTATAGTATATAGAGGTCTCCCCTGCCTGGGTCTGGTATTTACTATAGTATATAGAGGTCTCCCCTGCCTGGGTCTGGTATTTACTATAGTATATAGAGGTCTCCCCTGCCTGGGTCTGGTATTCACTGTAGTATATAGAGGTCTCCCCTGCCTGGGTCTGGTATTCACTATAGTATATAGAGGTCTCCCCTGCCTGGGTCTGGTATTTACTATAGTATATAGAGGTCTCCCCTGCCTGGGTCTGGTATTTACTATAGTATATAGAGGTCTCCCCTGCCTGGGTCTGGTATTTACTATAGTATATAGAGGTCTCCCCTGCCTGGGTCTGGTATTCACTATAGTATATAGAGGTCTCCCCTGCCTGGGTCTGGTATTTACTGTAGTCTATAGAGGTCTCCCCTGCCTGGGTCTGGTATTTACTGTAGTCTATAGAGGTCTCCCCTGCCTGGGTCTGGACATTAGCTGCCTCTGTCAGATTATAATAACTCTTCATATCTCTTAGCTGCAGGGGAGAGGAAGCTAATACTTTGCTAATCATTTCATTGGTAAGAAAAAATTGGCATAGATATATAGTACTTAAAACGAGAAATTCACTTAATACAAATTATTAGTAAAGTAAGATGGAAAAGAAAGTAAAATGGAAAAAATTAATAGGACGGCAACTCCTCCAGGAGTTAGGAGTAAAGGTGAGGTTAATGCTACTGTAGCACACTGTAGACATGTTATTACCTAGTCAAGTCGGAACGCAGTCCCTGCACCACACCAAATCAGAGATGGAGTAGACTCCCTCCAGACCAGCGGCATCACAGTTATTTTTATTTCAGTAATCAAGATAAAAGTCAAAAGAGTAAAGAAGACCACAGTGTCCATCTGTAGAGAGGCGGCCTGAAGAGAGCTGACAGACGCTGTATCTCATGATTAAGAAATGATGAAGAGCGAAAGGCAGTCTGTGCCGAGTGGGAGGGAGTGGGAGGAGATCTGACTATGGATCTCTTCAGTGGGCTTGCATTAAGAATATATAAAGAATTCTTGAAATGAAGAAACAAGCAGGCATCCCTTAGGAAAGTGACAAAGGACTAATGCATACCCTTCACAGAGGGCGTTATTCACACGACAGTTAATGTGAGAAAATAGAGAAGTTCTCACAGGACGTAGGAAGTACAAGCTAAAGCTAATGTGTACCACAGAAGCGCTGACATTACTAATATTAAAGACAGTCATGTTGGCTGGGTCGTGCACCATCAGGACAATGCTGAGAGTATGAGCTGATACTTCTATACTTGGAAATGTTGGTAGATGTCATCTGCTAACATTGGCCATACACATAGCAGTTGTCTTCTTGGCTTTAAACCCAACAGAAAAGAATTTGTTTACTCAGAAATGCATGTGAGCTATGTTTATAGAAGCATTGGTGCTAATAGGCTCCCAAGTAGGACAAGAAGACATCATTGATCATCCATAAGATAGGTAATTAAAGTGTGGCCTAGTCACAAGCTACTCTGCACAGTGCAGGGGACCACCCCCAGCAGTGTGGTTGAGTCACAGAGCAGCCTTTAGTCAATGAAGCCAGACACAAAAGTGTACATACCTGGTGACTTTGTGTTCAAGCAAAATCATTTTGCTATACATTAATGATTTTCATCTGCTGCCTTTCCTTTTGGTGTGATTCCTTTCAGAAAAGGTACAGGGGCTGCAGAAATGTCTCTGTGGGTAAAGCACGTGCTGTATGTCCATGCTGGACCTGGCCCGGCACTCAAAAGACGTATTGTTACATAGGGCACATGCATCTAAACCCCAGCACTAGGAGATGCAGACGATGGCCAGCCATCGTAGTCAAAATGACAAGTTCTAGTTTCATTGAGAGATTGTGCCTTAAGGCATAAGGTGACAAGGAATAAAGGAACCTCAGGCTCCCGCGTGGGTGTGTGCACTAATTTATGCACACAGTTAATTGATTAATTACAACAAAATTTGAAAAGTCAAGCATGAAAATGAGTTAAAGCAGTGCTGGTTTGTTCCATGATACACTGGGGTTCAGGATTTGACCAGGAGGTGGCAGTCTTTCTGTACTTCCTCTTGGGTTTTCAGCATTTTCTTTGTCCTAAGCCTTGAAGTGTTCAGGTGCTCAGGGTTTGTTTCTAGAATGAGTACCTGTTTTGGGGGTAACTGCTAGGACTAATTCACCTTGAGGTAATTTGATCGTAGCAACAAAACATTTACTTGTAAACAAGGAATTGCTTTCTACAGCATGTATAACTCCTTTACCAAAAGTTCTGCAGTCAGAGAAATGTTTATTTTTGTTTCTCTTTTCTTTAATTAGGTGGTTTTAGGAATTTGCACACTATTGTCTTAGGAGCTTGCAAGAATGCCCTTGAAGTAGACCTTGGCTACCTCATCATCACTGCTGCCCGTAGGTATGTCTTAACTTTACCTTACATTTTCTTCTTCTACAATTACAAGTTTCAGAAAACTTGGGGGCTAATGAATACATACTTGTGTATAAAATTTGATTGTCTCATTTGGATCTAATGTATAAAGGAACTACTTCAGTAGCAGGTGGTATCCCTTCATGTTTGTCTGACTTCAGAGCTGGAGCCTTTGAACTGCATTCTAGGTGGGTCCGCCCTGCATAGGAAAGCAGTGTCTGAGTACCGTGTGGATAGACATTGGTGCTCCTGGTATCTGAAGCCTCTCCAGCCGTTCTCCATCTGTACTTGGTTTTCTAAATTGCTTTAGTCAATGATATTCTTCCTAGTCAGAAATCTGTCTTACAACAGCCTTTGCAATGCTGCATGTCCATAATCTTTTAAATGTGTCTTCATATCACTTTATTCTACATTAGCAATTTCCCACCTCTTAGTGGTCTATCTTGAGGTATATTTTTACATTTTCCTTAAGTTAAAATTTTTTATTAGTTTATTAAAAATTTTTGCCAACATAATACCAATAATAGACTATTAAAAATAAAACAAAAGAGTATTTCTAAATTTAACTTACTGTTTTTACATTCCACAGACATGTATCCTTTATTAAAGTTAAGCATTAGCACTAGTATAAGAAAACCATCAGATACACAGAGGGTAAAATTTTGGCTTGTCAGTTCCCACTCTCCACTGTAGGGTCTTCAGACTGAACTTAGGGACTCAGGTTGTCAGGCCTGCAGAGCCAGTGGTCCTCACCGAGCTGTCTTGCCAACTCTGTACCTCACTTAGGGCATCCTTAGGGAGGAAAAAGAGTTCCTGTGCAGGTTCTAGGATTCTTACTGTATGATTTATTGTTACTAATTGAGTAGCTAAGTATACTGCCTAGTGTGAAGCCGCACTTGAAAAGAGAAATCTCAGGGGTTTTGTTTGTTTGGTTGATTTTGTTGTTGTTGCTGCTGAATGGTTTTTAATGGAGAGAGAGAAAAGTTCTTGATACCTGTGGTAACTTTTGTAAAATAATAAACTTGTTTCTAAGTTCTGTTATCAGGAAGAATCTAAGTCCATTGTTTTCCTTTAACATGTTTTTCTGTTTGTAGGTTACATGAAGTTCGCATCCAGCCTTCTTTAACCAAAGATGGTGTCTTTTCTGCCCTAAAGATGGCGGAATTGGAGTTTCCCCAGTTTGAAACCCTTCACCTGGGATATGTAGATGAGTTCTTGCTACAGAGTAAGATGTCATCTTTTATTACCTGGGTGTGCTGTGGAGAGCGTGCTTGATATACTGAAATCTGAACAGTCTGTGTCTGTGTTTTCTTGACTGTAAGCCGAACTAATGTCTTAAGTACTTGTATGAGTTGGAGAAGAATTGTCTCACATCCATGTACTGGCTTCCTTTCCCATGTGGCCGCTGGCGTGAGCATGCTACGGCGCTGGAGTGACTCACCCTGGGTGAAGAAAGCCTTTATCTGGGTTTGCAGCTGTCTTCGCTCTACTAGCCACGTTTCTTTCTGACTCTGCATTTCATTTTCTCAGGATATCTTTCATAGTGCCATTTGTTGACTCTGGTCTGTCACATTTCTTGTAGCTTTTGATAGTTTCCTCAGACCCATTCTTTGCTCATGTTTTGCATTTCCATAGTAAGCCAGCTGGGGTTCTGGGCTTTGCAGTACTGTGAGCACACAGTGCTTAGTGTCCATTTTACAGTGATTGGTGCTGGCTTGATAGCATTTTGAGTATGCCATAACAATTAGGAACTCATCCCTCAGGGTTGAATTTAAGTCAGTCACATTCCTTATTCAAACGTTTCCCACATGACATTTGTAATATAGTTAAAATTTACAACAATGTGTTTTTATTCTATCAAGAATTTATAAACATTCTTGAATATGCACTGTCATGCCAGATGGTTTTGTGTTTCCTTTGGATCTAATTTGCATTATAGAACATGAAAGGTAAAACCACCTAGGTCAAAGCATAGGACAGTCCTGGACAGTGCCCACCACCCATGACTCCTTCCTTGTTCATGGCAGAGTGCTACAGTGTGGCAGTTGTGCTTTTGTTCATTTCTTTTCCTCCTCCTTTGTCTTTGAGCTTCTCATTAGTATACATGCAGGATTCTTTTTAAAAAATCAAACTAACCATTTGTAGACAATTTAATACCAGAACCACTTTAATCTGTGTAGCCTGAAAACTATGAGGTTTTATCAGAACATCATTAAGAGGCTATGATAGTAGAATGGTTTCATAGAAAATTAACCCTTTTCTTATTGAGCTTTTGGTGACCTGTTGTGAAAATCCCACTGCAGGGAGAGTCAGGCGCTTCCTGTGTTTTCACCAGTTCTGCCCAGTTGTATTTCTCTTGTTGTATTTCTTCACCATATGTCTTCAGTATGAAACACTACTGCTTGACTACCATTATTTCATACTTCTTAGTAGGCTCTTGGTGTTAGCCTTTTTATAAGCCCTTCCCTTCTGAGACTACTCAATATGCCTATATATGGATTCTGCTTCTCCAAAGACTGCCAGGGAGTCTATAAGGATAAGTGTTAGGTTACAGGCCATCTGAAAAATGATAGAAGCTACGGAGCTGGGTCATTGGGTACAGTGATTGCCAGGTTAGCATGAGGTCTTGTGGTATCACGTCTTAAGAATCCTAGCTATAAGGTTGGGCAGTTGTGGCGCATACCTTTAATCCTAGCACTTGGGAAGCAGAGGCAGGTGGATTTCTGAGTTTGAGACATCCTGGTCTACAGAGTGAGTTCCAGGACAGCCAAGGCTATACAGTCAAACCCTGTCTCAAAAAACCAAAAAAGAAAAAAAGAAAGAAAAGAAAAGAATCCCAGCTACAACAGCAGCTTTCTGTTAGACAGGTGTGGGTATAGACAGGTAAGGCCTTGGATATTCTCATGACAGCTAGCCTGCCCTTGCATCAGAACTATAAATCCTTTCTCAAGTGATTTCTCAAGTTGGTCTCAAAGACCAACACCAGAGACATACACGGCACACAGATGTACCCATACACAGGGCAGAAACTAAAGAGGGAGAAGGAGTCAGTGCCCATTCTTGCCCTTCACTCCATCTGCCATCTTAGTAATTCCCAGTTAGAAGCAGGGAGGTGAAGAAATGGATCCTCTTGTGGAACTCAAGCCACTTTTTTTGTCTGGCAAAATAGCTAAGTAGAAACGTCACCTTTGTCCTCTAGCAGATTGGGGCAATGAGTAGTGAAAGGCTGCTGCTGTGACCAGAGATGAAGATGGCTGTGATCAGGGCCCCAAGGAGCACTTAGAGGAGAGTCTTTGTTCACATGCGTTTGTTCTCTCAGAGCTCTGTGGGCAGCTGGTCAGGGTGGAAACAAAACAACAGCAAAACCATAAATACATTTGTAGCAGTCTCTAACACTTGAGGTGTCCAGTAAGTAGTGGTTTTTACCTTTAACTGCCCTGTAAGAAGAGAAAAAAAGAAGAGAACTGAACTCCTGGTACATCAGGATTTAGAATTAAAGCCAGGGGCTGGAGAGATGGCTCAGCAGTTAAGAGCACTGACTGCTCTTCCAGAGGTCCTGAGTTCAATTCCCAGCAACCACATGGTGGCTCACAACCATCTATAATGGGATCTGATGCCCTTTTCTGGTGTGTCTGAAGACAGCTACAGTGTACTCATATAAATGAAATAAATAATTCTTTAAAAAAGAATTGAAGCCAGTAGGAAGCCTCAGCAGCAGGGGTGGGCTGCACTAAAGGCAGGACTTACACTCTTCCTTGTACAGTGCAGCATCTATGTGGCTTACACCTAGTAAATAGTCAGTACAAGGCTTCACTCATCATAAGGGAACACGTGGTCTTCAAGTCCACAAAGTAGCAAGGAGGTTGATGTTTAGGATGGTGTAAGATGACTGCTGCAGGAAATAGCAGCAAATATTGCTGTGGGTAGCAGTAGGAAAGCAAATGTGGTGGTCCTGGGGTAGAGTGACAGGTTAACTCTTATTTCCACATATTTCAAGCTAAAGGTACACATTGCTCTATTGTTCAAGACAGTTTCTGAAGAGCAACTGAGTTTTCTTTGTAGGGTTGTTCAGTTACTTTCAGGGAATATATGCTGTGTGTGGTACTTAGATTCCTAGTACCATCCTACATACCGAGGATACAATTGAAGTAAGCAAATGATCCTTCAAAGAGCTCTTATGTTTGAGTAACTGTCCCAGAGAGTGAGGACCAGCCATATGGGAGAGAGAATGTGGATGATGCAAAAGGTGAAGAAGTTCCCAGTGACATGACTTAGGATGATTTACATGTCTCTCCTCCCTCCCCTGACCCTCCTCCAAGACTGTGACCTGACCAGTGGACTGAGACTGAGTTAGAATCCAGTGCAGGGGACAGGTGGACACCTATCACCTGTGCTGTGGGCTCCATAGTGAAATCCCATCCTAGTTTCCCATGGTCACATCAGAGTTCAACACATATGTAAGAGAGACTTTCATTTTTATGGTTTTGATTTTCTTTTTAAAAGATAAAATTAAGGGTTTATAGTTATATGAGCAATACATCTCTCAGTTATACTTTTTCCTCTTTCTAAACAGTTGAGTATTATTTATGTCCTACTAGCTATCCCTGCTTTTTAACACAAATTCTTGTTTGTATGAGAACACTACCATATATTCTAAATTTGAAGCCAGTCTGTCGACGACCATTGGCAGAACAGTTTAATCCCGTGAAAGGGTAGGACACAGAGTTGGCAACCCTCCGTGACACTGAGACGTTGTTTGACATTGATTTCTTTCTAGGCAGAATGGCGAATGCAGATTTGGTGAAGTATGGTTTGGCTGATGTAGTAGAAAATCCTGGTATCATTACCGATATTGGGATGAAGGCAGTCAATGAAGTTTTTTCCTGTATCAAATATCTGGCAATTTATAACTGTCCTCATCTACACAACCCGTACAACTGGATCTCAGGTACTGTAAACTTGGAAATACCACTATATATTTTGGCAGTGAAATAATGTCTTATTTTTATGTGATATTATTATATTCCTAATGTAGATATTTTTATACATATATCTTTTGTGGATTGTCTGTAAAAGTTCTTAGAACCATTAGTCAGGGAGCTGGAAACCTCCTTCAGTTTCTACAGCTCTCAGCAGAGAAGTTTACCTGCCCCAGTTACAGATTTCAGTGTGCTGGTCGTCACACCCACATCTTTTCACAGACGATTGCGAGTCACAGCCCAGAACCTAGACTGTTGTTTCCTTGAGAATTACCTTCAAGATGGCACATCATCTGGAAAGACAAATATGGGCATATTTCTAAGCTCTTCCTTACTGACTTCTGGAACTCTAACCTGAAGTGAAATCTTTTATTGACCAGAAGTCCTATTTTCATTGAACCTCTCCTGCCTACCCCTATCATGTATGTGAGTGGATTCCGATACCTGATATGTTTTCCGAATGGCACAAGTTCATCTTCTTTAAAAGAGTAATGCTGTTCATAGCCTTGAAGTGTCTGTGTTCACAAGGCTTTGAGTAGATAAGCAGTTTGAGGCTGAGTTTCTTGTGATGCCTACTTTAACCATGCAAAGGCCCTTGCACTTCTTACCGAGCCCTTGGCCTCTGCTCTCAGAGCAATTGCCACGACCTGCACCTCACTGCAGAGCCGCTCGCAGGACTGCTCAGTGCTCTCGAGCCTCTTCTGAGATGGCGTGCCACAGTGGCTATACCTCACCTATCAGTGGCCCACGTGTTACTGCAGATTAGGAATTTTAGTATATAGCAGGTATAGATCACTTTAAAAAATAACATTTATTGGGTTTTTGGTTTGTTTTTCTTAAATACAGAAGAGTATAAAGAAGAAAACAAAAAATGGCTTATAATCCCATCATTCAGAACTCCTGTTAACACTTAAATTAAAGTAATACATGCACTTGATAAATTTCAGACAGTGCAGAAAGGTACAAAATGAAAAGTCTCCTCTTCTCAAGGTAACCATCATCAACAGTTTCTTATATATTCTTCTGGACAAATTACTTTGTGCATATTACATCCTATACATTTATAGCATTTAAAGTGATTTGTAGACAGACAGATCTTCCTATGTGTACACTGTCCTGTGCCTTATTTTTCGTACTGAGTATGTTCAGGAGAGCTGTCCATCTCAGCAAGCATATAGTTCTTCTCATTCTGTCAAAGTAGGTGCGTCTGTTCGACCAAGTGACTGTGCCATGCTTTACCCAGTGTCCTGTTGCTTGAAGGCATGTAGGCTGAGGAAGAGATGACATCTAAATCAGGGCCGCCTTAGTTTCACATCAGTGTTTCCTGTGTCATGTATCTCTCACAGGGAAATTAGCTATGGAAGCATCAGAGTAGGGAGTCATCAAGCCTTAAAGACCATGAAGTAAGGAAACGTTACTCAGAGAAAAAGGATTGCAAGGAAATTCTTTTGTGAAGTGCAGCAAAACTTCATCAGTTCCTTGAGTACGTTCTGTTTTGTCACTTTGAACAGACCACTCTAGGTGGACTCGACTGGTCGATATCAACCTCGTGCGGTGCCATGCTTTGAAGCTGGATTCTTTTGGCCAGTTTGTTGAATTATTGCCCAGCCTGGAGTTTATTTCACTGGACCAGATGTTTCGTGAGCCACCCAAGGTAAATCATAGTTGCGAGAAGTTGTTGTATTGTGTTCTTTTCAGTCTCTTCTGATACAAGGAAGAAAGGAAAACAGTCTGATGTTTTATTTCTTCTTAATAAATGAGTCTTTATGCTGTGGTGTAGTTGTAACTTTATAAAAGTTCCATCTTCAGAGAAGGTATAACATTTATGATAATGCGTGGCCTCTTGTTATTATCAGTGAATATTAATAAAGGGCTCTTCAGAGAAGGGGAGGATGCCGCCTCCCTTTAGTAAAATAAGGGTAAGATGGGGTGAAGCCGCAAATCCGTGGCAGGACAGAGGCTTCTCCCAAGTGCTTCGAAACGGGCCAGCAGGCACTCTGGTCTAAGGAGTAGGTGTTTACTTTGGAAATGCTTGACTTTGCTGCCATCTCCTAAAAATTATATATCCAAGGGTGCCCAGTTGTATAAAACGTAATTTACAGCTGCCTCACGCTTATAACGCTGCTCACGGTGCCCTGCCCTGGCGTGGCTCTGTTCTCACTGTTGGCAGTTTATTAGAACTGAAAACGCATGGGCCACAGAACCTGTTTCCAGTTCCCAGCCAACCCACTTACTGGGTGTGTGTTGTCTCACAGATCTCTCCTGGGATGCTCTGATGCTTACAGATCAGACTAGGGAGGCTTTAGTGCTTGCAATGTTGTGAGCCTTGAATGATCCTTTTATATATATATTTTGAAACATTTCTTAATAGCCAGGCGGTGGTGTCGCACGCCTTTAATCCCAGCACTTGGGAGGCAGAGGTAGGCGGATTTCTGAGTTCAAGGCCAGCCTGGTCTACAGAGTGAGTTCCTGGACAGCCAGGGCTACACAGAGAAACCCTGTCTCAAAAAACAAAAACAAAAACAAAAAAAAACAAACAAACAAAAAACATTTCTTAAGTTGTAATTTTAAATACTAGTCCTTATGTAAAGATAAATGAAAGGTTACTTACTGTGTGTAGATCCGAAATTACTAAGCACATGATGTGTTTGTCCAGGGCTGTGCTCGAGTTGGTCTGAGTGCAGGAACTGGAATTGGGGTTTCCTCAGCGCTTGTCAGCAACCAGAATTCCAACAATGACAATGATAATAATGCTCAGAACAATAACGCCAACATTCATGACAACAATCACCATCACCCAGATGATTCGGATGAGGACAATGACTTTCGTCCAGACCTACAACCAGGAGAGGCACAGTTTGCAGCTGATGGTAATGCAGATCTTTCATGAGCTCCAGAGACAAATGAATTTTGCTTTGGCTTGCCTGGTCCTGTCTTTCTTGTTTGAGCTTGTCACTCTTTTGTCTACACACAGAATCTATAAGAGAATTCAGAGTGGGGAGGGCTGATAGATCCTGGGGATTAGGGTACATTGGTAGCATTAGAGGCCTAATTAACCGAGATCTGTGGCAAAGCAGCCTCTCCAACTATGGAAATGAGAAAGATGAACACCAGCTGTAGTCATGGGCATGTCTCACCAACTGTTACTCTTCAACTCTGCAGCCGAGAACTACGCATGCTATTTCCAATCAATAACATTTCAGCTCTGTAATTACCTGCCCGATGCTTTAATAGTTCTTGGCCCGCTGCCGTATGTCAACCCAGGTGCCAAGAGGTTCCTTCTACACACTCTTCTAATAAGAAAGGAGGCGCTGGGGCGCTTTCCTTACCAGGTGTTCTAGCTTCTCAGTTGATTTCTCAAAACTAGAAAAATAATTCCTGTTGCCATCTTTGTTTCTCATTGTAATAGTTACATTGTAACTATTAAGAAATAGCGTGCCCTGTTCCTGTGGGAAGACTTGTAATTGAAGGCATCTGGTGAACATAGATGTCTTGACTGGAGAGTTGCCTGTAGATCTTTCTTTTTATCTCTGCAAAGTCTCCAGACTGACTCTGAAGTCCGACGGTCTTCTGATGGCTCAGCTGTATTTGTAGGCTCGTCCTCTCTTGGAGTCTCGCCATTCTTCTGCTCTGCTGTTGACCTTGTTTAGCATTCCTCCTCCTTCCCTCCCCCCCCCCCGCCCCTCCGCCCCCTCCCCTGCCTTCCCTCCCTCCCTCCTCTTCGCTCCTTAGCCATTGTCATTTAGAATAGCATAAGTGCCAACTCTATTGACCTCTAGCTCTTTCTCTAACATTTAACTTTCCCCTTTTTTGAGTAAATGAGCCTGTAGGTGTCTCCAAGCTTTGTTATTTTCATACACAGACTCATAGATACTGTAAGCTTGGAGTCAGGTCAGCCTCTTGACCCGAACTGCAAGAGATACAATGAAGTGTAGCCAGCAGGTAGTAAAGATGAGATAAGACATGAACTGCATATTGTCTGTTTGCCGGGTCCCAAGAGTCTGGCCATGCACAGGCCACAGGCACCGTAGAGACACAGATTTGAAAGGCATAACTCATCTCTGGGACGTTCTTACAATTCAGTGCAAAACTATGCAAACCCTGTAAGCGCAACTGTGGTGATAGAGGGCACTGGGAAAGTGTGCCCATAGCTCAGCAGAGAGAATACCTTTTGTTGCAAAATCTCATTGCTGTATTCAATACTGCTGATGTTCTGACTTAAACAGATCATCCAACCATTTTTGAGGAAGTATGATGTTGCTTGACTAAATGTCTTGCACACTACCTTGAGATTTTACACTTAATTTTGTAAACACCTGATGATGTCAACTATTATTAGTGGTTATAAGTTGAAACTTATTGCTCTTAAAGTGTTCATGGGACTTATCCTTTGGAATAACGTGAGAATAAAACCACAGCATTTAAATGCCATTAAAGTATTAGAAACTATATGCAGTTGATTAATGATTTTTGCCATTAATAGATCACAGCCTAACCTCAAGAACATCTGTAAGAAAGATAGAATTTGAATTTGCATGCTCAGTACAGCCTGGATGAAACAGCGGGTACCACAGGGTCACTGTTCATAAGATGATGATGATCATAACGCAAACACTGTAGTGGAGACATCATCCAGCTAGCCCCTTCAGGGATGAAAACGGTCTTTGTATCAACTATGACTTTTCCCCTGATTTTGTCTAACATTGGTTGATGCAATAATCCTTTTCTATCTGTGATTTCCTTTTCTGTTGTTAGGTGGCCACTTTTTCTCTCTACTGAAGCAGTTACAGTGATAGGGTATTCTGTCCTTAGTACTGCCACAGTCTTGCACACATTGTAGATATTTGTGTTTTCTTTAGTTTTTACTTTATTTTTATTTAAGCATTGAATGAGATGGAAGACATGGTCCAGGAAGATGGAGAAGTGGTAGCTGAGAGTGGAAGCGGTATGCCAGCTCACAACCAGGGAGTTCTTCCTGTGGATGCCGATGAGGAGCAAGCAGGTAACCACGGCAGTCGTTCTCCATCCATCCTTAGGACACTGGAGCGAGTGTAACGGAGGATAGGAGGTCCCTAGAACAAGCTCTGCTGTGTGGGCTGCTCCTCGCTACCGAGAAGTTAGAAATCATTGCTAGTCTCTGTGTCTTATGCAGCTATAGCTTAAGTGATTGTATCCTTTGGTTTTTTTGCTTTTTTTTTTTCTTTTCTTTGTAGCTTCAACCAACAACTGCTTTTTCTTATTTCCTATCTTATGTGTGGATGTAGAAAAAGAAAGCACTCAGATTGTTGGAAGAACCCAATTAAGTATATTTCTGTTTGTCTAAGCAGTCTTCAGTGCTCACAGCAAGCTCGGTGTGTGTGTGTGTGTGTGTGTGTGTGTGTGTGTGTGTTGGCATGCAAAAGTCATAAGTGTGAGAGGTCGGAAGAGAGTTGTGAAAATGATGGGAGGAAATACCCCTTTAAGAAAGGCCCAGAAACATGTTTTTAACTTAAATTAAAAAAAAATAATAATAATGTGTTTGTACTCTGACCTCAGGGAAGGAGGAGAGGCAAGGCTGGCCTGGGTCACTCAGTAGACCAGCCTAGTCTCTGACTGCAGGGGCAGGATAGTGTCATAGGCCTCTAGTGACCGGGAGCAGCTCTTTGCTTTCTGGTGGGAGGTTAGAATGCAGCTCTGTCCTTTCTGATTTGCTGTGACTACACCTCTTACTGAGGCAGTCACTTACCCAGCAGACTTACTGTGTGTCAGCTTCCTGGGCTTGGACAGTGCCATGGGACAGGCAGACCAGATGTCGTGCAGCTTGTGTTTTGTTAGTCGTACTAATGTCAGTCACTTGTGGCTGCCAGGTCAGAAGAGCGGAAGCTCTGGAGTGGGGCTCTGTGTGCTTCACACAGGCGCCCACCCGTCCCAAAGGGCAGCACGAGGCCCTCAGGGTAGGCCCGCACCCCCACTTCATGCCTGCTGAGCTTTGTCTGCTTTGCTTGGCTTATATGTTTGCAAAACTGGGAAACCGTAGCTTAGTCTTTAACTACTGCAACTGTTGCTTTGGTTCTGTAGGATGGCCTATTATGCTTTCTGAAATAGCCAAGTTGGGACATGTTTTAATCTGCTTCTAGATGTCATTCTAGTCATACTTCCTGCTGTCATAATGGCTTTAACTTGTTAAAATGCTGCCACAGAATCTCACCTGAGTATTTGTTTGACAAAAGTATCTCTGTGGCCCCAGATCTCTGAAACAGTACTTTCTGAGAGTTTCTCTTGAGCAAGAAGTATTCGTCTCATGCTTTTTGTTTCAGGACCTAGTGGTCTACAGCGTGTGGTAAAACCAACACCAATTGCTGTTCACGATTCAGAGAGTGATGACGAGGAAGACAGTCTGGAACTCCAAGAAGTGTGGATTCCTAAGAATGGCGCCCGGCGTTACTCAGAACGGGAAGAAAAAACTGGAGACTCGGGACAATCCAGGGAAACGGCAGGTGAGAGAGAGGATGCCTGACTCTGGCTTGTAGTGGGAGCCTTCAGAACTGCTCCCCTCAGCCTCCATGATGTGTGAGCCCTGCAGCTTACAGTGCAGCTCACACATCTGTGGAGAGGCGGGGGCTGAGCAGGAGAGTGGGCTGGCCGCCATGGGGAGTAGGTATCAGGTCGTCAGCGGTCACTCAGCAGCTGATCCGAAACTCTGTCCTGTTGTAGTCTGGTCTGCTGGCTGTTGCAGTACTGGGGGCTTCCCTCTGTTTATGTGGGTTCAGTGGTGCTGAGGGTTCGGACCGGGGCCTTCAGCGTGCCAGGCAGGCGCTCTGCCACTGTAGCTCCAGCTCCTGAAACATGTTGGGCTTTTTTGTTTGTTCTGTTTTGTTTTGTTTTGTTTTTTAATAATTCCTGGCTTCCCATTCATCCCAGGCAACAGCTTATTCTACTGCTTTACTAAGAAACTCTAGTTCTTTTCTCCCTTAGGTTCACAGCTCTTCTTACCCAGCTTTTCCTCAGTGCTCCGAGCCACGGACCAGTACTTTTAGCAAAGGATACTTCTCTCAAACTCTTTTTACTTTTTCTACTCTTTACTTCTAAATGAGTTTGAGTGTTCAGCACACAGTTAACATTGTACCTGAATTAAATATAGTCTTTATTTTGGAAGGCTCAGGTTTTTTGCACTTACAGTAATTTACTAATCACTGGCTGATTATTCAATATTTAGTTCACTCCTTTGAAAATTCAAATAATACACTGTGGCTGAAAAGTTTCAAGGAAACTAAACTGTAGGAAGAATGGGACCAGCTGACTAATTTATAATTGTTCCTAGAAAATTCAGATTTGAATTCAGGCAACCAAACTGTGCTGGCCGGAAACCAGCCTTCTCTGCTTATTCTGTGTGTAGTCGTTGAGCCTGGCTGTGCTGGAGTGACCTTGTAGGTGCTGTGAAGGGTCAGGCTCCCTCTGCCCCTAAGAGCCTTTAGTCCAGTTGAAGTCAGGTAGAAAACTTAGATCCCAGGTTTCAGGACTTAGGGTGGGGCGCACCAAGGGGTTTCAGGGCACCCCAGGCCCTTCCGCGCTAAGGAAGGTCTGGCCCGACACAGGGTGCAGGTAGACGGGGCGGATGGGAAGTGAGTTTCAAAGCAGATCATGGAGGCGGTTAGCGGGCAAGCTGGAGAAGCACTGGAGACGGGTGCAGGGCTTTGCCGCACGCAGTTAAGGAGCCAGCTGGGGGACTGGTCTCCTGCTCAGATTTCCTCTTGCCTTTTGTCCGGAATTTGTACTGAATCTTCTCTTTTCCTCGGGTCATTCTGCTTTTTCTGTAAGCAGTAAGTGGAAAAGGCAAGACGCCACTTCGAAAGAGGTCCAGCAACTCCCATCAGATGGACCAGGCGAAGCCCTTTCCCCTGGAGGAGAGCAGCTGTGAGAAAGGCTGTCAGGTCACCAGCGAGCAGATCAAAGCCGATATGAAAGCAGCTAGGGATGTTTCTGAGAAGAAAAAATCGAAGGATGTTTATCCCAGCTGCAGCAGCACCGCCGCCAGCACGGCGGGAACCTCCAGCTCACCCAGCACCGCTTCCCAGAGCCCGGACTTTGTTAGGACGGTGACCAGCAGCGGGTCCTCCGAGCCGAGCCCTCCAGAAGTGGATGTGTCCAGACAGTGTGTCTGCTCCCCTGGTGGCTCAGAGGACTCTGAGGCCTTGGAGGAGGGCGATGCAGAGGGCTCTGTCTGCCCCAGATGCTGCTGTCTCCGGCCCCAGGAGTCTCAGAGGAGACCGGGCAGGTGTTCTGATGAGGAGCGGCCTTCCACCAGCCGAGCCTGTGTTGTGAATGGCGCGGATGGTACGAGATCCGCCTTTTCCTTTAGGACTCTGCCCCAAGGGGGGTCTTCAGGCCCAGCACATGATGAGAGGACTAACAGGAGTGGCTGTGGGGCTACAGGTGAGGACAGGAGGGGGAGCTCCCCGCCCGAGAGTGGTGACGTGCAGTCTAACGAAGACTACCCTCGGAGGCCCCTCACCAGGGCCCGGAGCAGACTGTCCCATGTTCCGCTGATATCTGAGTCAGGTATGCGATGCTCCCAGGGTGAGCCACTGCAGGGCAGGGCGGAGAGTGGCCCACGCTGGTGTCATGAGTTTCCTTATGAAAAGCTAATTTATGGTAAATGATAGTCTATTTGGGAGTTCTGTGGATCATAGAAACTTTTAAATAAGTTTAAAAAAGAGCTTTGGTGGAAGCAGATGTAGAACACTCTGAATCTAGGAAATTGAGAAGTATTTCACCTTTAAGAAAAGTTAAACCGTGTGCATTTGCCCTGGATGCAGTTCTGATTCAGTGCCTGAGCTTGCATAGGCTGGGAGTGGTGGCCCGCCCCACACTCGAGTTTCCCGTCCATTACTGGGCTGCCTCTGGGTTTTAGGGATTGCTTTTTGTTTTGTTTTTTTTCTGAAATCTGTTTTGCTCCCAGCTAGGTTTAGCAGGAGATGAACAGGTAAGTCAGTCGTTTTCCTCAGATGATTTGGGTGAAGGTACACACGTGCACATAGGTGCACACTTCATATATATATCTATTATAAGATGATCCCTCTTGCTTTTATTAAATTACTAGTATATACCAGCAGATAGTGATGGATTTTAATTTTCTCTAGGCATCTCAATTTTAAAATCTTAAAACCAGTCCTACAACAGAGGCATGGCCTGCTTTTTCATGGACTAAATACACTGAACTTATAAGGCAGTAAGCTCACAAAAGTAAGCTTTCGAAGTGCAAGACTTAGCCTATGTGCACACAGTCGTCCTGGTGGTGTAAGTTCATATAAAACAAGTTGTATTTGAAGATACAGTGTGCACTCTGACCTGTTATATAAGAAAAATACTTTTCTCAGCTTGAATTTTAAATGCTTTATGATAGTCTTAAAAAAACATGTAGGAAAGACTGGGTAGTGTGCCCATTTTGAAGTCTGCAGCTAGCTCAGTAGCGCTGAGAGCAGTCATGTGCACCTGCCACCAGCGTCCAGCTTCCTATCCTCCTGAATCTGAGCATCAGCCTGGTACGGTACTCCTCTAGAGACCGTACTCTCTGTAGAGAACAGTCTTATACTTTAGAGAAGCCGTCTCAGCTGCTCCTTTTATTAAATGCCTCTGTTCATGTCCTCTTTAGTTAGGTTTAGTTTGTAGTAACTTTAAGTTGACTGATGAAAATATCTTTCCAACACTGAGTCCTTTATAGGAACTATTATATGTCCAATTATTTGGTATCTGTCTCTGAAGTTTTTCAGTCGATTTTTAGAACTTTTTTTTTTTTAACATGAACCATTTATATTACTTGCTTTTTTTTTTTTTTTGGTACTCTTATCTTTATTTTTATTGGCTTGGGTTTTTCTTATTCCTTTTTCTGTTTTATTCTCAACTGTCACATGGTCTGACTTTTTCAGAGGTCAAATAATTCCCTGGATAAAAACAAGAAAAATTTTACTTCAACATTTTCCACTGTTTTCTTCATTTTTATTTTTCTGTTTGAGATAAAAAATTTTTAGTGCATAAATTAGTTCTGACTATTTTTAAAACATCATGCAAATGCCCAATTTAATTTTAAGAAGTTTTTCTGGGAAGAAAAGAAATCAGTACTTTCTAAAACTATTTTATTTATGAAACAAATATCACAGAACACCTAATGTAGTTGTGAAAGAGTAGCATTGATTAAGATAGTTCTCCTGGGTACTCTGAGGCTGGTCTGGTCTGGTCTTTCTGGAGCGCCTGTAGCCCACACTTGTAATGCTGGGTTTTGTTGTCTGTCTGGGCAGTAGACCAGGAGCCGCACACAGCAGGGACAGGATTTGTTTACCTTCCTCTTCCCAGGCTCTTGCACTATGTCTTATGCCGTATGAGGCCGAATGGATGATGTGACTTTAGTAAGCGTTGCTGCCAGAAGATATGTTGATGCTAGAGAGCGTAAGCAGTCATTAGAAGTGGTCCCTGACAGGAAGGAGGACACAAAGGAATAATAGTAGGCTTGGACGTGTGGAAACATTTGCTCAAAATCATCTACAGATAAACCATTGCTTCATTTTATAAGTTTTGTAGAAAACAAACCAATTTCGTCCCAGTGGAAAGCAGGGAGCATAACCAGAGCGGTTATGGTACAGGCAGTAAGGGAGGGAGAAGTTTGAGATCAGATCATGAAAGGAGAAGCCTGGGGACCGGTGTAATTGACTGCTAGATGATTAGAACAGGCTTCTGGGGTTTGCTTGCACTTCGACGATGTCCTGAGGAGTTCTAAGAGGTCTATGAATCTCGGTGGTGGTCTAATGTTCTGCCTTTAGCTGGCCTTTGGTCATGGACATAGGTTTTGCCTACAATTTCTTTAAGATACTGTTGGATGAATAAAACTACCTCTCATTTTGCCTTCAGTAAAACATCTAGTTTCAGAAGTTTGAAATAATAGAATATTTCAGGTTCCAACCAAGAAAAATGTGGTAGGTTAAAAATAACATGCTGAGTACTTCTAAGACTAGTCACATCCTGCGCACTTGATCCACACTGGCAGGATCTGTGCCTATAGGACAGATGGTTAATGAGTTAGCGTCAGGGCTGTATTCACTCAGTGTGCACATCGCTAGCATGCTATTATATGTCAAAAATGAGATTTTCAACATCTTAATAGATTTAATTGTGTGGGTTTATGTTTAGACCTTGCTCTTAAATAAAATTTTATTTGTTCTTATAATTAAATTATAAGGTTTTAGTAAAATAAAATTAAGATTAAACCTCACTGGAAAATATTGTAGGTCTGGTAACCTCGTGACTAGAACCAGTTTGAGTGGATTGACTCTTGGTATGTTGGCAAGCTAGTTTACCTTCCTTCCCATGACTCAGTTTCCTAGTTTATTTAATGAGGAGAATTTAAAAATAACTTATATTACAGTGCTGTTGTAAGAGTTGAGTGAGCACTCAACTCAAGAAAAGCACTCAGAGCAGCACAGGACACAGGGAGTAGAGTGCCAGGTTCCCAGTGTCCATTTTACTTCATAGTGGCTGACAGTGATAGGACAGTTGTTTGCTCTAAGGTTCAACTTTTACTTTAAATATGGAGACAGGGATGTGGGGAAATGCAGAACAATCCATACTAGTTGGAGGTCCAGACCAATTTGTTAGAACCAAGTGATGATTGACCAGGACCAAGACGGGACATCTTTCACCCCTGGGGGCACAAAAGATGTTCTGAGCAAAACAGCTAGCATGATGAATGGCTTCAGACTTAGGTGATGAGACAGTTGAGGCCTGCAGAGTGGAATAACACGGTGCCTGTGAGGTATGGCGAGGCACTTACTCCACTGTCAGTATTGACACGTGCTCACTAAGCAGCAGTCATTGGGAAGGTTTTGCAGTAGGGAATTAATTAGTTTAATTCCCAGAGGTATCTATAATGAGCTGAGTCACAGGCTAAAGCCAAGACCTTGGATAAGGTTTGGGAGTTGCATGCATAATGGGGCGCTTAGGTGGGAGGGATGCGTGTGGCTCAGAGCAGTCTTAGAAACTTCACCTAACTTTTTCAACAAGGAAGGATACAATCTGGATTTTCTTTTTCATAGACGTTGCCAAAACAAAGCCATGCCATGCCATGAAACGGAAGCGCACCGCAGATAAGTCCACCAGCACCAGTGATCCCGTGATCGAGGACGACCATGTACAGGTAGAGGAAGGCTGTCGTTTCCCACCGCTCGGCTCAGTTCATGAGAAGAAACTCAAGTCTCTCTTTACATACTGTCTGTATTCTAAAGAGAAAATTTGGTTAACAGCCTCTAGGTTGTCACAATGAAAACGTTTGCCCTTTATGAAAACGAAGCATTGGGAAGGTATACTCCCTTGTAACTTCTCAACTTTTATCATCGTAGGTTCTTGTATTAAAGTCCAAAAATCTCGTTGGAGTCACAATGACCAATTGTGGGATCACAGATCTAGTGCTGAAAGACTGCCCCAAGATGATGTTCATCCATGGTATGTGTCTGGGGTTGTATTGTATAAGAACATCATGAAACCTTCAGAGAATTAATGGCAGACCAGTTGAAGCAGGTTGCAACTCCAGCTACCCAGGAGACTGGAGGATTACAAAATTAAGGTCAACTTGTGCCACACAATAAGACCTAATCACAAAATTTAAAAGTTGAAGAATTAAAACGTGTGTGTGTGTGTGTGTGTGTGTGTGTGTGTGTGTGTGTAGCAATAAAGATGTTAGCTCAGTGTAGAATGTTTGCTGCTTCATACGTGTGCATCCTAGGTTCAAACCTCAGTAGTGTCAAGCAAGCACAAGTTAGTTCTCCCATGCAACAGTGACATTATTCTTCCTTACAGGAATGTTTTGGGCTGTCTTTAATTTTGTTTTTGGTGTGTGGTTCTCACAGAACTACTCCATAGTGAGGGTCCCCCAGCCGAAGCTTGACTCTTTTGTCTGTAGCCTCCCCTTGAAAGCTAACTGCTCCTGACATGGTAGAGCGGCTTCACAGCTGCACAGGCTGCAGTCACTGGCCCCTCTCCTCAGCTCTGGGCCTCAGGCTGTGTGAAGGTGTGGGGAGAGAGTGGCTGGGCCTCAGGCTGTGTGAAGGTGTGGGAAGAGAGCAGCTGGGCTCCTGTGTGAAGGTGTGGAGAGAGAGAGGCTGGGGCCCCTGTGTGAAGGTGTGGGAAAGAGAGTGGCTGAGCCTCAGGCTATGTGAAGGTGTGAGGAGAGTGGCTGGACCTCAGGCTGTGTGAAGGTGTGGGGAGGGAGTGGCTGGGCCTCAGGCTATGTGAAGGTGTGGGGAGGGAGTGACTAGGCCTCAGGCTGTGTGAAGGTGTGGGAGGGAGTGACTAGGCCTCAGGCTGTGTGAAGGTGTGGGAGGGAGTGGCTGGGCCTCAGGCTGTGTGAAGGTGTGAGAGGGAGTGGCTGGGCCTCAGGCTTTTGAAGGTGTAGGGATAGTGGCTGGGCCTCAGGCTGTGTGAAGGTGTGGGAAGGAGAGTGGCTGGGCCTCAGGCTGTGTGAAGGTGTGAGGAGAGTGGCTGGACCTCAGGCTGTGTGAAGGTGTGGGAGGGAGTGGCTGGGCCCCTGTGCTTTGCTGTCTTGTGTTTGGTCATGTGCCCAGGAGATCCTCAGTTCCCGGCCCCATTGGCCAGGCCCATGCACCCGCGCACACAGCTCTGTGTCTGCCGTCCCGCTCCACTCATTTAATATTCTCTTGCATGCCTTCCACGTCCTTCCATGTCTGTCTTAAAAATGGGCTGTTCTGGGTGAGATTTTCAAGTTTTGGGTGTTTATTATATCCATTTATAATGGCTTTTTTATTTAAATTTTTTTATATCCCTATTTTAACAAATAGTAATCTAGGCTGGGGTTGTGGCATACACCTTTGATCCAAAGTACACTGGAGGCAAAAATAGGTCAGACTCTGAGTTTGAAGCCAAACTGGTCGACAGACCAAGTTCTAGGCCAGCCAAGGCTACACAGGGAGATCACGCATGTGTTTAAAAAAAAACCAAGATCAAGATCTGCCTTGTTCCCTTCCTTAAATGAATTACATGTTGTGTGTTCAATTTCTTTTTTTTTTTTTTTTTGGTTTTTCGAGACAGGGTTTCTCTGTGTAGCTCTGGCTGTCCTGGAACTCACTCTGTAGACCAGGCTGGCCTCGAACTCAGAAATCCGCCTGCCTCTGCCTCCCAAGTGCTGGGATTAAAGGCGTGCGCCACCACGCCCAGCTTTAAGTGTGTAAAGTATACATAATTTTGGTTAAGTCATATGGCATTTGTTTTTGTTAAGTGGTGTGTCTGTGTGTGTGTGTGTGTGTGTGTGTGTGTATCTGTGTGTACATTCATATTTACATACATGTTTGTCCACAACATGACACAGGGTGTGACTCCTGGAAGACACCTTAATAAGAATGGGCCTGACTCCTGCCTGTAATGCTAGCACTTAAGAGGCTGAGGCAGGAAGATCACCTGGTCCGCAGAGCAAAATCTTTGTTCAAGGAAACATCTAGCAGATACAACTTTCTGCTATGTTAGTATTGCAGAATTACTGTTAAAGCAAATTATTTCCATTTTCCATTTCCTATTGTATTGATGATAAGCAAAGAAATCCCATGAATTCCATTAAAAGGCACCTTCCAAACCTACCATAAAACTGAGACTAGGAAAAGGACAGATAGACCTCTCCTGAACAACTCTGTAGGATGTCAAACTGTTCCAGCTGCAAAATTTTGAAGTTTTTGTTTGTTTTATTTCAACAGACAAGGCTTTTTGTCAGAGAATATCTAATCAAGTTACTACCTCCTTTTCGGGTTTCCTGAAACCGAAAGCTCTGAGGGCGCACAGCAGGCTCGTGCTCCTTTCCACAGTCTGTGTCTGGGCATCTCAGTAGCTGTCCTCTTCTCTCAGCAGGGAAGCACTTCGGGGAGTGTCACTGGCTCTGCTGGTGGGTCGTGTGTCCTAAGGTCCACTTTCTGCCCTTGAAATCTAGCTGTTCAGTTCAGCTTGTCCAGAGACACAGGGTCTTAGACATGTGTGTAGTTCAGACTCTAGACAACAGCTAAGTCAGCGGCAGATGAGGTGCTGAAATAAGATTAGATTTATCCTTAACTGTGTCTGAGTTTACAGCACAGAGCCCTCAGGTCCATAGCCCCATCTGGTCCTCTCCTTTGCTCTTTATTCTCTTGAATCCCTCCTCCTCTGCATGACAGGGCCTGAAAGCAGGCTTCTGGTGCTGCTTAGACATGGAGGCTTTTTCCAGGCTCTGGAAGGTGGCGATGTATGCCTTGAGGATCCTGTACATGCCTTTGTGACAAGTTTAAAAAGTTGAGCAGCTCAGCTTTGTGGCTTTATAATTGCATCCATTGAATTCTCTCTGAAGTTGCACTAGGCAATTTAAACCAGGGAAGGAGCAGGCTGGGGTGCGGTTGGTAATTTAGTACAGTCAAGCGTGTGAGTAGCACACTTCACTCTGACTTCCTGTCTGCTGGGTTGAACTGGAAGAAGAATCATGTTTGAGATAGCCTTTCAGTAGATCTTCGCATTGTGCTAAAATGTATAGCCAAACAGTTTAGAACCCACAGATTTTATGCCTTTCCCTAGATACTGTTTGTATATTGTTGCAGAAATTAAAATTAACCGTTCAATTCCTATCATTAAATACAATGTAATTCTGTGGATTCTTCCAGGCATGACCTTTAACCACATAGTCACATCACATTCCTGTTAAAGAAATGTCTCCTGGGCAGTTCCTATTTGGGCAGCCAACTTCTAGGACTTAATTTCTTTAGCAGGCAACAGTAGAGGCAGGGTGGGCCTGATGTTCCCAGCATGAGGACTGCTGACTTCTTCTGAACCTGAGTCATGTCATCACATCTTAAGGGTTCTGTATGACCAGCGTGGCTGCTGTGTTTACAAACACAGTGTCTGTGCCGCTATTCTCCAGAGTTCCAGAATACGCTTTGCATTCTTGTATAAATTATTTATAGAACTTATTGTTTCATTCTTTAGCTACCAGGTGCAGGGTACTGAAGCATTTAAAGGTAGAAAATGCACCGATTGTAAACCGATTTGACTATGCACAATGCAAGAAACTCAATATGGACCAGGTACTAGACCAAATCCTGAGGATGCCTCCGGAGAGGAACCGCATCATTTACCTGCGCCCAATGCAGCAGGTAACACGCTCTACTGTTTATGATAAAATACATATTTGTTTTTTTGATCCATTTTGTCCAACTCTCAGTAATGATTCTTTCAAATGTGTGGAGGTTTTATAATTGAGCCGTATCGTCCTGTCAGTATTGCTTTTTAAAACTCTTCTACTAGATCTCTAGGTATTCTTAGCACTGACGTGGTACCCGCTCAGTAAGCTCGAAGTGGCCTGTGGACTAAGAGTGTGTGCTCAGGTCACAAGTTTCCTGGTTCAGAGTCTGCTTTGACGTAGAGCAAGTTCTTTAACTTTTGTCTCTAATTTCTTATATGTAAAATTAAAATTATACTTACAGTTTTGTGCTACTTTAATATGTATGATATACTAGGACAGTTGCTGGTATTTCATAAGCAATAGTGAACTGTAATTATTATTAAAAGTTAAGTACATATGTAGGATAATGCTTGTTGCCAAAAGGAAATAGTAAACATCTCCTGGATTCTGCGATTAAAGCCCTTAAAATAAGTTCATCAAATTCTTAAGTGGCTTGATACTCAAAACTGACTACTGCTTACAAATAGACTTCCTCTAGGAAGTTCACCTCTCTGTAAAGGTTACACTCGTGCTGCACTGAGGTCAGGGTGATACTGCAGAGCTAAAGAGGGCAAGGGCACCCATGAGGATGTCCTGTCACTGCAAAGCCCACAGGGAGGCATGAAGCATTGTCCTTAAAGTCTAGCAGCTGTTGTCATGGGACTGAATGTCCACACTGTGCTCCTGTAGTGCAGCCTGTGATGACGTCATCCTCTGAAGCCGTGGGTTTGCAGGCGATGGGCTGCCTGCATCAGCTCCCTCCGACTCCTTAAAAAGCAGGGGCAGGGCAGGGCGGGGGGGGGGGGGCTGCCTCAGTCTGCCATGTAGAGTTCGCTAAGTCTTCATCCAAACACGGCAGGATATACTCTGGGACAGAGTTTGTTATTTGATTTTCAAATCTGTCAGGGGTTTTAAAAAGGAAGCTTTTAAAGGTCTCAGCCTTTAAACACCTTTTTCTGATGTCATCTCCAGGTAGACACATTAACTCTGGAACAGAAGCTCTTTAGTGGCCCCTACCCCTATCACATCTGCATCATCCATGAGTTCAGCAACCCTCCCAACGTGCGGAACAAGGTGCGCATTCGCAATTGGATGGACACCATAGCCAACATCAATCAGTAAGTGGCCCAGTGGCCCGCAGTCCGGCTTCACTGTCCTACAGCGGGCAGCCCCTGGGATCCAACCCTGGTTCTTTTTTTTAAATGCTTGCCATTGAGCTTGTAGAAAACTGGTGAAGGAAATCCAAATTTACAAACATGCATGTATTCGTGAAACATTTTATTCAAACTTAGAGGAGAAATTATAGACACTACACGCGTGTTTCACATTATCTCTTCTCCCTTGGAGGATGAAAAAGAAATCAAGTTACTGACTGTCTTGAGACTGATGCTTCCCTTTTCAGAAAATTATACAAACATTGTACTAACTATCCTCAACATACAACCCACTGGCTCAAAGACTTCCCGTTTTCTTTCCTAATATGATTTGAAAAATACTGAAGACTGTACCTCAGACCTATTAGACTTATTCTCTGATTGGGTGACTGGAGCTGTCAGGTACATCCTGCCTGAGATGGTTGGCAGACTCTAAGCATGAGTAGTCCAGACAGGTGCTGTTACCCAGCATTCTTTGTCATGGTCTGTTCACTGACTTTTTCCTGTTACCTCCAGAGAGCTCATTAAATACGAATTCTTCCTGGAAGCCACTCGAACTGAAGAAGATTTAAAGAAGTACCCTAAGTATCCCTGGGGGAGAGAAATCTACACTTTAGAGGGTAAGATTTACCTAGACTGTAGGGCAAAATTGTCAGCTGTGAACTAGATGGGAGGGCATCCCCGAGTGGGAGATATAGAGGGTCTCAGCAGTCATCAGGCTAATGAGAGGTTTGCACCCTGCAAGACGCAGAGTGGATACATACTAGTGTGTCTGTGTATCTTTACCATCCCCAAAATAGCAGAATCTGTTGACACATAAAAGGTAAATAAAGATTAAGAGTCATGCTTAGCAATGACTTTGCAGGCAGCTGGCTCAGGCTGGGTCTAGCTGTAGCTGCAGTGTAGCTTAGCTTGCTGCTGTCAGCATTCACACACTAGTGGGACTCACAGCCGTCTGCTTCTTCCAGGTGTTGTGGACGGAGCTCCATATTCCATGATTTCCGACTTCCCTTGGCTGAGGTCACTGCGGGCAGCAGAGCCCAACAGCTTTGCCAGATACGATTTTGAAGATGATGAAGAGAGTAATTATGACTTGATTTGACTTGTTCTCTAAATTGAATCTACTGTACTATGTTAAACAGCTAACATTTTGTTTATAAATTAGGGATGATGCAAAGTTTTGGATTAGTTTCCCTTAATATTTTTACATGTCCGGAAAAAGGCCCAGCTACCACACAATGGTTCTAACACGTGTACATGAGATACACAGTGACTCTAACATGTCTACATGATGAGAATTCCATCATATTTTCCTATTTTTTATATATATATATATATGTATATATATATATATATATATTTCATATATATAAATGCACTGGAGATGCATGTACTTGGACTCTGAAAAGCCCATGAGCCAATCATAAAACTGTTTATAACTTCCTTGTTGAAGTTTCTACAGATTCTCATGTATGTAGCCCAAGCCTGGCCTGGATCGTCTGTGTAGCAAGCCTAACCTCAAACACCTAATCCCACTTGCTAGAATTGCATTTGGCATGCCTAAAATCACTGATCTTTACTGAAGAATTTACAAACATGATATTTCAGAGTTTCTCAGTTGTACTCATCATTTGCCTGTGTCTTAGGAGTACTGTTTTAATTCATAGCAGCTTATTGTGGTTTAAATAGAGAAATTAGGGGATTTTTTAATACACTTTTTTGAAGTGTTAGCATATTTGTATATTCACTTATAGATAAAACTTTGAAACATGTTTCAAAGGAGGCAAGCAAATTTTTAAACTACTTGATTTATGTATAATTCATGCCTTGGTACATTATTTTTACCTTGAGACTTTGATGATCTCTCCTCTCCTTGGCGTCAGATCTTATCTAAAGCCGAAGTTGTGAAGACAAATTCCCTGAGCTATCCTTACATCAGCAACAGTACATACGAGTCTGTACTAGTATGTCATGGACCAAGTGATTCTAATCATCCTAACTATCTCTCCACTCTCCCCCATTCCCCAGGTACCATCTATGCCCCTCGAAGGAAAGGACAGTTGTCTGCAGACATCTGTATGGAGACAATAGGCGAGGAGATCTCAGAGATGCGGCAGATGAAGCGGGGTGTATTTCCGCGAGTAGTGGCGATTTTTATCCACTACTGTGATGTCAATGGAGAGCCAGTTGAAGACGACTACATTTAAGTAGACCATAGACCTTTCCTGGCTCTTCTGGCCCAAAGTGGCCAAGAGTCTACACAGGAACCTTGGGCTTAGAATTGGGAGGCCCTGGCTCAGTTTGTTATATAGGAAATATATAAGGAACATGGAAATTGTATACAAAGATTTATATATAGAAGAAATATACAAAGATACTTCCAAAAGTAACGTCTTTCTATCCTATGTTTATACATCTTAATTTAAAGAAGTCATTTGAAGGAAGGCACACCATCCAGCACTGGTTGTGCTCACCTCTCCTGACGCAGTTCTCAGTGTCAGGAGAGCCCGCTTCCCTGCTCCTCACCTCGTCCTTCCGTCTGTGCCTTTTTCTTCTCCAGCAGAACCGTTTGAGTCAACCTGCTAAAGAGTGTCGTAACTTGTGTCGTTTTTGTTACCATAATGCCAACTAAACCCTTAGTCAGAGAAGATTGTTTCTGTACTAAGATGTAGTTCTTCTTTCCTTAGTGTTTATATTTGGCATATTCATTTACATGAAAAGATTCACAAACTTAAATGAATTTGAAGGGCAAATAGAGAGTTTCCAGAGCATTTCTAGTTATTTATTTCCACATTCAATTGTGCATATGCTTTATCTTGAACATAAAAATAAACATTTAGTAAAAACTTCATTCTTGCCATGGACTTGAAACTTATTCACAGTGGCAAATACTCCCCTGGAAAGCGGTGTATATGTGAGTCTAACTCAGTGCCTGTGTCCACTCTCCGATCCATAATAAACCTGTGGCTGGAAGACACAGCATACACACGACTATGACAAAATGCTGGGACCATAACCTGGACTATTTGAGGAGCTGCCTGCCTTCCTCCTCGACGAGACGCTGCCCGGCAGCAGTGATGGCACAGTTGGCTCTCAGTGCGGCACCATGGCTTTGCCATTTGACAAATAAGTGACCTTAACAGCTAAAGACAAAAAGAACTATGGTCTGTAGAAAAGGGTCGGGTCTTTCAGGATTTGTACAGCCCCTTCCCTTTCGAGGAATTAACTGAGGACAAGAAAGAAAAAACTGTTATTCATGGAAAGACTTAGTGTTGGCTGGGTAGGACGGGAATCTGAGTTTCTGATCCCAACTGTACTGACTTGCTAATGACTGAAAAGCAAGAATGTTGACTTCCTAACATTGGATTCTTGAGTGGCAGGTGCCTGGGTCCAAAGTCTACTTGAAGGCTTTTAAGATTCTTGAACTACAAGATTTTAAACAATCTTAAGTGTGAGATTGTCCATCTTTTCCTCACACTGTTTTTTAGCTCGCTGATTTAACTCGTTCACTGTTGAGATTATAACTGCTCAGAAAGAGGCAAAGAATAAATGCAGAACAATAACCTGCTGCCCCCAGCAAGACTGGAGCTGTATGCCTAGGCAGGAGCTCACCTAAGCAGTGCTCACAGCAGCCACAAGCGGCCCCCGCCACAAACTCATGAAACTCATCAAATGCAGCAGGGCCCTCACTAAGATCATTTGCAAAGAAGGTGGAAACCCAAAAACAAAACCGGAGGCCACCCACTCTGACAGGCACTTTGTAAATGTACAGGAAGAAATCTTAAACTGTGTGGGCTAGATAGTATTTTGTGTTCAGTGGGCCACAGACATTCTCTACTGTGTGAAAGCCGTGAAGAACACACAAATAAACGTGGCTATTTTACGACAAAACTTTATTTATAGACAGAAATTTGAGTTTCACTAGTACATCACAAAATATTACTCCTGAACTTCTACCCAGACATATTGTAAAGTAAAAATTCTGAAGGCTTACAGACCACATCTTAGCCAGTTCGTCCACACCTGATGGAGAACTGAATTCTCCATTTGGTTATGTCACCAACTTTGTGGTGCAATGGCCTGTTTTTAAAGGGCTTTAAATAGTTCACAGATGACCTCTGACTGTCAGTGTCAGAACCATGTACATCATGCTGCCTGGTATGTGGGTTTAATACTTTAGACAATAGCTAATGCGATGCTTGAAGTGGCCCCATACATGGGGTTGGAAGTCCTGGGTTCAGATTCTAACTTGAGACAACAGCTGTGACCAGGAGACAGTTCCAGGCCCTGTCTGTGCTGGAGGCTCACTTCTCATCTGTGACGTGATGAATGGTTGCCCACCCCCTCCAGCCAGGCAAGGCTGAAGGCCCAATAAGATCATCCAGTATAATCATCCAGGTTTATTTATAAAAGGTTTGTTCAATTTTCTGGTCGTGTGTGTGTGTGTGTGTGTGTGTGTGTGTGTGTGTGTGTGTGAGTTTAGTTTCATGGTTTTTTTCCTCCCCTAGTATTCCCATCATGTCTCTTAAACCACATCCTAGGACAGTGACTATGAGAACTAGCCAGGCTGCAGCGGCAGTTCAAGCCTTTTGAGGGGTTGATTACGCGATTTCTCCTAAGCTCGTCACAACACTAACACATGTACATCCAGTTTAGCAGTTTAGATAACTTGGTCAAAAGCAGGTGTTTAGGGATTACGGGAAGCCGAATCTGACTCCAAAGACATGCCGGTCCCTCAAAGAGGAAAGAGCTGGGCGAGATCCATTGTGGCGCTGCTTCTTTCCAACAGGACAACTGCTGTCTGGGCCGCTGCTTCATTCTGAAACTAGTCCCCCTGACCTTATGGAAGACACTGGATGCAGTGAGCAGTGGAGTCACCCACTCCGCAAGGTTACAGCAGGAAGCACACAAGTGTTGATGGGAAATGATATATGGGGTTTCCTATTGAAGGTCAAGTAGCAGATGACATACAGGATCACCTTATTCATACAGAGCAAACAAAACCACAAAGTACTGAACTGCATATGCCAGTGATCACACACACACACACACACACACACACCTTAGGAATGGAGTGCTAGCAAGCTGGGGTCAAGAATATTTACTGCATCTGTGTTGTGGGGACTCTACAGTGGAAGTGGATTGCATAAATTTTTTTCATTTATATAGACCATAATTTATGTAGGAGGAAAACAAGCACTGTGCTTATTACGATACGAGGACCCAATGTGTTTTCCATCTGACTTCTGCCATGTGTCCTTGGGCAAGTAAGTCACTTGCCGTGACAAAGTCTTGTCTATAAAATTGAATCAGTAATCTCCCCCATAAGCTGTTGTGAGGCTCTGAAACCCTGTGAACGGGCAGATAGATTGTAAAGGGCTTATAGGGGTGAATGGCTACTCACTGGGAAAATTGGGCTTGGGTCCAAATAGAATTTCAATTCAACCAAGAAATAAGGAGAATTCAGATTGCCTTCTGCAGGGCAACCTTGAGGCTTGGCAGTATTCAGGGCTCATCCGTTTGCCTCTCAGTCTGCTGCTGGCTATTCAGTGACCTCAGGCTCTGAGTCCCGGAGATCCTAAAGGATCATTGCACAGGGCATCGTACTGCTCTGTCATGAACCAGAATACCTCTGTCATTTAGTTATGGAAATGACATGCAGGAGAAAAAGCAGTGAGTGGCAGAACTGGTACTAGACCAGGCACGGGTCTGGGTCCCAAGGTTATCAATATGGGAGAGAGAAAGTACTTAGGCCACTCGAGCGAAGAGCTTGTCCCGTTGTCACCTAGCTAATACTTCCATGTAGAGAGCATGTGTCCTCCCTTTGACTACCACTGGAAATGCTTTAGATGGTGATTCTTTAGAATCAGGGGGCCTGGGCTTCCAATCCACATCCATATTTTGTCAGATCAGGCACCAGGTGATGTCTCTGCTGAGCTTTGCACATTTTCAAAGAGGGAGTCATTTTGGTACTTGTAGGAAAGGTTTTTATGAGTAAATTCATGGAAAGTGCTACCAAATGCCTGACAGAAAGAAGTATAATAGATGTCAGCTTCTCTTACTGCTCTGTTGTTTGTTATTCATGAAGTTCAAAGGTGCTAAAATAAAAAAGAGATACTTAATCTGAATAAAAATATAATACTAATAAAAATATTAAACAGATGGTTTTTTTCCTTCTGTCTTTGTTTCCAAAACTATGGAATGTTATTAAGTCAGTGAATTTCTATAGTTTGCAATTCATTCTCTAAACCTCTTTCTCGATACTTCCAACTCATAGAGAGGAGCTAAGTAAGCTACTGACAGGTTTGTCTTCCTAGTATGTGCAGAGGCAGGGGATACTCTCCAAGTATTGACATCTGGGTAGAATTTAGTAGCTTGGTTATATTTTTATTAGCTTATCTCTATGGCTACTTTCTATTTACAGTACATAAAACTGACTTTCTATTTTCGCATCCGATAAAATTGTCTCCTGAACTAAATGACTGAGCAAAATACTGATGGTATATACTTAGCAGTACAAAGCAAAGCACGCATTTAGCAAAACTTGTAACAGCAGCCCATGGGGAATCTATGTCGGAAGGTTTGCACAGGTCCGCCTGGTGTCCAGACATTTTAGGGAGGAGAGGGAGCCAAGTCCTGCTGAGGACCAGCACAGCAGTGTGCCTGACCCAGGTCTTCACGTCTGTCCCTGCACCGTTTACATTCAAGTCAAATACTCAGTCTTAGCTTTCTAGACTGTGTGGAAATAGAACGTTTGGCCAAAAGAGCCAAGCGCCTTGGCCTTTGTTTTCCTCCTAGGCCCAGTGTTTTGGAGCAGATTTTGACCACAGCAAATTGAAGTAATAGAGAATAGTAGAGAAAAACAGAGAAAAGCACCATCTATCTCTTGCCTGAGAGCCTCAGTACCACAGAAACAGCTAGGGAGCACAGCACCAAGAAGGCATTTTGTTCTCACTTGAAGATAGTATTGAAGGTAATTTGGTTGTCTCCACTCTCTTTCCCCTCAGTGAGTCCCCTCCCTCTCCCACCCCTGTGTCCCACCCTCCCCCATTTCCCAGAGAGCTATTTGCTTCCGGACAGAGCAAGTTAGTAGCAGGAAATAAAAATATTAGAAGGAGAAGAAGGTAAAATCTCAGCTTTTGTTTTTTTGTTCTTTACCAATACATCATAGATTTTATTTCTTTTACTTTCTAGTTGCTAATAGAGAGGTTTGGTGACCTAGACCAGCAGCCTGTTCTTCAGTGACAGTGGCCTAGTGAGATGGCCAGATGAGAAAGCTGTGGTTGGGAGGTATCGCCCAAGCTACGTGTTAAGCCGAGCTAGCCTGTTCAGAAGTACAGCATCTTCTATTCTATTTGCAGAAGGAGAGTGGCCAAGGTCAGTAGCAAGCAAAATCGGAAAACTCAAAAAGAACACAGGATACCTCAGACACAGCTGCCTTAGGACTGACAGCCCCTCAGAGGGGAGAGCTGGGCTCCCAGGAACTGAAACCTTAACTCCTTCAAAGCCCAGGCCTTAGGCTGGACCTTTCCAAGTCTGCTCCTGGTAAGGGCAACGAACCAACATCCTTTTCCCTTCATGAGGGCCTCTGGGCCTTGGACCAGTCTGGCTCCCAACTGGCTGGGGTGGGATTTTCAGAACCTACAGGCTACAAAGTCAAATGGAGAGAAAGCACGGTGAGTCCATTTACCCTGGGCATGAACACAGTCTTCATTAAACATCCAAGTGACTGGCAATTCCATGTGGCCTGAGTAGCTGGATCATGTCACTGTCTTCCCCAGTAACATCTCTCCTTAACTCCACAGACCTCCTGAAAGGGGGTGCTCATGAGGAGGCACATGTAGGTCTCCTTGAACCCTGGACAGCTGCGTGTCTTCTTAGTCTTCCCCACTCCTACTGCATCATCTAGAGTCCAGGAAGCCATGCATAGGGTCGATGCTAGGCTAGCAGCTCTGCAGATGGAATGGATCCACTCTTATCTTGACCTTGAGTTTGGGTCATTCCCATGCCTTGCAATTCCTGGTCCCTTCGATTTTTTTTTTTTCAGGGAAAGACAGAAAGGGACTCAGCTCTAAATGGTTCAGTAGTTTTCAATAAAGAAGGACTCAGCTCTAAGAGGTTTACTAGGGGGTTCCCAATAAGGATGGTGACTATCTTGAATTTGCCAAGGGCTATGGAGTGTCTCGTGATGTGGGACTTCCAATGTTACACCTGGATAGGTGGTCCCTTCATTCCTTTGTGAGAGATGGCCACCCTTTCTCACTGTATCTGAAGATGGGGAAGAGAAGGATGGATGATGAGTTCTTCTTTCATAGATAAAACAAGAACAAGGAAGCTTGTGACCCGTCATCCCAGGAAGTAGAAAGGCAAGTAGAACTTGGTGTGGTGGCTCAAGCCTGTGACTCCAACACTTGAGAGATGGAGGCAAGAGGATCAGGAGTTCAATTCAGTCACAGCTACACAGTGAGTTTGAGGGCAGCCTGGGCTATGAAAAAACCTTGTCTCAGAAAGGGAAAAGAAGGGGAGTAAGGGATAAGGATGTATGTGGGGAGAGAGAAGAGGGAGAAAGAATGAGGAGTTGAAACAGGGAAGGAAAACTTTTGGTTGCTGCATCCTGACCTTGCAGTGCACAGCATAAGGATGCCGGACCATGGTCACCCTCCCTGTTCCCTCTGTTTCATCAGCAGCAAATCAAACTGACCTTTGTCAGCAGAAAAGACAGGAATGAAGAAAGGAAGGAAGGAAGGAAGGAAGGAAGGAAGGAAGGAAGGAAGGAGGGAGGGAGGGAGGGAGGGAGGGAGGGAAGGAAGGAAGAAAGGAAGGAAGGAAGGAAGGAAGGAAGGAAGGAAGGAAGGATGGAAGGAAACAAAAAAAACAAGTAAAAACTGTCTTCAGAGTCTCAAGTCTTCTCTCTCTTGAAGGAATAACTTACCCAAGACAAAGATGGTGATGATGGTTTAGCGTAGGAAAGAACACATCTTCTTGGAATTTGGAACAAAGAACACTCTGCAAAATGTGTTGAAAATGGGTCTGTAGTAGCTTTCTCAGTAGGCAAGGGCCAATGACAGTTACAGATACAGAAAGATCAGTTTATTTTTTTGCTCAAAACAAAAAATAACCTAGGACCAGCATTGGGTTGTTCAGTATAGGACCCTGATCATTCCTAAAAGGCCATTCATGGGATCAAATGAGGTTCCCTTCTTAACTCCTTTTTAAAAAATTCATTTCATGTTATAGTATATATGTATGTGTGTGCCTGAGTGTATGTATGTGCACCATGTGTGTGGAGAAGTCTGTGGCAGTCAGAAGAGCTGTCAGATCCCCTGGAACTGGGGTTATTGATGGTTGTGAGATACCATGTGAATGCTGGGAGCCACACCTGTGTCTTTTGCCAGAACAGCAAGTGCTCTTAAACACTGAGCCATCTCTTCAGCCCCATACCTCCACCCCTTAATTCTGGAGTCATAAAACTGTTATTTGTCCACATCGTAGCAAACGGGGTCCTAGTCCACAGTCAGGGAAGGGAAGTAAACAGAGATTCATTCTAAATAACTCAATTGCTGACATGCCAGTGCCAATGGGGAAATGGCAACTTTACACACACACACACACACACACACACACACACACACACACCAGCTCTATAGAGGCTTCTTGGTAATAGATTCAAAGGCAAAGCCTAAGCAGAGTCTTTGAAATCTGTCTTCAAGGGAGAACTATTACCTCAAGTGGTGTGCTATAATGGAGAGAGAGAGAGAGAGAGAGAGAGAGAGAGAGAGAGAGAGAGAGAGAGAGATGTTAATGGTTGTAAACCAAAACTCCTGATGCCTTCCATGTTAGCACTTCAGAGCTTCCAGACACATCTGGAGCCCACCAAAGCATGTCAAGAGGATGTCCAGTGTGAAGAGGAAGTGGGAGGTGCTCAGCTAAGAGCGACGACCAACAGTACTGCCCCCACAGAAGCCAGACAGCAGGGCTTGTGTGCCAATGAATTCCAGAACTTCCACACAGTTAGAGCATCCCCACCACATTCAGAGGTAGTGCACTCCTGTCCCTGGAGAGGTGTGAGCAGAGACTGACCACATGTCAGTATGCAATGAGAGGAGCCACTTGGGCTCTGGGTAAGACCCTGGGACTGATGGTGTCTGAAATCCCCACACTGTTCTGAAATCTTTGACGTGCTGGGTTCAGGTCCCACTCAACACGGTCGCCTATGTGCCTTCCCTGGACGCTGCTTTCCCATGCTTCATGCTTCACTGGTGATGCCCAGGGTCAGGAGTGATTCCAGAGGAACCTGTTCGTGCAGACACGGATGGGGATGGATGGCTAAGTGACAAGCCGTGTCTTCAATCAGAAGCATGATTCCAGGGACTCTGGGTCATTGTGGATGGGCAATTTCTCCAGTTCCTGGTGATGCCGACTCTGCAAAACTGTGTACCTAAGGAGGGGGAAAAAAGAAGGCATGAGAATTCACCAGGAATCCTTCAAAGGCACCCCTATTCTCTGTCCCAGTACTTGAATGTACTTGAGGAGATACAGAGGTGGGAATGGAGTGGAATGGAACTTTAGAGAGGGAAAGACCAAAGAACTCACCTAGATTGTGTAGGTTAAAGGTAGGAAAATGGAATCCTAGGGGAAACAGGCCTAAGACACACGGAGAGTGGATGACAGAGCTAGGACAAGGACCCACATTTCATTTTCCAAGGTGGTTCCTGTGCTACTGGTCAGAATAGAACTGTGAACAGTTGCAAACTGGCCGAGTGAACCTTCCGGCAGTGTTCTGATGCCGATGTTAAAATGCCTCTCCACTGTGGTTTCTAACATTCAGACTACACCCTGCAACCTGGATTGATTGAAGTGGGGAATGTATACACTTGATAAAAGAGAGTGACTGTCCTCCAAGTAACTGCCATGGTAGGGCATTTATCTGTGTCCCCTTTGAAAACAATCATCTTATCTGGGATTACTGTCAATTTATACCCTCCCCTTCCTCTGAACCAACTGAAAACTCTGTTCATGCCGAGGAGGACTGTTTGTGTGTGTGTGTGTGTGTGTGTGTGTGTGTGCGCGCTTGATTTTTGTGGCCATAGGGGAAGCCCTCAACCCTTAACCTGGTGTTAAGACCTCCAGGTGTGTCCAGTTGGGAGAAGTGGCCACACTCTTGCAAGTCCCCTACTCATCTACACTCTGTAAGGAAGCCCAATATAATCAATCATTGGTTCTCCCAAATGAACTCGGTGGAACTGTGCCTCGGTATGTCATTGAGACATTAGGAGAAGGGGTAGACATTGCTGTCTCCCACTAGGAAGGAATTTTAGCAACTATGGGAACAAGCACATTTCAGGTAGGGGGGTGGGCCACACATCCGGTGTTGGTGGTCCCAGAGCAGACTGTGACCAGCTGAGTATCCATCCCAGTACCTAGGAACAATGTACTCAGCGTTGTGCTGCAACATCTGGCATCTTCAGTGCATGCTGCTGTGCAGGTTTGTACAGATGTTCCTAAGCTAGATCTTGGTTGCCATTTTGAAGAATAGCAAGGGTTAGGTCAGGGCATGGGGCAAGGGAACAGAGGGGAAAGGAGGAGTGGCGGGAGATGCTATCTGCAAAATATTTGGAGCCAGCACCGGGGTGAGGCAGATCCCTGTAAAGTCCTCTGGCGTTTTACTGCCTAGGAGACATTTGAGCAAAGCACTGGTCCGAATAACCTTGAAATACTTTTGTTCTGGCTCAGTGCTCTCTTCATTCTTTGCTTAATGACAGATATGCATCCTGGCAACTGTATTATTAGGCAATGTAATCATTGTGCAAACACCATAGAAAGCATCTACGTAAGACTAGATACCGTACCTTACTGCACTCCAAGTTCTATGGTACAGCCATTGACTAGACTAAAATCCTGTGCAGAATGCACTGAACACTAGAACACACAGCAAGTGCAGGGTCAGCAAGAAATGAGAATTTTCCAGTTTCAGTAGAATATGTGGGAGTACTATGCCATCCACATGACTCATCAGCAGCTGAAATGCCATTATATGGCTTGTGACAGCTGGTGGAAGGATGCTGGACTACAGGATGACTTCATGCTTTGCAGCAGCAACTCGGGGGAGAGAAGAAAGATGGTGCTGTGGCCCAGGCAATGAGAAGCAATCAGATTCTAGATACAGAGACATTACCCTCAGTAGTATGTAACTTTGCATCTTGCTGGGTTTACCCTTGAAGCATCTCTCATACTGTGTCTGTGTATCTCACCACCTAGAAATGCTGTGCTGGGCAACACGCTAAGACAGACTCAGCATCCAATCAGGCTCTGCCAGTCACTCACTGTGACATTTGGTGAATCGTTTCACCCCACTACACATCTCCTTTCTCCTGTGCAGCAGAGGGTAGGAAATATGTTTCACAGTATCACTGCATAGAGAAGGAAGCACAAAGTACTAGAGTGGCACATTCCAGAAGCTCAAAATGCAAAGTTAAGATGGTTCCAAATACATCTTCTCTGGAGCTCATAAAGTGAAGAGTGCGCATGCTGCTAGTCATATCTATACACAGATCCAAACTGTTGACATATTTTCCTCCTTTATTTCCTTTGTTGGGAACACCTAGAAGACCTCAAGGCCTAGAACATTCCTTGTTTCGCTTTCTCTTCCTCCATTGTGATTTACAAGCACACCCTTGTGTGCTGTATTGACTGCTCTTTGGGCCCACAGGCCCTTTGATAAACACTGAAGTTTGTCAGGCCAGGCCATGCAGGCAAAAGGGCCAGAACTATACAAAGGAGAACCATGAGTCCCAGAGATGCTGACATTGGATCCTGGATCCTGGTAAGTAAGTGACAGGGCTTGGCCTAGACCCACGTCAGACCCACACCTGTTGGCCTGGCTCATGTACAGCATTGCTGAATGGACTGCCATGGGTTAGTGGCTCAGAACCAAGTAGCTCTGAAACAGGGCTATGCCCGACACCTGAGGTATAACGGTTCTGTGGCATAGATTCCTGTGCAGAAAAAACAAAAAAGTACTACTACTACTACTACTACTAATAATAATAATAATAATAATAATAACAACAGATCATCTGCCATTCAATTTATTGATGGATACGGGTGCTTGGAACCATATTTAGTCATGACATTCATGACTTCATTTACACAATTATTTTTCACAACTGTAAGCGTTGGCTACTCAAATTTATTTCACAGATGAAAACAATAAAACAAAACAAACAATAAAACAGTGGCTCAGAGCTGCTGGTCTGAGTACGTCACAGTGTGTGTAATACCACCATACTAAACTCAAAGCGCATTCGCAAACTGCCCAGCTTTATAGACATAGAACACTTCCACTGGCAATCAGTGGCACTTTTCCTATGGAACTCGTATAAAAATCATGTCCCTACGTGAAGGAAACATGGTATTTTGATCACGGAGGAAGTTTGGTTGGTGAAGTCAGGAAGGGGTTCATGACCCCCACCCCTAACTGAGGAGATATGGACAGGTGCTCAGGGTTACAGAAGTTTCAGTCTTCTGAGGCAGGAGTTCTTGACAGGGCAAAGTGGCTCACATGCATGGTCAGGAAGTAGAGTCTCCTCTTTTCCAGCCTATGGGACTGTACTCTGAGCAGTCACAGTGATTCTTTCCCCCTTAGTTTATCCTCTCTCAATAAACCTTCACAGACACACCAGAGCGGTGCTCTCCTAACCATCAGAGATTCACTCCCTCCAGGCTGACAGTCAAGGATAACCATGATAGGAACTAATGATTTACCTGTCGGGATAACTAGAAAGGAGGTTGAAACCAGTGCTGACTTTGCCCAGAGAGGCCAACTGGAAGACTGCCACGCTCTTCAGAGTTGGGATGAGTCAAAGAGCACACTTTCTAGCTAGACATTTAGGTGGGCTTCTGTACTAGTTTTTGTCAACTCAACACAAGTCGGGGTCATCTGGGAAGAGGGAATCTCAATTGCTTCCATGATGCTAACCGCCAAGTCTGTAGGCAAGCCTGGGTAGCATTTTCCTGAGTAAAGATTGATGGCAGAGGGCCCAGCCGGCTATGTTTGGTGCCACAGTGATCCTGAGTTGTATAAGAAAGAAGACTGAACAAGCCAATAAGCAGAGTTCCTCCACGGATCCTACCCTTGCTAATGCTCAGTGTGATGGTTCATATATGATTGGATCAGGGAGTGACTCTATTAGGAGGTGTGGCCTTGTTGGAGTAGGTGTGTCACTGTGGGTGTGGGCTTAAGATCCTCACCCTAGTTGCCTGAAAGTCAGTCTTCTAGCAGCCTTCAGATGAAGATGTAGAACCCTCAGCTCCTCCTGTACCATATCTGCCTGGATGCTGCCATGTTTCTGTCTTGATGACAATGGACTGAACCTCTGAGCCTGTAAACCAACCCGAATTAAATGTTGTCTTTTATAAAACTTGCATTGGTCATGGTGTCTGTTCATAGCAGTAAAATCCTAACTAAGGCACTCAGGTTCCTGCTCTGACTCCTCATTGACTGAGTGTGATCAGGACCTGTAAGCTAAATAAACCCTTTCCTGAAACCCTGAGTTGCTTTTGATAATTGTGCTGTGTGTCACAGCAATAGGAAACAAACTAGCCCAGCCACCTTACAGGCTGTGGTGGGTTTTGAACACTGAAAAAATGAAAGAGACTCAGCTCCCTTGCCAACCAGGAACAAAGTCTCCCAAACATTTTAGCCTTTGGAGGTCCTGCCATGGCTTGTGTATTCCCAAGTCTTCGTGATTTACACAGTTTTAATTTAGGTGTTGTACTGGCTGGTTTTGTGTGTCAACTGGCCACAAGCTGGAGTTATCACAGAGAATGGAGGAGATGCCTCCATGAGATCCAGATGTAAGACACCTTCTCAATTAGTGGTCAAGGGGGGAAAGACCCACTGTGGGTGGTGCCATCCCTGGCCTGGTAGTCCTGGGTTCTATAAGAAAGCAAGCCAGGAGAAGCAATCCAGTACGTAGCACCCCTCCATGGCCTCTGCATTAGCTCCTGCCTCCAAGTTCCTGACCTGCATGAGCTCCTCTCCTGACTTCCTTTGGTGATGAACAGCAATGCGGAAGTGTGAGCTGAACAAACCCTTTCCTCCCCACTTGCTTCTTGGTCATGATGTTTTATGTAGGGATTCAAAGCTTGACTAAGACAGGTGGTTTCTCTTTGATGGAAAATACACCATATGAATACACACATTTGCAAGAATCTGGATGTCCACCCAGTAAGCAACCCCTGCCTGAATTCAAGGCTCCCATTTGCATGTAGATCCATGCAGATGCCAGAGGTCATGGCTGAGTTTCTTCAGTGTTTCTCCAAGTGAAGGTCTCCAACCCCAGCTGCCTGTGAGCACACTTGTGAAATCCATGCATCCGCACAGCCTCAGATTTAACAAGTGTGGAGAGAAAAGGGATCCCACACTGCTAGCAAATAAAGCTTCAAACCTGTTATCTACTTGTGTGACCCGAACAAGCCAGTTATCCCTGTGTACCTGACACCTTTGTGGGAAGCGTAAAGTTAACATCTATCATGATGCTGGGCACAGAGTGGGTAGATAAATCTTTACTGGTAAAAAAAACAACAACAACAACAAAAACAAAACAACAACAACAACAACAAAAAACAAAACCTGAGCTCACAGAACGGGACTTTCCCAAAGCTAAAGTAGATACATATGGGACAGTTAGGAATGTGAAATTGATGAATGAACTTAATTCTTGAGGCAGAATGCTCGGGTTCAAACCTTTTCTCCATCTCTCACTGATTATGTGAATTGTTTCCAAATTCTCTGGAGAGTTATGACCATTAAATGACATGATTCCTATGAAACTCATTAATGACAGCCAGCTATTGAATAAGATGTAACAGTGATCTTCTTGTTATAAAATGTCTAAGGACAGGGCTTGAACCCAATACTATATTCCTAGTTCAGGGCAGAATTCCATTCCACAGTAACTGATGCATGTTTTCCCACTAGTAACTGACCATACCGATGAAACAAACTTTCAGGATGGCACTGCAGAAAAAGGCGTACACACAGGGAGGAAGTCATCGCCCCTCAGTTTGATGAAGGCCCCCGAGCTCTGGTGTGGGGTCTACCCACCAGGCTAACCCAGTGGACCAGCCAGCTCCTGTGAGTGAGCAGTCATATCTTATGAGTTTCATGACCTGGGAAAGTCACTGCTGTGGAGCAACATAGAGGCAGCTGTCTACTTTGCATTAATTTATTCAAACATGACAGGAGCCACATTAGGTTTGGTGATTATCTGAACCTACAATTTGTTCACTGAGCAATTAGTATCAAACTTGGAGCAGCCTGAATAGAGCAATAATTAATAGCATAGCGGAGCCTCTTCTCTGAGCCTAGGCTGGCACCACTGGGAAATGCTTAGATTTTATAACACAGGGCCTCAGGCCTCCTCTGGGCAACAGCACTTGCTTGCTCTTGCTGGGGATGCTTGCAAAGTAAGTAGTAGTTCTGTATAAAATGATCAAACCTCAGGCAGATCTGAGCCCTTGGAATTACTTGGAATCTGACATACCTTGGGGTGGTGGCTATTTTTTCTGTTTTTGAAGGAATGAGATTTTCAACTGCTAGATATTTACTAATCCAGCCACTGATTTTAAAGTTCATTCTCTGTACCCACTATGACCCAGACCCTGTTCCAGGCCTTGGGAGAACCTGAGGTGGAGACCTGACACAGTTTCTGACACAAAGAGTTTGTGGCATGCTGTGAGACCCCTGGTCACATGGGAATTTATGAACATGTGAACCATTAGAGATAGACAGTAATCGGTGACACTGAGCACACGAGGAGGACATGAACCCAGTTGGTGTGTCAGCGTAGTGTGATCAGGAAGGTGACAGGTGGTGAGAGATGCAAGGCAGGGAAGGGGTCACCAGGCCAAGGGGAAGAGGCTGTCCATCTGAACAAGAGCATGTTGCCTACAGTGATGGGGCTGAGCAGAGGAAGAGAGGCATTCACGGACCAAAAGGGATACTGCAGGCAGAGACCCAGGGTGATGCTAAGGACTGTTGTCCTTATCCTAATAGCAACCGGGAGCCAGACAAGGGCGTAATCAGAGGGGAGGACCTCATGTTTTGTAAGGTAATTAGTCTGTGGTAGGAGTGAGTCTGGATTGGGACACAGTAGCACAATAGGAGCTATAGTAGCTTTCTGTTGCTGCTGTAATGGATTACCCCAAACAGAGAAGCTTGAAATATATAAACATAATGTCTTATAGGTCCTGCAGCTCATCAGTCCAAACTGGGTCTCACCAGAAGCTGCCCATATTCTGGGGCTGATGGTGTCACCGTAGTAACTGTCACGCTCTTGCTTCTCTGACTTTGATGCTCTTGCCCCTTTCTTATAAAAACAAAACAAAACAAACAAACAAACAAAAATCTCCAAACCAAACCAAGTACACAAAACCCTTGCATAGCCAGTCCATCCAGACAGTCCTGAGAATCCTGCCCATATCAAGACAACACTGAGCTCATGTCATAATCAACCTTTTGCCACATGACATAACATATTTGTAGGTACCAGAGAACAGGATGCGGACCTCACTGAGTGGGCATCCTTTGCATCCTTTTGCCCAGCAAGGGTCATTTTGAGCTGTCTGCAGGCCAGTCTGTGGCTCAGAGATGTAGAGGGGCTGTGGTGGGGGGTTGGGAAGAAGTCTTACTCTAGACATACCATGAAGAAAAGAACTAAAGGACATGATAATAATGCCTTGCCATCAAAACAGGGGGATGTTCTAGACCCGGGAGTTGGCAGGGGAAAGACATAAAAACAAAGGCTAGCACACAGCACAGGTAAGGAGAGGTTGGGTGTCCCAAGAGCATCCTACACAGTGAGGCTGGGAGTACCGATGTGTCCAGGCTACAAACTCAGACTCACCACAGACACTCAAGGATTTCAACCTAGGCCTGCTAGAATCCAGAACTTTTTGCAGTTTTAGTGTGCCCCAGCCTCATTTTCAGCATTGAATATATAGCTCTTGATGCCTCAGGAAGGAGGAAAAATCTTAGCATCTATGGAAATGTTTACTGTGTGGGTACGAGCATTGCCTGGCATTTGAATGGATCAGGAAGGATAGAAGGAGAGTGGCAGTTAGTCTCCTGTTGGCCCCCTGGGCTTCCTTCTCATGCTGTAGCACTGCCACAGCTCTGCACAGGAGCCTGAGAAGCCTCCATTGCTCAGTGAGCAGTGCTGGGTCCTTCCGGGTGGGGGCTGGGGAGAGCAATCTGCTCCACACCTCTTCAGAAACACTTTGGATGTGGCTATTTCTGGGTGTTGGCCTTTCTCTGAAAAGGAAAACTGGAAAAGTTTCTCAGCACTAAGAATCATGGGAGGGGATATTCCTATGGAAACCTTCCAGAGGAAATTCTGGGGAGGGTTTTGTAGATTTCTACCCATCATTTACTATGTATGCTTCCTATATACAATGGTCAGTTATTGGGCAGGGGTATGTAACTCAGTGGCAGAGTCTTGTCTAGCATCAGGAGGGCTCTAGTCCCAGTCCCCAGCCCTGAAAACAACAGCAGCAGCAGCAGCAGCAGCAGCAGCAGCAGCAGCAGCAGCAAAAACAACAACAACAACAAAAACCAACAGTTGGTCCATGATTTCTGATCTCCAGAAACTTGAACCGAGTTTTCAAAACAGAATTTTCTTGTCTTCCTCAGCTTTTTCCCTCAGGCAATGCCTAGGCTTGATTTGCATACCCCTGTCTTAAGATACACCTTTGGGGAGTGGAGACAGTCCTCAGGAGGAGTCTGCAGTAGGAGCAGTCACTGAGCTGACTGCATGAGATGTATCCTGACAGAAATAAAACTGTAAAGAAAGCCAACAGGAAACCAACCAACTTGGGCCAATTAGCACATTTTAGATTAAGAGTATTTCAAATTTCTCCCTAGGCCATTATTTTAGAACGTGATAATTTAATCGAAATGTAAAATGACAACATTGAACAAAGCTGTTTTCAAGCTGACATACTTCTAGATAAATAACAATAAAGTCTAGAGTTCCATTGAAAGTACTGGTTAATGGTAATTATCTAGTTTTGATAAATGTGCGTGGCTATATGAAATGTTAACATAAAGAGGCAGTAAGCCAAAGCAAGGCAGTTTCTAAACAATTTCTATTCTCTTTGGACATACACTTGTTTTTAAAAATTTAAAAAGTGTTTATAAAACCAGGAGAAAACGCTCTGCTTGCCTTACATGTAGTAGTTCTATCCTGAGAAGTGAAAAGGTCCACAAATTTAAGTAACTAAGCAAACAAATCCCTAAACTCTTCCTAGAAATGGAAACAGCTGAACTGAGGTCACCGGCCAAACCCCGAGTGCACAGGACAGAAGTGTGGGGCATTGGCAAAGAAACCGTTATGGGCAGTGTTGTGTTTTATAAAAAGATAAAGGAGAGAAAGAATGTGATTGGTGGAGGTGCCTTAAGGTGTGTGTGGGGGATGGGGTACTTCTGCTGGCCCTTGCTGAGGCATCCCTTCCCCTTGAGGGCCCAGCCACAGGTAGAGGGAGGGGAGTTGAGAGGGTAGTAGGAACAGAGAGGGAGGCATAGGGGGAGGGGAGGGGGAAGGGAAGTAGAGGTTGGCCATGGGTACATGGAGAGAGAGAGGGGGTGGGGAGAGAGGAGGAAGGGGCAAGAGGGCAGAGCTAGAGCAAGAAGATGAGGGAGAGGAGGGTCTAGCAGCCCCTTTTATAGTGAGTGAGTCAGGCATACCTGACTGTTGCCAAGTGACTGTGGGGTGGAGCCCAGACAAAATGCTAACAGGTGGGAAGTCCTGGCTGTAGTCTACAGATTTGATGGAGGCTCAGGGTGGCATCTGACAGAGGGAATCTCCAGGAGGTCCAGCTCTGGGAGCTCCCAGAGCTTTGTGGGTGTAACTTCTGGAGATCAGCCAGGTTCTCACAGGAACAGAAACATCCACTCCATTTCAGACAAGGAAAGAGAGAGGGCAATCTCAAACACATTTTTGTTTTCGCTGTTGTTTGAATAAGGTTAGGATCGGGGAGAACAAGCTGCCTAAGCGAGTGATAGAGGAGGGGTGGATCGACTCCTGCCCATCCAGGCAATGGCTCCATGGAATATAGTGGGGGAGGGGCTGAGAAATTCCTGTGTTCACTTTCTAGAAGTACAGTCTCCCTAAATGACTGTAGAAAAAAAAACTTTTCTGACTTCAATAGAATAGAAAATAATCCAAAAAACTGAAAAGGACTACATGACATGATGATGCTTCAACACAGCAGGGAAATAATTTCCAGAGTCACCAGATGGACTATGGAGTGGGGAAAAACTCAGTACGGGCTACACCATTAGGGAGATGTTCATATAAAGAACTGTAAAAATTCAACACCAGTACCCCCAAATCATCCAACCAGTAAGTGGGCATCTCTCAGAAAAGAAATACACGTGATCAACAAGTACGTGGAAAGGTGTTCGACACCTTTAGCAGGCAGGGAAATGCAGATTCCAAGTACCTTGAGATTCCAACTCACTTCAATCGTAATGGCTAACAAACGCTTCTGAGGATGTGGGGAAAGAGAAAGTGCCACTCACAGCTGTGCAGGTAAAATTGTGTGGGTACTGAGAAAAAATTTTAGGCTTTCCTAGACACAACAGGGAAAATAGAATTACCCTATCACCCAGCTATTCTACTATTTCTCTATGGTATCCACCCGGAGGTGGACACAAGGGAGAATATCTCTTGAATGAGTCTTTTTAAGAAGCCAGCCTTACTTTAGTACTAAAACCAAAGGCATTGCACAAAAGAAAATGTTGGGATCCGGTTTGTATTGCTAGAACAAAATATTTTAGAGCAGGTTGACTTATAAAATTATATAATGGCTTGTGATTCCAGTGGCTGGAAAGCCTGAACTACATGCTCCTGGCCATGAGTGAACCATCCTTCCCTGCTCTGTCAGGCCCTCATCTCTACAAGGTAAATATGGAATAGATACACGCCAACAGATGGAGGGGAAGCAGCTGAGACTACTTTGTAACAACCCCTTCTCTAGGGAACTAAACAGCTGCATGGGATCTAGCACAAAAAAATAATAAGAAGAAAATTCAGTTAATATAATGTATCACTTCAACAGAGCAAACAAGAAAAATCAGATGATCATGCTAACAAAGGCATACTGAGCGTTTGAAAAAACTTAAAACCCATTAGAAGTAAATGTTTTCAGCAAACTAGAAATAGAGGGAGCTTCTTGGATTCGATGAAGAACACACACAAACACGTTCAAACGGCATTGTGTTTAGTGGGAGAGACTCAGTTTCCCTGCAAAGATCAGGGATGATGCTCTAGCAGGTGCTCTTCCTGCTGGAAGTCTTAGGGAATGTTCTACAACAAGAGGAAGTAAACATATACAGATAAAGAAGAAAAGAACTTCCCTTTCAGACAATATGATAATGACATGCATGTAAAAATATGAAAAACTCTGAAACTAGGAAGCCATTATATTGAGTTTTGCAGAAACCTATACATAGGTATTCATAACAGCTCTGCTCAAATTTGTTAAAACTTAGAAGAACATGGCTATTTTTTTTTTTTTTTGGTTTTTTTCGAGACAGGGTTTCTCTGTATAGCCCTGGCTGTCCTGGAACTCACTCTGTAGACCAGGCTGACCTCGAACTCAGAGATCCGCCTGCCTCTGCCTCCCAAGTGCTGGGATTAAAGGCGTGCGCCACCACCGCCCGGCTGAACCTGGCTATTTGTTAAGTCAGAAAGCATACAAAATTGTAGCACATCTAACAACAGAATATGATTCAGATGTAGAATATTATTCAGACACAGAATACACTATCAAGTCATAAGCATATATGGAGAGAAATTAAATATAAACTCCTAAGTTAAAGACACCCATCTACAGAGGCTGGAGAGTGAGTTATTACAAATAATTATGGAAAAAGAAGAAGTATGGACAATAGGAACATCTGTGTCTGCCAGGTGTCATAGTGGCAGAGACACATCATCATACACTTGTTCAAACCCACACTGCACACCACCATAAATGGCGCACATAGAGCACTAATGTATTCTATGAACCCTCTCTGGAAACAGGGCATCAGTGCAGGCTCATTTCTAATCACGGTACCACTCTGGTGAATATTAATAATGGAGGAAGCTATAATGGCAGAGGCCACGTGTGAAATATTTGCATCTTTCATTATTTCATGTGAAAATGAAAATGCTCCATAATGCCAAGGAATACTTAAAAGCATCTTAAATAATACTTTGTTTCAGCCTCGATCATTTGCTGAGGAACATGAAAGAAGTCCCCATTACAGCAAGGTGGTAAAAAATTAATTGTTCATAAGGAGTAATCTAGATAAGAAAACTTTCAAGGACCGTGGTTATATTAGAGCTCAGTTCTACCACAATGCATATTTTCCATGAGATACGCAAAGTGAAGAAACTAAGAACTCTACAGAGAAGTTAATAGATGGAAAATAAGCTTTTCACATTATCTGAAGCTTGGCTGTCAGGTTAAGGCATCCTGGGCTTAGCAGACCTCCCATATATAACTCACAGCCTGCTTGAAAGAGGCCAGAGTCTGAACATAGATGGGTTGTGGTTTCTGTGAAGCAATGGATGGACAGATCCAGACAGACTCACACACCCTTGCAGAGCACGCTCAGTTAGACGGGAACTGGTCTATTGCAGAAGAGCAGGGGGAAACTTGACACAGATGAGCAGCCACAGATGAGAAAGAGCCAGGCAGAGGTTGGGAGAGAGAGGGGGAAAACAAAGAAAGGAAACAGAAAGGTTAGTAGCTGCTTGGTTTAACCTAGATGAACATCCAATTGTTCCCAATGGAAAGGAGGGAATGGTGTATGATTATTGTGCCACATTGCTGTGCTATATCATGTGCTTAAAGCACTGCCTTACAGAAGTTGTCATGGTATTTTAAATTTATGAAGAGTATATTTGATATCCTTTGAATATCTAATTATGCAAGTAATCTACTTTTCCAGTTAAAGCAGTGCAGCTTTAACCAAAACCTTTATAATAGAGAAGCACTGAGCAAATGCTTCTGTAGGAGGACATAGAAAGAACCCTTTGGGACCATGCCCAAGTGTATAGCTGGATCATGTGGTAGACCCATTTTCCAGTCACACTATTTCCATAGTGGCTCCACTGGTCTGCAGTCCTACAAACAGTGAATACCTTTCCTTTTACCAACATTTGTGCCAGCATTATTTATTTATTTACTTGTTTATTTACTTATTTATTTATTTTTGCTGTTTTAAATGGGATAATATAAAATCTCAAAGTAGTTTTAATTTGCATTTCCAAGGGCTAAGGATTTTGAACACTTTAAAAGAGATTGCTGGGAAGTGACGTCCAATAGCCTTACCCATTCCCGAGGGAGTCCTTTCTGACTCAGGAAGGTTCCAGCTGTGTCAAGCAAGCAAGGAACAGAAAGCCATGAAGAAAAGTGCCAAGTGCCCCAGGGTAGTAAGACCCTCCCATTAGATGACTCCAAAACCCTGATGCAGTCAACCCAGCGGAAAATCCAGCAGCAGGTAGCAGTGAGATGGGCAGCCATTCCTCAAGGATCTGATGTGCAAGGGGCCAGGGAGCCTGCTCAGAAGAGGATGCAGGATTTTGAAGGTGATGTTACCCAGTTTCTTATGGAAAAGAGGAAACAGTTTGAAAAGGATGTAAATGCCTCTTCCAGAAGCCTGAATGAAAACCTCCAGGGTATTTTGAAAGCTCAGCAGAAGTCAAGGCAGGAGTTTAAGTCTGTGTACTGCAAAAGGTTTGGGTCCCTGTATCAGAAGTGCCTGGATGAGGTGGGCAGCACCATGGACCAAGAAGAACACCTCAGTTTTATAATTCAGCAGCAAATGAAGATTTTACAGATGGCTTAGCGGATCATGAAACCAAGCTTGAAAACACTAAAGATATGTGTGACACATTTTTTGAAGAAAGTCAAGGACTTGAGTAAATATCACAAAACTTTTATTGGAGGTCAGCAAACTAATGTGGAGAAAGAAATCTCCAAGGTGCAGGACAGAGTTATCATGGAAACTGTAAGTCATGTGTCTGTAACACTGTGCACCATGGGGCTGGCTTCCTATTAGCAGAGATGTAATGAAGATCCTCTAAATCTCCATTTTTCAATTTTATATCACTTTTATCACTTCTATCTGTTCTTGTCTTACTGTTATAGAAGAGACTTAAAGTACCATATTGAACAAGAGTTAAAATAATAGGCATCCTTTTCTTGTTTCTGATTTTAACAGAAATGTTTCAAGTTTTTCTGATGTTGGCTTGTTGACTTCTCTTATTCTTGTCAATATATGTTTCTTGTAGCTCCTATTTCTCCAGTACTTTTATCATGAAGGGGTGTTGGATTGTCAATGGCTTTTTTTTTACATCTAATGAGATAAGCATCTGGTTTCTGTTCTTGAGTCTGTTTATGTGGTGGTTTACATTTATTAATTGCACCAACCATCCTTGAATATCTGGGATGATGTACTGCTTTGTTGCTGTTTTGAATTTGGCATACAAGTAGTTTCTTTTGAGAATTTCTGCATTTATGTTTATCATGGAGGTTGGTTTATAATTTTCTTTTTGTTGTTGTGTATATTAATCTGATTTACATATCATATTAAAAGTAATTCTGGCTTCGTGGAAAGAAGTTGGATGCATTATTTCCTTTCTTTTTTTTTTTAAAGATTTTTAAAGATTTATTTATTTACTATATGTAAGTACATTGTAGCTGTCTTCAGACACACCAGAAGAGGGCGTCAGATCCCATTACAGATGGTTGTGAGCCGCCATGTGGTTGCTGGGATTTGAACTCAGGACCTTCAGAAGAGCAGCCAGTGCTCTTAATCACTGAGCCATCTCTCCAGCCTCCTGGGTGCATTATTTCCTCTCTTATTTTATAGAAGTCTTTGAGGACTCTTGGCTTTAATCCTTTTTTTTAAAGATCCAGTAGAATTCTGCAGCAAATATATCTTGTCCAGGGAATGTTGTTTGGTTGTTTGGTTTTAGTTAGTAAGGTTTTTTTTGTTGCTACCAATTCAATACATGAGCTTCTGAGAAGAACGTGTACTGCCTGGTATCTTGATAGAATGTTCTGTAGATATCATGGATCCATTTAATCTATGATATCATTTAGCTCTGTTTCTCTGTTAATTTTTTGCCTGGAGTATCTGTCCATTGTTTAAGATGGATTATTGAAGTCACCTGCTATTAATGGATTGGTGTTAGATGAATCTGTTGTTTCGCATCAGCAGTGTTTGCTTAATAAAGTTGGCTGCACATATATTTAGGGTTTTAATGCCTTCTTGATGGCTTGTTCCCTTGACCTACATGAAGTAACATCTTTTCTTACTAGTTTTGATTTGAAGTTTTTTTCATCAAATAATAGACTAGAACCTCTGGCTTCTCTCCTGGTTCCATTTCACTGAGACAGTTTTGCTCATCCTTTCACTCTCAGGTGAGTTCTCACTTGAGTGGTGAGGTTTGTCTTGGAGGTAGCAGAATGGTGGATCTTGGTTTGTAATCCAGTCTGCTATTCTGTGTCATTTGACTAGGAGGTTGAGACATTGAGGTTCAACATTGTTACTAAAATGTGTGTGTTGATTCCTAGACTTTGTTGATTTTATGGTCTCGTTTCCCACCCCCCCTTAGGTTTCCTTTGCTTATCCAGTGACCCATTATTGATATTCTTTTTCACTATTAGTTCTTAATGTTATGCTTATCCCTTTTTCAGTTTGAAATATTAGAGCTGACTCGGTGGTCATGAGTCCTTTTAATGTGTCTTTATTGTGGAAAGTTTTTTATCCATTGTTTATAATTGATAGCATATATGTCAATGGAGAGATGGCTCAGTGGTTAAGAGCACTGGCTGCTTTCTGAAGGTCCTGAGTTCAAATCCCAGCAACCACATGGTGGCTCACAACCATCTGTAATGGGATCTGATGCCCTCTTCTGGTGTGTCTGAAGACAGCTACAGTGTACTTACATATAGTAAATAAATAAATCATTAAAAAAAAGAAAAGAAATAATGCATCCAACTTCCTTCCACGAAGCCAGCATATATATATATATATATATATATATATATATATATATATATATATATATAAATCAATCTTGGTCTAAACCCTTCTTGCTTTAAAAGTGTCTCTTGATTTGAAAACTCAGTTGTAATTGAGTCTGACTCCACATATGACTTGGTTTTCACATATTTTTTTCAGTTTTTTATATCCTTTATTTGTTTGACAGTTAGTGTTTTGACTGATATATAGTATGTGGAGTTTCTTTGCTGATCCTGTCTGTGCAGTGTGCAGTGTGCTGTAAGCTGCTTGTACCTTAGTAGACATCTCTTTCCTTAGACGTGGGGGATTTTCTTCTATGATTTTGTTGAAAACATTTTCTGTGCCATTTGATCTGGGTTTCTTCTTCTCTGGCTATGATCCATTAATTTGACCTATTTATAGTGTCCCAGAGTTCCTGAGTGTTCCATTCATAGAACTTTGTCATTGTTATTTGTATTTTAAATCTATCGTTTTCCTTGACTGAATTTTCCAAATTTTCTGCTTTGTCTTCATGCCTTAATATTTTCTCTTACAATCAATCCATTCTATCGGTGAGATTTTTCCATTTAGCTTTTTATTTGATTTAGATAAGTTTCATTTCAAGTTTTCTCTTAGTTGGATTCCCCTCGCCCAGAAACTCTTACTCTTATTAATTTTTGTTTTTTATATCTTGAGTTGTTTTCCCTGCTTCATTCAATGCTGTGTATCTTCCTGATCTTCAATGGGTATATATTCACCTCCACATCAAATTCCTTAAACATATTTATAATTGAACACAACTGTCTTCTGTGTACTCTAAGTTGCTTTTATCAGGGAACATTATGAGTACTAATTTTTAGAGAGAACACATTGTCACAGTTATTTGTGTTGTCTACAATTATGTGCTGGAACCTAGGCATCTAGAGTGAACTCATGAGTGGTGCTTTTGGTATTGCTATCCACCCCACTTTTATTGTTACTGAGTGGATGGATATTCGATCTCCATTTGCTGTTACCTCAACCCCTAGTGTTTGGGGCCAGCTGTATGCTGCTTGTTTTTCAGTCTTTGGGTCACTTAGTGCTGATGTGCAAACGGGGTGTCAGAAGTTTTCCCTAGTCAGCTATGGTTGGTATACTGGGTACTGGAGCAAACCTTCTGCAGAGTTAGAAGACTCTTCTTATTTCTGTTGCTCAGAAATGTGTGGAAGGTTCATACGGCTCTACACCTGGTCCTTACCTAGGAGAAGCTGGACTTGCAGTAGGAACAGACCGTGTTGCCCAGGAGAGTAGGAAAAGCTCTGCAGCTACAGTCTTCGGGCAGCATGGGTAAGCTGTTGTGAGGTGGGATTGTTACCTCTTCGGGCAGCATGGGTAAGCTGTTGTGAGGTGGGATTGTTACCTCGGGGAGGTGCACAGGACGTCATGCATGGACCTCAGGCAGCCAGACTTCGGTCATGGTAGGAGAGAGGGTCACTACCTGAGGAGGATGCACAATACTCCACCTGGTCCTCAACTATGGGGCTAGAGATTTTTTAACAGGACTTGGGTCTTGTGATGAGGGCCACTACATTTGCACATTTTCTTGAAAATTCATCTAGTAATCTTTTTCCGAGTCTAATATTAATTAGTGGTATAACAGCATTTGAAAGCCATGTGTCTGAAGGTATAGGGAAAAATCAATATTCCTTTGTGAAAAGAAAACTCAGAAGATGATATAATGTTCATAAATATTTTTTCTTTACTACACACTAAAATAGGCTACATTAACCATTACATGTTGAGGAAACGTTAAGATAAGACTTACATGCTGCTATAACAAAAGCTCAGGATTTCAAAATACACACAACTTTAAGTACACAGCTTATTTATAGTCTATGTAAACCTTCCTGGATTAACAATGTACTGTTCCTGATATCCCTGTTTGAGTTTTTGGTGAATGGCTTGTCATGTGAAAAACACATGTTGAATCTGAAGTTTTTTTGTAGAGGCTGCCATTTATTTTTGTGTTATAGACCTTTGAGTATCCAACATCTTATTTTTTTCTACACCACAAACTCAGGAGGTTTGTGGTTTTAGGGTTTGAACAGAAGAGGGCCACAAATCCTAGACACATCCCTTCTCACACAGCACAGAAAACTTTAAATGTCCTCAGGAACCTGTATTATCTGGTCAGAGTTACCTTTTGTGTGTCCAGTGATGTTTATCACAGGCAGGTGTAAGCCTGTCAGCTTGAGATATAATTGTGGCAGATCTCAGACAAACAGGGTGGTGATGGCTGTCTTGGGCATTATTTGCAGATATGCTTTAGCTATGTACTGGGTGTGGTAGCAGGTGTTAGGAAACCTCAGTGCCAAGAAGCCAAGGTGTAGAGAGAAGGTAGAGCAGGTCAGATGGAGACCTGGAGTCCTAGTCTATCAGCTCGCAGTGCATTAAATGTCACATCCTTTTTTTTTTTTTTTGTAGCAACTCACAGAAGTATAAAAAAGATCTTATGCACAAACATTAATGCTTTCAAATGTGCTTGGCACCACTTCAGAATAGAAAAGGAACTTGGCCACTGGGTTTAGCTGCCTACATCGATTTCTTCCTTGACAAGAAGACCATCATCTTTTTTTCTCATGCTGAGAACTCCCTGGCCCCTGGACAAATGTTAGAGTATCTATGTACACCATAAACCAGGGAGGTTGGCAGTTTTAGTCCCAAACCCTAAACCTATCCCTGCCCAGAAAGCTGAGCTAACTTTAAATGATCACAGGTCTCAGAGCTATCTCTCAGCAATACTCATCACCATCTCCAGCAGTGAATGCTGGTTGCTTAGCCTAGGACTGTGAATCCCCACACCCAGCGTATATTTCACCTATTTTACTCTGTACATCCAGTATGTGTCTAAAGATGCATTTGAGTGCTTTCAAATGATTGGCTCAGCCACCTCATTGATGCAGGATGTCTCTAGGTAGTAAGGGGAAAGTGTTACATGGTGAACTGTAAGCTGATCACATATGCTGCAAGGAGAGCAGGTCCTGGGGTTAAAAGGAAGATTGCAGCTCTAGGGGACAGAGTGGGTCACCAAGGAAGAGGAATAAAAGAGCTTGTAGTCGGAGGTGGGATAATCAAGCAATCAGCTAAGAGATGGGTCACTAAAGCCCCGGAGGAACATAGGTAAGAAAATATTATCTCCTCATAATCCTTGTGTCTAACGAAGCTAATTTTATCAGAATAAACTCTAAGTGAGGATCACTTCTAAGAAGTTTCTCGTTGTGGGATTACCCTGCTCCACTCTGTGGAGCAAGGAGCTGAATGTGAGGTAACCGAGAAAGACTGCATCTCTGTCTTGGTGTCTGCGACTTTAAAAGTTAACTTAGTATGGCAAAGCTACAGGTTGTTCATGTAAATGTGAGGAATAAAAGAGAATATAGTCTTATTAACTTAACAGCAAAGAAGACACTTGCAGTGTCAGCCAGAGCTAAAGACTAGGCTAGCAGACACTCAAATCTAGTTGGTAACAAAGCACAACTCAGCGGTGGATAGAGAGGAGCTTCAGCCATCCCTGCCTGAGTGGGAAGCATACGGACAGCATGTGACTATCCACAGCTGGGCAAAGGGGACACAGAGCATGTGGGCTCTCCACCAGCTCAGCCCAAAGCCATGATATCCTTGAGAATTAATCAGCCCCATAGCCATTACCTCAGCCTTTTCCCAGTTTCTATCATAGTCCTATAAAAACCTAGCACAAGAAAGTTTGACAGCTTCTGTGCTCTCTTGGGAATTCCTCCAACTCCCAGGAGTTTCCTTTTTCCCCCTTAATGTCTCCCTTTCTTGTAATTCTCATCAATTAAGCTTAAGCTTGCTTTGTGAGCTCCTGTGGCTGTCTCTATCCTTTATCCTCAGCGACATGAGACAAATGAGCTACTGTCCTTTGCTAACCTTTGGTGACTGAGCATCTAGGTCTGTGGGTCACACACATCTGGGTTATGAACTATCCTGTCATTCTGAAAGCCCAGCACCATCATCACAAGCCAGAAATGGTCATGATGACTAACATTAAAGTCTATTTAAGTTGATCTTGACATTTTCTCAGCTAAAGATAGTTGGCATACTACATGAAATTACTAACTGTTACACAGGCCCAAGTGTCTTGCCAAGATGGAGCCACCCAAGGCATCAAGATGGTTGACCCACATAAAAGCCAGTCCCTTACATTCTACATGTCTCAAGAATCTAACCCTCATCTTAGCAAGAACAGCCTGACCACAGCATCCTGTTACCTAATGACTAGAGGTATCCCCTTATGAGGTTTCCTTTATTTGCAGCATATCTTAGGGTTTTACCACTGTAAAGAGGCACCATGACCAAGGCAACTCTTATCAAGGTCAGCATTTAATTGGGACTGGCTTACAGTTTCAGAGGTTCAGTCTATTATCATCATAGTGGGAAGCATGGCAGCATCCAGACAGACGTGAAGCTAGAGAAGGAGATAAAAGTTCTACATCTTGATCCAAAAGCACCCTGGAGAAGACTATTTTCTGCAGGCACCCAGGAGGAGGCTCTCTGTTGCACTGGGTGGAGCTTGAATACTAGGACAGTGACCCACTTCCTCCAACAAGGTCACACCCACTCCAACAGGGCTATACCTCCTAATAATGTGACTTCCCAAGGACCAAGCATATTCAAACCACCACACAGCAGTCCCTTTCCCCTTTAATCTCCTCCTGCTATTTCCCCTCACAACTTACACTGCCCTATAAAAACTAAAACTCCCTTTTGGTATATCTGCTTTCCCTTTTCAAAGATAGACCTGAGGTTTATACTTCAATAAAGCTTTGTTCTTTGGCCTCAGTGTGACTCCCATGTGGTCTTGCTCTCTTGTAAAACCTTACATCTAGTACTGAAACCTGGAAGGAGTGTGTATCACTGACTCTGGATACCCTTCTGGCCCCTGAGTGCCGTGACCCTCCTGCCTGTCACCAGCCTCAGCAGTCCCCTCTCATTTGGATTTCTTCCGCCGGTTTTCTTGCTTCTTCGATCTCAGTCAGTGTCTCTTCCATGTTGGCCTATAATTCAAAGCCTTACCTCTAGCCGAAAACCCATGCCAGGCAGTGCTGCTACCCTCACAGCCCTTCTGCCTCCAAGAGGGATGCCTGTCTGATACCCAGGGATTTCTTTGTCCCAGGCCCTGGTTTTGAGAGCCACCTCTCAGGTCAGGACCAGTCCTGAGACACTTTTTTTTTAAACTTCATCTCTGTACCCTCCACATCTACCTCACACTGTTCCACACCACTCTCCTTGTCGTTATCACTCTCCTCTTCCTCGTGGGCCTCCTCACCTTCAGTCCTCCTGTACTCACTTTGAGAAGCTCTTGGCCTTCTCCTTGTATGCTCAGGACCCCGCCTTTCTTTTCCTTTACCTTTACTGGGAGCCAGCCATTCAGGCTCACTGTGATGGTCAGTGTCACCTGGCAGTCAGTCACCTGGCAGCTGCAGGAGATGGCAGGGGTGGGGAAAAGTGGGTCATACCCTGACCTCCCATAGCCAGCTCTTGGTAGAACTAATAACAGAAGCCAAGAGGTAGCTAGGAGGCCTCTGAATGCCACAGGAGCAGTTCTCTTCTCTGGCTTAAGTTACCCTCTTGACAGCAGAAAAAGGAAGAGCCTGTCTCTCCGTGAAGAGCTCCCTTCATATTAATCAGTCAGGTCTGGGAGAAGTAGAAACTAAGAAAAACTCCAAACCATAGCAAGCAGTCTATAGCTCAATAGAAGCTCTTGGCCTTCTGAGCCATGGTCTGTCTTCAGTGGCTCTGTAGCATCTGGTCATGGTTCCTGCCCCTTCTGGGACTCCTTATTTGAATCTTTCTCCCCTCCTAGCCTCATGCCTCCTCAAATGCACCAAACATTATGTAAACAAACCACCCCTCAGACTTCTAACTAGCTCTGCTAACCCATCTGTTTTCTGCCTGTATCTGCCCTTAGGCTATACTGAAGCAGAGGCCAACTTTATGACTTGCACTGACTATCCAGTCTTTCTGTTCCCAGATTTGTCATCCCCGTCTAGAAGGAAGTAGCTAGAGGAGACCATTGGCCTCTCTATCGCCAATAAAAGGCTGGGGTGTTAGGCTGGGCAAGTCCTTAGCCAAGACACAGCCTCCTAAAACACCAAGAAGGATGACCCACAGGAATCTGTCCATTCATGAAATGGAAGCTGCATGCTCTATGCATCTCAGGAGCCTGACCCTTCTCTCAGCCCAAGCAGTGTCACTACAGAATCCTATTCTCTTAACCAAAGATCCTCTCAAAAGACTTATGCTTATGACAGTTACTTTGTTGACAGCAATTCCCTTCCCTAATGCTCTCCCAGCACTCTCCTGCCCAACTTAAACAATCATATAACACCCAAACAGTTTTGGTATGACTCCTTTCTCTTCTCTTATAGATAGCCTGGCAGCGAGTACCTCAGTAAAACTTGGTTCTTTGACCTCAGTATGGCTCCTTTGGTCTCACTCTCTCATAAACCTTATATAATCTTTAAAAATAATTCCCACTTTTATAATCAATGCACTCCAGTGCTAGATCACTTGTTCTTAAATATTTTTGGTTAAGCACCAGTCTGAAAGTGCTTCCCTCAAAGGAAGCCTGCCTCTGTTTTTGGTCCAAACCAAGTCAAAAGGGAATTCTGGTCTGATCATAGCAGCTCTGATGTCAATACTCCCTGGCTCCTCACTGAATGCTCCAGGTGCCTCTGCCTCTCCCTGCTGGTAGGTTGTAATCTGGCAGATTCTGAAGCCGATTCTTTCCTGGGCAGGAACTATTAGTAAGCTGCTGGCTGCTGTTAACGGGGCACTCGTTGCAGCATAAACGATGAGCCACTCTACAAGGCTTGTGTTTGTGTGCTCAGGGCTTTGTTCCATCAGTCTTGTCCATCAGCAGTTAGCCAGTTACAAATGCAGTCCCAAGGCCACATAACAGGGATGCAATTATCCTAGCTTCCTGTCTGCAGAGCTCTGCCAAGGAAGAATACTCCTGTTTGTCCACCTACTCAAGCTTCCAGGACTCAAAGGATAACCCTGGAAGAACATTAGCAATTGATAGATCATCAGAGATTTCGATGAAGGGACGGTGCAGTGAGAGAAGGGACTGAGTACTATCAAATGCAAAAGTCCTGACGTGAGCCTGTGTTCTGTCTCTTTGAGCCTTGGCATCTACCTCTACTACTCTTAAGTTTCAATTTCTTGGCCCTGGGATGAGAGTCAGAACACAAGTCATGGTGTTATGATGCTGCTGCACCCTTCTAATGAGAGGATACATGTGAAAGCTCTGCCACTATAACAGTGACATTGATGATGGTGATAGAGAAAGCAATAAATGATATTTGTTGCGTAAATGCCATATCATGGCACCATACTAGGTGTTTGATATAGGGTATACACCATCTCATTTAATTTAAATTCCTTTTGAAGGGATGATGATGGTGATGATGATGATGATGATGATGATGATGATGGGGGGGAGAAGAGAAGGAAGAAGAAGGAGGAGGAGGAGAAGGAGAAGAAGGAAAAGAAGAAGGAGGAGAAGAAGGAAAAGAAGAAGGAGGAGGAGAAGGAAGAGGAGGAGGAGGAGGAGGAGGAGGAGGAGAAGGAAAAGAAGAAGGAGGAGAAGAAGGAAAAGAAGAAGGAGGAGGAGAAGGAGAGGAGGAGGAGGAGGAGGAGGAGGAGGAGGAGGAGGAGAAGAAGAAGAAGAAGAAGAAGAAGAAGAAGAAGAAGAAGAAGAAGAAGAAGAAGAAGGAAGGAGGAGGAGGAGGAGGAGGAGAAGGGTTAATACACATAGGAGCACATGCTGTAACCTTGGAACTTGGAAGACTGAGGCAGGAGGACTGCAATGATACTGAGATCAGCCTTGGTCATATAGGGAGTGCCACACCTTTTAGAGCTGCATAGCAAGACCCAATGTAGCGATTCTAACATGGCTGACCCATGGAGTGGCACTATTTGGAGCTGTGGCATTACTGGAGTAAGTGTGACCTTGTTGGAAGAAGTGTGTCACTGTGGGGGTGGGCAGTGAGACCCTCCTCCTAACCATGTGGGAGCTACTCTTCTCCTAGTGGCCTTTGGAACAAGAGGTAGAACTCTCAGCTCCTCTAGCCCCACATCTGCCTGGACACTGCCAAGCTCGCATCTTGATGATAATGGACTGAACTTCTGAACCTGCAAACCAGCTCCAATTGAATGTCCTTTATAAGGCTTGCCTTGGTCATGGTGTCTGTTCACATCAGTGAAACCCTAACTAAGACACCTGGCCTCACAGCAGCAAGGGTGACAACAAAGGACACCACTTCATAAATGCTTCACATAGGCCACTATCTACTTTGCACATGAAGAGAACTGGACACATAACTTAGATAACTTACTCAAGATCACCAGAGGAGGCCACAGGGACTCACAGGCACTCTACCCTAAGACAGAATTTACCAAACTCTAATGTCCAAAAAGCTTTTCAGTAAGACTGAGCTTCTGTGTCTACAAGCTTTTTGCATTTCTTGGTAAATCTGGTTTAATTCTGTCATTATTGTATTGTTTTGTAACATTTTATAAACATAATAATCAATTTTGTCTCAAGGTTTTATATATATATATATACATATATATTTATATTCAGTTTTAAAGATAAAAATACTAATGATCAAGGGCTCATGTCACTTGCCTAAGGTCATTTAGTAAGTTCTGAAATGAAGGTTTTAAATCCAGTTTCCTTGCTGTTAGAAAAAGTGTCAACCCATGTAGCATCTGTTAAGATGTGAGATCATCATGAAAAGCAGAATTCTGTTCCTGCCCCAGTCAATTTCCAAACCAAGTATGCTTTTATTCCTGGAATCGGCTTGGAAACAAAACAAAAGGCTGAGTTAGCAGTCCTGGTGATAAATACCAAGCCTGACACCTGAGTCATATAATAAATAGATTTCTCTTGAGTGAAATAATTGATTATATTTAAAACTCTTCAACAAGGTTTCACTCGGTAGCCGTCCCTCAGATGGCCTGAAAATCACCATGTATAACAAGCTCTCTTAGCTCTGTCTGCTCTGCCCTCTGAATGCTGGGATCAAAAGTGTGCAGCACTGATTTAGAGTTTGAAAGTGAATTAAGGTAATATTTCCCTATTTGAGACCATATATACTTGGTTGCAAATAATAGGATCATTGCCATAAAACTATCTTGAAGAAAAGAAAAGTTTACACCAAGCAATATTGTTCCTGATATGACTCACTCTGTTGACAGGAATTGCATTATGGATACGTAGTATGACTTTGAAATCAATGTCACAAACTGGAGGCACAGCAATAGGACAGATTTCATCACAAATGAATGTTATATAATATCACAGTCTGGTAGAGACTTTAGCATTTTTGTTTACTTTGGGTTTTTTTAATCAGTAAAACTCTCAGAAGTATGTTGCCAGTAGCCACAATTACCACTTAGGAGATCCCCCAGGAAAGGTATATACAGGATGCAGGGTGTGTCCCAGTTTGTACATAGCTTCACAGTCAGGTCCATACAACAAATTCTATTGTTTTGCATCATTAGTATCTAATATTATTCCCAGGACACAGTGGGTGCTAACTGAAAGTTTGTTTGTATGGGTACAATGATTGTTATCCCTTAAATTCCTGAAGAAAGTAACAGCAATGCCCCAGTTCTCTTATCTCTGTCCTCATGGAGAGTCATTTTTACCTTATACTATTGTTGTTGGTGATTGGTTCATGTTGAGATAGCTACATCATGAAGGTATTCTTTTCAATACAGTGTGAGTATCCAGGAAGATCAGGGGTGATGTCCTCAGAGAACTAGGGCATGTGGAAAATGCATTAAGGAGATCAGAATAGCCTGGATTAGTTCTCACAAAAGAGGCCATCCATGAAGCAGGCCATGGTGTTAAGAGGAAAGTAGAGGGAGAAGGCTCGGCTGGTGTACTGCAGCAGAGCAGAGAGGAGTCACAGAAGGCCCGAGAGCCAGGAGAGGAGGTACAGATTGGTACAGCTTTCGTCATTCCAGTCTGAATAGGACACTAGGCTGGAGATACAGACAACTTATCAATGAGCCATCGGGAACCCCTTAGACGTTCTGAGCTAGCACGGTTGAAACTGAAAACAGTTGGTAGAAAGAGACGCTACTCTATTTTGCTGTTTTTGCTGCTCTTCATGAATGTGTCATTTCAAAAGCAGCCTTCCTGGCGTGTACAGCTACAGGCAGAGAAAAGGTAGAGATGGTAGAGGAAGATGGGGAGGAGAAGCACGAACTGATGGGGAGGAAGCACTGAGAAGTGGCTGTGAAACCAGAGACAAGACCAGAGGAATGGAAACTAAGAGAATCTGAAGACCAAATACAAGAAAACCGAGCAGCACAGAGGTCAGAGCAGCGATTTTTATAGTCACATTCTGAACTCATTGCCCACCCCCTACACTTTAGAAAATAACATTTTAATTAAAGTCACTGTCTTTACCACGTTCTGTCTAGCTTTCTATTTGTGTGTGTGTGTGTGTGTGTGTGTGTGTGTGTGACTGTATCTTTCCCCTGCTGTTATCACAGATGTCATCAAAGCCCACTGACCAAAGCTCATGCATTCAGCTATCCAGTGAACCTTAATGGGTGTAGACTCAGTAGGGTACCATAAGAAATGGGAGACCCAGGAGGGTCAGAACTTGCCAGGGTTTGTTTGCTCGGCTGATAAGTGGCAGAATGCAAGATAAAGTCAGAATCCACGGTTTTTTGTTTTTTGTGGGTTTTTTTTTTTGCATCATTCATTCTACTGCAGTGAAAACATCAGCCTCAATAGCTATATACAAGCAGCAATAAAATGCCCGCATGTTAGAAAGTAAACAGACTACTGTCTACCAAGAAGGAGACCATTAGACAAAGCTGAATTCGAAAAATGAGTTGGACCTTTGGGTTCAAGCAGTTTATAGTGTGGCCAGAGGCTCCGTGTTCAGCCAATGGCAAAGTTGACATTGGTAAGGGTAACAGCACCTGGCTACTAACATTGACTCACCTCTTTGACCTCTTGACCTCCAGCAGTTTTGGGACAGGAGGTTCAAGACATGCTGCCTTAGCTCAGACCACCAGGAGCTTTTCACTTGATATTATGAAACCCTGGCTCAAATTCCCTTTCACGAAGGCTCATAACTGATGACTCATTTCCACCCCCCAACCCCCCACCCAGTCCCCTGGCAAATGAATGCCTGAGGGTGATGGGAGAGATGGCTATAGCGCTTTGGAGAATGAATGTGGGTGAAGGGAGAGGGCCTGTGTTTTGGCCAAGAATCTGATCATTAAGCACTGGCATATGGGTGCCCATTTGGACCCTGTTGACGAGAGCGCCATAAAGCAACGTTTGTCATGCAATTTAGGGAACCAAGGCTGGAACAAAATGGCGTAATTGCCAAGAACACTGAACGGATATTAAATTATTTGATTTCAATCGGGTTTGGAGAAACTATATCTAGAAACCGGCACCATTTGAACGCAATTGATTACATCCTAGCCTGAGTAATTCACCGTGTTTGTTCCATATCCTATATGACAACCCACCCTTTCTTCAGTTCATGTTGTCTCAATAAATGCCATTATCGGTAACATGTTGTCCAATGTCCCTTAGACCTTTGCAAGGTCAGGTAACTCACTTCTGTTCAGCCTGATTCATCGCTGCCTTCTAAAAGGATAAAACTTCAAGATCAAGTTCCTTTTCAACAAACAGACGTGAACCCCCTAAAAAGAAAAGAAGCCTGTGGTAGACCAGAGAAATAATGGTATTTTAAAAGGCTCATCCCTATAGCTACTCTGGAGAAATATGATAAGCATCTTGATTTCATTGTCACAGAAAGGAAAACTCCTTTTATCAGCAGGCTGCAGCTTTTGCAGTGGGTGCTGTACTAAATGGGAGAGCTACACTGAAGTCTGGGGCTGAAGGGGCGGAGAAGGGTTGCGCTGTGCATAGAGAGCAGCTCTGATTCCCTCTACCCCTGTGAATTTAGTTCAGTTTCTGAGCACCGTCAGTGCACAAGTGCGTGTTCTGGGCACCAGAGACAGCTCCTGGAAGAGCCCAGGAATCATGAATAATCACTCTGAAAAGCATATAACATGTCAGGAGAATAAAACATTGGAGATTGGACAGAAAAAGGTTTTTTAAAAGGCTGTCATGAATACTGGAAAAAACTAAGTAGAAGGTGGCATCTGAGATACAGCATGTGAGAGATGGGGGAGGTGGGGAAGAGGGGGGTGCCCAGGGATAGATAGCCAGAGCAGGAGGAGGACTGAAATTTCTTCGTTTGCTTTGCCAGGATGAAGAGGAATAACTACAAGTGACATCATAAGCATTTTGTATCAGGAAAACGGTAGGAAACCCAGGCTTGTGTTAGCGAGGAGTCTTTGAAGGGTTCAGATGGGTTGGTGGCAGTGCAAAAGCCGATATTAGGGTTTTATGTCCCACTGTACATAAAAGGTAATACTCATTGCGGAAGAACAAAGTCAGTCAAGATGTATGCAAAGAAACGCTGTGAAAAATATCTACTGATTACACACTCGATGGATGTCCCTTAGTTCTGAAAATATGGGTTGTTTTAGTAGGAAGTCTCTTTCTGGATGGTTCTTTTTTATTTTCTTTTTCTTCAGTAGGATCTTATTTGTAAGCAGCTAATTTAAAGTCAATGAAGAGCTACTGTATAAGTGTGCAATTAGCATCAGGTTTTACACATTTCACTGAACCCACCTCCTGCAACAGTCCCACACTCCCTGAACTCCAGCTGCCCTTGTCTTGCTCACTGCAGCCCAAGGGAACTAGCATTGGCTGTTTTCTCTGTCCTACATAATATCCTCATCACTTCTTGTCTCTGATCACAGAGCTCTCCTCTATACCCTCCCTATGAGCCAGGCAATAGTGGTGCATCATCCTTTGCAGGCTATACTTTTTATTTATGCTCTCTACAGAGCACACACACACCAATATCTAAACCTGTCTAGTTCACATACTTGTGTCTTCTTGCTTATTATCTATTTGACAGAACAGAAAGATCATCAGTGGTGAGTATCGATAGGCTTCTAATACATAGTCTGCTCAAAACTGTTTCTTTGAACCCTGTAGTGCTCTTAGAAGGATTAAGTTTCAGGATGGACAGAAAAAGCTGGGTTGGTCCCTCCTGCAGGACATTTTTAGGACCTAGAACTTCACCTGAACATAGAAGACACTCCATACTTGGTGCTGGCTTACGTTCTCATCCCAGGAAGTTCCAGGCAGTAGAGTTTACAAAGAGAGGTTTTATAAGTAAGGGGGAGATGGGAATTGGGGTCAAGGACTGGTGCCTAGAAGAATAGCCTGCATCAGTTCTGTGGACCCTGCTTTAGAAAAATGAAGACTGAAAGGAAACCAGGCCCCACCAGGCCCCGCCTAGGCTTTAGCTCCCACATGTGTCCTCCTAGTGTGTGAGTTACATGAGCAAATATGGGAAATTCAGAATTAGAGAACTCCTTGAATCTCTTATGCAATGAGACTCTGGAAACCCTTTGTATGGAGAAAGGGTTCTGACTTGAAAACCTGATTATTGTTCCATTATCTACATTGTATATCAGAAGGCAGAAGTCCCAAGAGTTGAAGAGTTGGGGCTTATCCACACTCTGCCCAAGGTTTTGGAAGTCTTTTCAATGTCATAATTCAGAAAAGAGGGGACTAAAGTTTTATTAACATATAACTAATTTATCCCGAAAGGAGCTGGTCAGGTTCTAGGTTGGTTTCTTATATTTAAAACATGTTCTAAGCAAGGAGGCACATGTTTAATAATTTCAATCCAGCATGTAAGCATACGTCATGGTCACACTGCTGTGAAGGATTCCCTTTAGTTCCCGTCTTTAGTATGTCTGAGCTGTATGACCACACTATGGCCGCAGGATGACTATGTCAAAGAGATCTATCCTGGTGCTTGAGGCCTTAATAAAGGTGACAGGCAGGCAGACAGGCAGGTAGAATCATATTTCTTAAGAGACCCGGGCTTCTGGGCTCATTTTAAGGAGAACTGATATTGAAGAGAGAGAATATCCCGTTCCAGTTGACAGTAGCTTCCAAGGGATGACCTGGTTCTGAGGGTCACAGAGATGTTCCACAGTCTTGGCACACATGGGTTATCTTTGGCATTTTATTGCATACTTAAAACTCAATTATTTCTTTTATGACTTAAGATTTGTCTTAATGTATAATTTATTTAAACATATACAGATGAAGTCATAAAACGTGTAATATGTCAATATTTTATCAATAAATATAATCAATCAGGTAAAAAAAACTGTGCAGGACCCTGTGTTTCCCAAGAACATATTCCTGGAAACTACATCGAAAAGGATGGATCATAAAACCAAGGATGCTTTCCGTGGAAACAAGGTAATAATTGGGGCTTTTAGTACCTTAAAGATATTAGCTTCAATAAACCACAGATATAGCCAACCAGTTCATAACACCAAAGATAACACCATTGTCAGAACTCACCAACCCCTAAAATCATAAGCTTCATGTTCTCAACAGCAGGCACATGTGCTTACTGAACTGATTACACTAGAGGCATAAATGAACTATAAATAATACAAGTGGCCCCATTGTAACTACACGTAGAAAAACTGTAAACAAAATGAAGGTAAGATAAGATGACATTATGCTGTAGTCAACAGATGCTTACATAGACTATCACCAGGTCAGGAAATGTCAAAGTTTATCCTTGTTCAGTAACTTAGTGACCCATTATGTAACATTCTTGTCAGCTGCCATTCATACATTGGTCCACATTTAATATAATATATATTATATATGTATATATATTAAATAAAGATATTATGTATATATCTTATTTATAAGGTGGGAATTAATTTTATGGACAGGGAACCTTTTTCAGATACATTTTTATATGAAAAGCAGGTGTATGAACTTAGCTCATGAGACTATGAAGTTGCATATAAAATTAGAGTCATTCTTACCAAAATTTGCCCACAGTCAGTCTCTTTCTCTATTTACCTCTTTGAGAACAAAGAAATCCCTTTAAGTGGAGGGTGATGTATAAATGTGTGGGCTGAGCAACCAATGAGGAACAAGTAACGAGAAGGAGTTCCCAGGGGCGTGTTGGTACCCAAGGGCTGCTCTTGGGATTTGTTTCCAACACAGAAAGCTCATTCTAAACTGATCTCATTTCTTAGTGGAAAAAAAATGGTCTTGAGGGTTCAAGCACATCTACAATAATTCAAAATATGCATAATAACAATATTTTATTATTATTTTCATTTTATATTTTGCAAAATGTTTCCATGAACATAATTTCTCTCCACATCGACTGTTATGGAATACATGGAAGCGTTTCTGAGGCTCACACCACCCAGCTTTCAGTTCCATCTGCTCAGCCAGTCCATCATTGACTCGGTGCCCGAGTCACTCACTCACCACCATGTTCGTTGACGGGGTGGGCATATATGGTCAGTCGAGGCAGGCTGGTTGCATCTCATCTTTTGTATTAGAAAAGGACCAACCTCGAGATGCTGCTTGCCTCCAAATGAGTGCTGAGCCTAGCCATGGCAGGGGAAGCAAGGGCTTACAAATCCAAGTGGACTGATCCCACTACAGAGTCAGTTTGCAAGGTAATTGCTTCAACTGTCTTCGTGGTTGACAAGAAGAGGCCTCCCTCCAGTGAGAACGGCTCCACTGGTTCAGTTTTGACAAGAACCATGTCAGCGTGCAATATTTCTTAGCACAGAGCTTTTATTTTTCTCTCTCTCAGCAGCATATAGGAGTCTCCTCTCAAAGTCTACTTCCTTTTGCTCAAGAAAACTTAAGTCTTCACATAACAGAGAATTCTTTTTTGGCATTTGACTGGTTTGGGCAATCTTCTCTCCCTCATTTCAAAGTCTCTTTCCTGCCAAGTTCATTACAGAATGAAAGTCAGTGCTGTCAGGAATAGCAAGTGCCACTCCATGAGAAGCTCAAGAGAATAGTGCAGTACACTGTCCTGAGATGGAATCAAACCACAGTCACAGTGAAAGCTGAGCCGTCACCTGGCTCTCAGAAGCAGTGCTTCCCTCGCTGAGAACCTTTGCTCTTGGGTAACTGGGACAAACCAGGGACTCTGCTTTGAGTGAAAGACACCAGGTTCACTGTAAGGGCACAGATGATCAAGTCAGAAGGTCAAGAAAGCCCAAGTCAGGAGGGCCATTCCTTTGAAACAAAGCCAACAGGTAGGCAGGCCATGAGTTTTTTGAGGTAGCAGATGTCAGGCTATAGCAGCATCCTATTGCCTTAGGAATGGAAAGAAATCTTAAAGACTCCCCTACTCCAAGTTAAATTTGGCAATGCAGAAGGTGAAATTCATAGATGTAAAGACATTGTTTATGGTCTCACAGCATTTAGAAGCAGGGCCCGGGCTGACATTTGGGTCCTCTGTGTTTCTGGACTCTCCACATCTCTGTACTTCTCCACCTAGAAGATAGCAAGGGTATCGAGGCTCCACAAGGTCAGTGTCCATCAGTTCTGTACACTGGAAGCAGCAAAGCCATATTCTGAGCGTTCACGCTTCTACTGTGTATTTCACCACAAGCTCATAGAAAAGTCCAAGCATCTCTTGATAGAGGCCTGTGATGACACCTGCCCTGCCTAAGGCTCTTTAGGTGTTCTATCTAAGCTGAAATGACAGTAAAATCTCTCAGATGAGATAGATCTGGTCCTGGCAGTAGGGAAGCTACCTTTGGCTTACCCCCAGGGTTTCTGCAGAGACCATTTCCCACTGACCCGTCTCTCTTCTGTGTCTCCAATGGCAAATGAATGGAGCTGGTCCTGAAGAGAACATTAAGACTGAACACAAGGAAAAGCAAACAGAGCTCCATGACTGACAAAGGGCTGGCCAAGAGGATGCATGGCTACACCTAGACAAAGGGGCACCTAGACAAGCGCCCAACAGAGAAGAGAACAGAGAAAGGAAGGTGTAGTGTCTGAACATGGCTATGGTAGATGTGACCAAGCAAGACATGTGGTCAAGACAGGCACATGTTTTAACAGTATCTGTAAGGTGACACTTCAAAGAAGGCATGTTTGGAAACTGAAAATCGAACACAGGAAACGGCTACCAGACAGACTGGAAACAGCAAGGGGGACTAGGTCGTGGACTTCAGAGACCACCAAGCAAGAGTGGAGACTCCAGGAAGAAGGACTGTTGAGAAACAGAAAGCGAAGGAGGAAGCCCTTCTGTTCCCTGACTTCCTCAAATACTGCCTTGCTGGAATCCTGGTGGGAAAGTCCAGTGCGGATTGCCTCAAGCTCTTGGAAAGTCTTGGAGAAGAGAGTTCCCCAGGGCAGCCACAGACACACAAGTAGCAGCTTAGGATTGGCTTCCGTTTCAAGCCACGGCTGTCTTCTAGGTCATTGTCCCAGGGGCCTAAGTATCACTGGGCTGAGCAGTCACCAAAGGAGAAGTTGCTGTGAGGTGACACCGACTCTCCCACTGGCCACCACACTCCACTGCATCCCTGGAGGAGGAGAAGATTAGAAAGGCTGAAGTACTGGAATTGCGTCAAGAGATGATGAGTAGGCAGGTGCAGCCCGAGCAGGCGCCTCCATGCACCATGCAAACGGGCTGCAGCGTCACCTCCAAACTAAGAGTTCCCGACCATAAACCAGCCAACAATTATTCCTGGACAACTTTAACTATTTAAAAATAATCAATGTTCAGCCCAAATTTATCCTCCTAACATTTCTACCCAGCAGACCTGCTGTGCATTCCAGACCCACCCCCAAATCCTAATCTCTCCTGATGGGAGATCTCAAGTTTTCTCTTCCCCAGCCCAATAGCTTATTGTATGTTATATCTTCCAGATCATCTTCCACAATGAGCACTGTCCTATGAACAAAATACATGTTCTCGTGATGTCTCTTAAAGTAAAGCAGTTGAGAGGAGCCCTGCTTTTCAAGCACAAAAAGCAGCACAATATACAGACAAAGTACTTAGTTTTCTTACGGGGATATACCACAGTGATCTCATTCCTATCAATGCTAATATGCTATTGTAAATAGGTTTTTTGTTTTTTTAATTTTTAATGACAAAACCAAAAATATACCTAAAAGTAAAGCTTCTGGAAAAACCATCTGGGGACCCAGCTTTGAACTGCAAGGCCAGGCGGGAGGACAGGCCAAGTTTGAGGAGCGATACAAGACAGCGGGTAGTTTTTTAAAACTCATGCTTGTTCCTTGCCCAGTATCCAGCAGCTCATGCTTTTCCCATAAATGCCAGGAACTGTGATCACTCTACACCAACCAACCACCCGGCAGGTAGCTCCGCCAATGCTCTAACCACTGCCCAGGCTATGCCCTTTCTCTTGCCCACCTTAGTCCCCGTGGATGGAAAACACCAGACAGCCTTAATATTTTAAAGCCAGCCAGATAACACTGCTGCTGGGTGACGAATCTATTGCTCTAAACTCTCTCTCTCTCTCTCTCTCTCTCTCTCTCTCTCTCTCTCTCTCTCTCTCTCTCTTTTATTGAATATTTTCTTTATTTACATTTCAAAGGTTATCCCCTTTCCTGGTTTTCTCCCCCCCCATGGAAACCCTCTATCCCATCCTCCCTCCCCCTGCTTCTATGAGGCTGTTCCACCACCCACTCACCCACTCCTACCTCCCCACCCTCTATTCCCCACACTGGGACATCCATTAAGCCTTTATAGGACCAAGGACCTCTCCTTTCATTGATGCCTGACAAGGCCATCCTCTGTTACATATGTAGCTGTAGCCATGTATACTCCTTGGTTGGTGGCTTAGTCGCTGGGAGCCCTGGGGGATCTGTGATATTGTTGTTCTTCCTAAGGGGTTGCAAACCCCTTCAGCTCCTTCAGTCCTTTCTCTAACTCCCACTCTCAGTCCAATGGCTGGCTGTGAGCATCTGCCTCTGAGGAAGGCATGCTGCATTTTGTCTAAGTTCTTTTCTGCAGCTATCAGGATGTTCATGTGATTTTTGTAATGTTAATGCATAAGATTGCATTTATTGATTTCTGTATGTTGAGCTATAGTTGTATCTCTAGGATGAAGCCAACTTGATTGGGATGGATAATCTTTTTTCCTATATACCTGTATTTAGTTTGAAAATATTTTATTGAGAGTTTTTCTATTTATGTTCATCAGAAATATTGGCTTATAGGTTTTGAAATTATAGTAATAACAAAGTATTTTGAAGTACTTTCTTTTAATGTGAGAAATATTAAGTGTAATTCTTTATTGAAAGTCTGGTAGAAGTCTGTGAATCAATCAGAATTTGAGCTTTTTAATGTGAGATCCTGCATTACTGTTGTAATCTTCTTGTTCATTATGGTTCTGTTTAAGTTGCTGATACCATCTTGGTTTCAGTTCTACGCTAGATAAATCTAGACATTTATCTGTTTCTTTTAAGTTTTCTAACTTAATAGAGTATAGGTTTTTAAAGTATTACCTTATAATATTCAAAATTTCTTTGCTGTTTATTGAAGTGTTTATCTTTAATTCTGTGGATTTGAGTCATCTTTTCCTTTTTTTGGTTCATTTCAATTTTATCTATTCAGAGAACCAACGTAGAATTGGTTTTTTTTTTATTTTTTATTTTCTATATTCTTTGTTTACATTCCAAAGGCTTTCCCCTTTCCCAGTTCCCCCCTCACCTTGTGTCCCATAAGTCCTCTTCCGCCCCCCCAATTCCACAATCACCCCCCCCAAACCTTTCTCTGTTCTGGTACTCTCCTGCAAAACTGGAACCAATCTTTTCTGGACCAGTGTCCTTTCCTTCATTCTTCTTGGGAATCTTTTGATTTGCTAATTGTGCCTTGAGTATTCAGAGCTTCTGGGCTCATTAATATCCATTTATCAGTGATTGCATTTCATGTGTATTCTTTTGTGATTGGTTTAACTCACTTAGGAGGATATTTTCCAGATCCAACCATTTGCCTACAAATTGCATGAATTCATTATTTTTAATTGCTGAGTAGTATTCCATTGTATAAATATACCACATTTTCTGTATCCATTCCTCCTTTGAGGGACATCTGGGCTCCTTCCAACTTCTGGCTATTATAAATAAGGCTGCTATGAACATAGTGGAGCATGTGTCTTTATTGCATGCAGGGGAATCCTCTGGGTATATGCCCAGGATTGGTATGACAGGGTCCTTTGGAAGTGTCATGCCCAATTTTCTGAGGAACCACCAGACTGATTTCCAGAGCGGTTGTACCATCTTGCAGTCCCACCAGCAGTGTAGGAGTGTTCCTCTTTCTCTACATCCATGCCAGCACCTGTTGTCTCTTGAGTTTTTAATCTTAGCCATTCTGACTGGTATGAGGTGGAATCTCAGGGTTGTTTTGATTTGCATTTCCCTGATGACTAATGATGCTGAACACCTCTTAAGGTGCTTCTCAGCCATTCGAATTTCTTCTGGTGAAAATTATTTAGTATTTTTGCATCAATATTCATAAGAGAAATTGGCCTATAGTTCTTTTTCTTTGTTGGATCTTTGTGTGGTTTTGGTATCAGTGTAATTGTAGTTTCGTAGAACGAGTTGGGCAGTGTTCCTTCTGTTTCTATTTTGTGGAATAGTTTGAAGAGCATTGGTGTTAGGTCTTCTTTGAAAGTCTGATAAAATTTTGCACTAAAACCATCTGGTCCCGTACTTTTTTTGGTTGGGAGACTTTCTTTTTTTTTTTTTTTTAATTGTTTTTTTTTCTTTTTTTCTTTTATTTTTATTAGATATTTCCTTTATTTTCATTTCTTTTTTTAGTTTTTTCCCTTTTTTATTATTTTCTATGTTCTTTGTTTACATTCCAAAGGCTTTCCCCTTTCCAGTCCCCCCCCTCACCATATGTCCCATAAATCCTCTTCCCCTCCCCATTCCCCAATCACCCCCCCTCCCCACCATTTCTCTGTTCTGGTATTCTCCTACAAAACCGGATTTAGTCTTTTCCAGACCAGGGACCTCTCCATCCCTTTTCTTGGGAATCTTTTGCTTAGCTAATTGTGTCTTGAGTATTCAGAGCTTCTGGGCTCATTAATATCCACTTATCAGTGATTGCAACTCATGCGTATTCTTTTGTGATTAGGTTGACTCACTTAGGATGATATTTTCCAGATCCAACCATTTGCCTACAAATTGCATGAATTCATTATTTTTAATTGCTGAGTAGTATTCCATTGTATAAATATACCACATTTTCTGTATCCATTCATCCATTGAGGGACACCTGGGTTCTTTCCAGCTTCTGGCTATTATAAATAAAGCTGCTATGAACATAGTGGAGCATGCAGGGGATTCCTCTGGGTATATGCCCAGGAGTGGAATGACAGGGTCCTCTGGAAGTGTCATGCCCAATTTTCTGAGGAACCGTCAGACCGATTTCCAGAGCAGTTGTACCATCTTGCAATCCCACCAACAATGGAGGAGTGATCCTCTTTCTCCACATCCTCGCCAGCACCTGTTGTCTCTTGAGTTTTTAATCTTAGCCATACTGACTGGTGTGAGGTGGAATCTCAGGGTTCTTTTGATTTGCATTTCCCTGATGACTAATGATGTCGAACATCTCTTAAGGTGCTTCTCAGCCATCTGAATTTCTTCTGGTGAAAATTCCTCGTTTAGCTCTGTACCCCATTTTTTAATAGGGTTATTTGGTTCTTTGGGGTCTAACTTCTTGAGTTCTTGTATATATTGGATATTAGCCCTCTGTCGCATGTGGGGTTGGTGAAGATCTTTTCCCAATTTGGTGGTTGTTGTTTTGTCTTTCTGACAGTGTCTTTTGCCTTACAGAAACTTTGTAATTTTAAGAGGTCCCATTTGTCAATTCTTGATCTTAGAGCATAAGCTATTGGTGTTCTGTTCAGGAACTTTCCCCCTGTGCCCATGTCCTCCAGGGTCTTCCCCAGTTTCTTTTCTATTAGTTTCAGTGTGTCTGGTTCAAGGCCCATACCTAAACATAGTAAAAGCAATATACAGCAAACCAGTAGCCAACATCAAAATAAATGGAGAGAAACTTGAAGCAATCCCACTAAAATCAGGGACTAGACAAGGTTGCCCTCTCTCTCCATATCTTTTAAATATAGTACTTGAAGTTCTAGCGAGAGCAATTAGATAACATAAGGAAGTCAAAGGGATACAAATTGGAAAGGAAGAAGTCAAACTATCACTATTCACAGATGATATGATAGTATACTTACGTGACCCAAAAAACTCCACCAGAGAACTTCTACAGCTGATAAACAACTTCAGCAAAGTGGCTGGTTATAAAATCAACTCAAGCAAATCAGTAGCCTTCCTGTACTCAAAGGAGAAGCAGGCTGAGAAAGAAGTTAGGGAAATAACACCCTTCACAATAGCCAAAAACAATATAAATTATCTTGGCGTGACTCTAACCAAACAAGTGAAAGATCTGTATGACAGGAACTTCAAGTCCTTGAAGAAAGAAATCAAAGAAGACCTCAGGAAATGGAAAAATATTTCATGCTCTTGGATTGGCAGGATCAATAGAGTAAAAATGGACATCTTGCCAAAAGCAATCTACAGATTCAATGCAATCCCCATCAAACTCCCAAATCAATTCTTCATAAATCTAGAACGAGCAATTCTCAAATTCATTTGGAGTAACAAAAAACCCAGGATAGCTAAAACTATTCTCAACAATAAAAGGACTTCTTGGGGAATCAATATCCCTGACCTCAAGCAGTACTACAGAGCAATTGTGTTAAAAACTGCATGGTATTGGTACAGCGACAGGCAAGTAGATCAATGGAATAGAATTGAAGATCCAGAAATGACCCCGCAGAGTTATGGTCACTTGATCTTTGATAAAGGAGCTACAACCACCAGTGGAAAAAAGATAGCCTTTTCAACAAATGGTGCTGGTTCAACTGGAGGTCAACATGCAAAAGAATGCGAATTGACCCACTCTTATCTCCTTGCACTAAGATCAACTCCAAGTTGGGAGACTTTCTATAACCCTTTCTATTTCTCTAGGGGTTATGGGACTGTTTAGCTGATCTAATTAATCCTGATTTAATTTTGGTATTTTGTATCTGCCTAGGAAATTGTCCATTTCCTTCAGATTCTCTAGTTGTGTTGAGTATAGGCTTTTGTAGTAGAATCTGATGGTTTTTTGAATTTCCTTTTCATTTCTAATTTTGTTAATTTGGATACTGTCTCTGTGCCCATTGTTAGTCTGGCTAAGGGTTTATCTATCTTGTTGATTTTCTCAAAGAACCAGCTCCTGGTTTTGTTGATTCTTTGTATGGTTCGCTTTGTTTCTCCTTGATTGATTTCAGCCCTTAGTTTGATGATTTCCTGTCTTCTATTCCTCCTGCGTGAATTAGCTTCTTTTTATTCCAGGGCTTTCAGGTGTGCTGTTAAGTTGCTAGTATATGCTCTCTCCAGTTTCTTTCTGGAGGCACTCAGGGCTATGAGTTTTCCTCTTAGCACTGCTTTCATTGTGTTCCATAGATTTGGATAGGTTGTACCTTCATTTTCATTGAATTCTAAAATGTCTTTGATTTCTTTCTTTATTTCTTCCTTGACCAAGGTGTCATTGAGTAGAATATTGTTCAGTTTCCATGTGTATGTGGGCTTTCTGTTGTTTTTCTTGCTATTGAAGACCACTTTTACTCCACAGTGATCTGATAGGAGACATGGGATTAGTTTGATCTTCTTGTATTTGTTGACATCTGTCTTGTGACCAATTATATGATCGATTTTGGAGAAGGTACCATGTGGTGCTGAGAAAAAGGTATATTCTTTTGCTTTGGGATGAAATGTTCTATATATATCTGTTAAATCCAATTGGTCCAAAGCTTCAATTAGTTTCACTGTGTCCCTGTTTAGTTTCTGGTTTCCTGATCAGTCCATTGAGGAGAGTGGAGTGTTGAAGTCACCCACAATTATTGTGTTAGATATAATGTGTGCTTTAAGCTCTAGTAGAGTTTCTTTTACGAATGAAGATGCTCTTGCATTTGGAGCATAGATGTTCAGTATTAAGAGTTCTTCTTGATGAATTTTTCCTTTGACCAGCAAGAAGTGACCTTCTATGTCTCTTTTGATGACTTTAGATTGAAAGTCAATTTTATCTGATATTAGAATGGCTACTCCAGCTTGTTTCCTGAGACTTTGCTTGTAAAATTGTCTTCCACCTTTTACTCTAAGGTAGTGTTTGTCTATGACACTGTGATGTGTTTCCTGTATGCAGCAAAATGTAGAGTCCTGTTTCTGTATCCAGTCTGTTAGTCTATGTCTTTTTATTGGGGAATTGAGTCCATTTATGTTAACAGATATTAAGGAATAGTAATTATTACTTCCTGACATTTTTGATGTTATTTTTTTTTATATTTGAGTGGTTATCTTCTTTTGTGTTTGATGAGAGGGGGTTTCTATCTTGCTTCTTCTGGGATGTGGTTTCCCTCCTTGTATTGGTGTTTTTCCCCTATTATCCTTTGTAGGGCTGGGTTTGTGGAAAGATAATGTGCAAATTTGGTTTTGTTATGGAATACCTTGGTTTCTCCATCTATGGCAATTGAGAGCTTTGCTGGGTAGAGTAGTTTTGGCTGAAATTTGTGTTCTTACTTCCTTGTATTGATCTGTTTCTACTTTATTAATTTCTGTCATGTTTTTAAATTTCCCATTTACTGGATGTAGGTTTGGTTCATTCTTGTTTTCCAACTTCTTAAATTGCCTAAGTAAGTCATTTATTTGTTCTCTTTCTGACTTTATAACAGAATATCCATAGATGCATGGAATTTCTAGAGATTCTTTTCCTTTGGATTTCCAGCTTTATTGCATTGTGGTGATATAGACTATATTATAGATATAACATTATTCCAATTTTATGTATTTTTTTGAAATTTGTTTTGTGTCCCATTCATGTCATCTAGTTTATAAAAATTTCCACAGGCCATTGAGTAGAAAGTATATCCTTTGTTGTTTGGGTAGAATATTCTGTAGCTGTTAGAGCTACATGTAGCATGTTTGATGTTTGCTGTTATTTAATTCTTATGTTTCTCTGTTAATTTTTTTCCAGATGATCTGGAGAAAGGGTGGTATTGAAATAATCCACTACTGCTGTTTTGGGGTTAATTTTTACCATTACAGTAGCATGCCTTTTATTGAGTGAGTCAGAATTTGCAGCTTGCCATATATGTGTGTAATGTCCTCTTAATTAGTAATTGCATTAATTAGAATTAGTATCATTGGTCTCTTCTGATGAACTTTTGCTGAAGTCCATTTCTCCAGCTATTAAAATAGCAATGCCAGCTCTTTGCTGATCCTGCTTGCTAGAAAACTTTTTGACATCCTTTTTCCCTAAGGTGGTATCTATACTTGAAGTTGTGATGAGTTTATTCTACTTAATAATTATGTTATTACATTATTATATATTACCATGTGTTTGAACCAAAATGGAGAAAATTTATGTGAGTTAAACTTTATCTTATGGGCTTGGTAAAAGTTTTGCCACTTGAGTTCATGCTATAAAAATTTCAACATTTCAAATTATTTTTAATCTAGGTAGTTGGCACTACCTACAAATTTCAGCTTAATGTTATCTGAATTGTAAGTTTCAGTCAAGGGAAAAGTACACAGCGGGGCAGAACAAAGTATAACAGTGCACCGTGCTATAAACATATAAGCTTCACCATGCTTAAGCAGGGCCTCATCCTATCAGGACTTTCCTGGTGATATATTAAAGTGTTTCACTAAAAACTATTCTATTATACAATGATCACATCTCGTATTGAGCTATTTTTGTTCATTTGTACAAGGAATGTCTTAGAATTCTAGTGATGTCTACTTTATGTCACATGTTTGCAATTTCTAGAGTCTTTCTTGAAAAACTTCTTCTGCTGTTTCACCTCTGTTGCCAGTGAGCCACGTGGGGATATAATCAGTCAACTTTCAAGCCAGGAGATTTTGTATACTTTGCTTGGAGATATGTATGGCTTTTCATTAATCTAGATTGCAATGTCCCCATAATGTTCTTTTCTTTTCAGTTAGTGTCTTCTTATTGTAGAGAATATGCATCCATTCTTCCCAAAAGAGTAACATGAAACTATTTCTGAGACTCCCACTTTCTCTGAACACACTTGGGATTCAGATTCATTCTTGGTTACATATCCTCCCGTATTTTTCAAATGCCACTAACTATTTAGATAACTCGACATGTGCCCTGACATCATTACCCTACATTTTTATTTATCTCATCTGTTGATATATCTACAAAGATTTTTTTAAATGTGAATATGAGGAAGAAAAGAAGAAAGGAAGGATTGCTCATCTGCCATTGACCAAACCTTCATAATGGCTGAGCCTCTAACTCCATGGAAGATACAACCATTTCCTCTCCACAAGAGCAAAGGCAGTAGGGGATTTTAGAACAGGAAAGGGGTGGTGGTACAATGATTTTACTGGCCTGGAATACTCTCAACTTATGTTATTATACCAGCACAATTAACAGTTAATACTTTAGTGAAAATTTCCTGAAAGTTTTTATTCAAGATAAAAATGTATGGAAGACTATATTGTACTAGAAGAGATAGCATGTGCTATACAAGATAACACTGAGTGTGTACTCTTTTGCCATCCCAGGAACCCACTTTGCTGCCAGCTAAAGTCAGGAGCAGGGGCAACAGCAAAATGCAGCAATAAGAGCAATAATCAGAACACAGGGAGTTCTAATGTGGTGTTAGTCTGCCAGTGCACGTACCCAACAGCACAGACTTATTTCTGTGCCTCGTTTCCCCAATTTGTTAAGTGAGTAGGAGGAAAATAATCCATAAGATCCTTTGCAGTCCTGACATTCTGATTCCATGAGTAGTAGGGAACGTGGGTGACAGACATGGGCCTTTTGATTGGGTAGCAGTTGTGTGTGGGACTGTTCTGCAAAGCTGTGGGTAATTGCTTCAAATTTGGCTTTTAATATCCTATTGTTAGCATTTGATACTTTATATTCCACTTAGAGGAAAGAGGATTTTTATGGAAACACAGGGAAAGTAATTTTGCTTTTGTGTCAAAGAATTGAAAAGTCATCAATTTCTGAGCCGCAAATCCACTCTCCAAAGCTGTTAAGTGTATCTAAGTAGAGGGTGTAGGGTAGGGTTCAGAATACAGTGAGAGCATAACTGACTGTCCACAAACACAGACATGGCCGAGAACATTGCCAGAGCTATGCAAACATCCATGACCCAACACATCATTAAAAATAATTTTTGTCCAATATTCTAGCAGGTCGGTTTGAAAGTGCAGGGTTTTGCTTTATGAACTGGGAGAGCCTCTTTACAATGGATGGCACATTTTCATCTTCCTCCATGTTTAATCTTCGGCACAAATCTATAAGGAAGGGATGTACAGAGTATTTCTTTCCACTTAATAGGAGGAGGGAAATATAAAATAGATAAGGATTGATAGATGGCATGGAGGTTTGATTGACATGTTCTCCATAGGCTCATGGGTTTGAATGTTTGCTCTCCACTTGGTGGCTGTTTGTGGAGGCTTAGGAAGTGTACACGTATTAGAAGAAGTATGTCACTGGGAACATGCTTTCAAGTTAGCTCTTTCTACGTCCTTTTTGTGGATGAAGATGTGAGCTCTTAGCTTCAACTCTAATGCCAGTCCTGCCTGCTTGCTACTCAATGGTAATGGACCCTAGAGGTAAGTCACACCATACCTTTCTTTTCTATAAGCTACCTTGGTCATGGTGTTTTATCACCACAAAAGAAAAGTAGCTACTAGAGAAATTGGTATTTTATGGGGCTATTGCTCTGACAGATCTGACCATGACAAATTTGGAAGATTATGCAAGACTTTGGGACTTTGGACTAGGAAAGTGGTTGAGTACTATAATCAGGCTTTAATGAGGCACCCTAATAGGAACCTGGAAGGCAGTGCTAATAACTATGTGAATTGTGGAAGTCCAGCTCAAGAGGTCTTAGAGGGAAGCAAGAACTTGAACAGCACCTGGGGTAGAGGCCATTACTATGATATTTTAGCTTCTGTTTTGCCCTTGCCCCAAGAATTTTCCTGGGGCTAAATTGAAAAATAATGAACTAATTTACAATTTGGAAGAGACTTCAATACAGTCTAATGCTCACTTCATTGCATGGTTAATAGTAATCACTCTTGTGTAGATCTGCAGTGAAAGAGAACAGTAGGCCAAGCGAGATACAAAATACACAGTTTGAAGAGAAAAAGAGCACCAGGAAATGTAATGCCAGAGCCAAGACTTATGAAAGAAAGGGGTTGAAGGAATTTGCTACTTCTGGCCAGGGTTCATCCCAGGTAGGCAGCCAGATGTGGCAGATACCCACATGGATCTGGTTTTAGAGTCATGAAGGATACTCAAATAAAGGAGTTATGAATCTTCCTCTGTGACCACTGAAGCCAGGTAACGTGTGGCCAGGCAATCCCTGAATGAAAGCTCAGAGAGGGTAAGAGGCCCTAGAAAACACAGCCTGGAGACTTCGAAGCATTGGAGATTCTAATATGTTAGAGGTTCTAGAGCCATGGGATATCTGCTAAGGAGACCTGCAAACAGAAAGTAGGTCCAGCCCAAGAATGCAATATATTTGACATGCAGCAAAACCATGGGGATCGAAACCCCTTGACACTAGATATATTTTCCTTCATGTTGTTTAGTCTCTAGTCCAGCATTTCTACACTATGCCCCCTGTTTTTCTTTTGGAATGATAATGTGTATGTTGGAAGTATGGAATTTGCTTTTTGATTTTACAGGGGATTAATAAATTAAAAGATTGCTGGAAGTCTCTGAAGAGATTTTGGACTTTAAAATAGTGTTGAGGTGGGTGGCTTTTGAACTTGGAGTAAATATGTTTTGCCTTATGATATAGTCATGCATGACCTTACAGGTGGAAGCATAATTTAGTTGGAATGAAAAGGTCCTCCTATGCTCATGTGTTTAAATAACTATTCTCCAGTTGGTGGCTATCTGGGGAAGATTAGAAGGTGTTCTCTTGCTGGAGGAAGTGTGCCTCTGGAGGTGGACTTAGTAGTTTCAAAAGTCTCACACCACGCTTAATCTATCTCTCCTGTTCTGTCTATGGATCAAGATGGGAACTTTGAGCTGTTATTCCAGCACCATGGCTTTTTGCTTCATGCTCCCTACCATGATGGTCATGGACTCTTCTCCCTTTGGGTTCATAAGCCCCAAATAAACTGTTCCTTTTTATAATTTGTCTTGGTGACGGTTTTTTATTACAGCAACAGAAAAGTAAGTAATACAAGTAGTTACCTGTGGATTCCATGCCATAAATCCAAACTTCTTCCTAATTCTGCCTTTCATGCTCTGTCTCAAAATAAAGTTCTCTCCATTGGGGAACATGGAGTCATTTTTGTGGTGGGAAGAACTTTGTGATGAAGCTTGATATTAACAGTTAATAAATAGATTTAGAGTAGTTATGAAAGGGGAGGAGAGGGAGGGTAATGGAGAAATGTAATGCTACTTACGTCATCTATCACAAAGGCTTCTAGACTGTGTGTATGATGATAACGTACAAGCAACAAGAGTTGTACAAGAGTTCAGGGGTTCCCAAGCCCTCTGACAGTGGAAAGCAAAGTTTAGCTCAGAAAAGAATAATTTTGCACTGCTGGCAACTGATTTTTATATACACTAGAGTACGAGGTTCTTTGAACAAGTGATTACTAAACTCTTCCATTAATACCTATAAGACACCTTGGTCATGCAGTCTTGTGGGGAGTAGAGAGAAATATGAGTCGCAAAGACAGAGTTGGATGTCTGAGGCACTCAGTGATGCTCTGAACATGGTCAGAATGGAAGCAGTAAAATGAGTACAAAATATCCCTGTGAGAAAAGCTGAGAAGGGACATTCATTGTTTTTATGATAAAGACGATAAAAAGGCTTGGTGGCCAAGTCATGCAGATGGGAGAACAAAACAAATAAGTTGTAAGGAAACACAATAATTAAAAAAGCAATAATAATGAAAACCTACTTAATCTTCTATTATCTCCCTTTATAGAAACATCCCTATCAAAAGTCCCATTCTATTTTCCTGATTTCTTCGATTATATACTGATATTTTGATTATTTCCTCATACTTTGGTTATATACTCAAATTAAATATTCAGAGCTCAGAGCTCCAAATAAGAGAGAACATGGAGCATTTGAATTTCTAGGTCTGGGTTACATTACTCAATATAATATTTTCCAGTTCCATCCCTTTAGCATCAAATTTTCAAGGTTTGTTTTTACAGCTGAACAGAATCTCCTTGTGCATTTAGGTTGTTTCCGTTTCCTTGCTATTGTAAACAGAAAGGTGATGAACATGTTGAAGCAAGTATCTCTGTAGTATGATATTGGTTCCTTTGAAATATAGCAAAAAGTGGCCTAGCTGGATAATATGGAACGTCTGCTTTTTAATTTTCTGAGAATTCTTCACAATGATTTCCATGGTATCTGTGCCAATTTGCAAGCTAACAAAACAGTAAATAAGTGTTCCCCTTTCCCCAAATTCTTAACAGCATTTATTGCCAGTTTGTTTGTTTGTTTGTTTATTCATTTAATTTTTTCTCTTACTTAGAGGGCACTAGGAACAATGGGGACTCCAACTGGGAAGTGGTGGTGAGCGTGAAGAAGCAAAGATAAATAACATTATTAGCATTGTCTATCATGATTTATAAATTGCAAAGGAACTAGATGTCTGAGTCTTTGTGCAGGTCAAGATATGCCTGTGTTTGTTTGTTTTTTGTTGTTGTTTTTTGTTTTTGCTGAACCATTTCAAATAGAAGAAAATCTAAATGTATCTAGAAGAACATGTGTTTAAAGTTAGATTTCTAGTAAAAAAAAAACCCTCATTTGCTGTCTTTATTGTACTAGATAAATCATGAGTACCTCACATAATCATTGAAGAATTATAGCACACCAATATTCATTTATCTGGCAAAAGAATGAGGCCTTCTAACTAGGCCCAGGTAGAACTGAAGAGCCTCACCAAACCAGCATCACTAAGTGTGAACTGTCTCCCAACAGACCCCTAGACATTGCTTATGAGAAGCGGGGCAGGTAAGTGAAGGTATAAACGGTGCACAAAGAAGATCCCGGGACACACCGAGCTTCCACAGAAAAGGAGAAGCAACCGGAAGAGAGGCCACAGGGGGAAAAAACTAATTAATTATTGATCAGAGATCAAGAGCAGAGATCAGAAAAGGTTAAAGAACTCATATCGGATGCTTGGAGGAAAACTTAATGTTGTGCCGGGAAGGAAATTGAGACAAGAGTCAAGGTAACCCAAGTGGGCAGGTGGTAGGAAAACCCACCAATGATTTAGAGGAAACTCACCAAGATTGTACACCTACCACAGGAAAAGGAACATGGCTGACATGTGAGAAATAAGCAAAACAAACAAAACAAACAAACAAAAAACAAGATTATATCAGTTCTAGTGGGGCTTATGTGCCTTTCCACCTTCAGCTCACTGCAAGTCACAATGAACAACTTAAACTTGTTCTATCACAGACCAATCCTCCTAGCATGTGCAGTTTAAATCTTACATGTCTGAAGGACCTAACATCCTCCTACATGATAATATGCAAAACAAGAGTCTCCTTCTAAGCTATATTATTCATTGTTCCTAAAGGGAAAAAAGGCAGAAAAACATATAATTTACTGTGTTGTGAAGAGAAAAATCTCCTAAGATTGCCAAAATGTAGGATGAGCTTTATGTTCCAACTCTTTGGAAAGTTGTGAAAACACTGTATTGAATACAGAGGCTTCCCAGGATGAGTACTTTGTTGTAGTTTTGTGTGTGGCATCCAGGAGCAGGAGTGGAACCATCAGAAGTAAGTGACAAACTACAAACACCGAGACACCCTTCTAGAAGGTAGCTTGTCTGTGAGTCTCTGCCGATTCTCTTCCTGCTAGGATGCTGTTTGTAACTCTACTAGAAATGTCATAGCAAGATGGTGAATGAATGGATGAACTAACAAGCTAGAGAGAAATTGACCCTGAGTTCTAAACCTGTGATCTGATCATTCTTTATTCCACTATTGACTCCTAATGTTCTCTGAGTCTCCTATTTTCTTGTCTATAACACACTGGGCTCAGCAGCATATCTCAGGTAAGATTTTTTAGGATTTTATCAAGCTCCATTCTGGGAGAGCCATGGTTATGTACATATATCCCTATACTAACACCTCCTTTAATCCAAGGCTTTGCTCTGCATTGCCAAACTTTTGAATAAGAATGGATTTGAGCAAAATGGTCTGTAAACTTGAAAAACAAACTTGCAAATCACTAAGACTGAATTCTAGAACCACTTCCACCCACACGATTCATGTCTTATATTATGATATGATACAGGCTAGTAAATTTCAACCAAACTTTGCAACCATGAAGGCTGTTCAAACTGTAGGATTCCTAGCCTTCAATAATACTAAGATTATCATGTGTTGGGAGTTGAGTGAGACATCCAAGCATTGAAGAAGAGATTCTGTCCTGTCTGGTGACATAGTTTGGATGCTGAATGTCCCCAGTGGCTTAGTTCTAAGAATGGCATCAGTTAATCCCTTTGATGGAAATAGTAAAGCCTGCCCAGAGATGATTAAGAACTCAATGTGACAACACATACGATGCATTTAGTTCAATGATTTGCATATAAACCATTAAATATTAACTGGTAGCCAGCCGATGAGAGACACAAAGATGAAGAGGTGAAGAAACGTCTCCAGATCTGTGGACTTGACCAAGGTTTTCCTCAAAGGCCATCTCAGGCATCCAATAGTTTTATTCTATTGAACTCAGGAATGATTCCCTGAGAAAAGTATGAATGTTCTTTTTCATATCACAAGAATGATCACTGAGGAAAACAGAATAGCTCCTGGAATGGACTATCACCGGCAATGCATCTCTACTCACTGAAACTTTCTTCAGCTCTTCTCCAGCTTTAGCTGAGCACAACAGCAGCTTTTTCACCCCCTGCATTTCACTGTACTGTAGGAAGAAAATGGTCTGAGACTATCTCACTCATCTCCCCCAACTTCCTCAGAAACTCTGACAAATGATCATGTGGTGGTTCCGGTGACTCGACCCTCAGTGGACATTGCTAAGTGTTTATACAGTTGTTTCTGTCTGCTTTACAGGAGCTATCCATTCTACACTGTGGTGGAAGACATATTCATAAAAACCCAAACCATTAAGAACAAGCCAGATGTTCCCCTTTTCCCATACTAGTCCCTTAATATATAAAAACAAAGCTTATCAGCTGAATCTTTTGCTCTGCACACAGAATTCTCTGCTCCTTCCTCTGTTCTTCCTACACAATGAGTTATCCTATAGGGAAAATTACAGTATCTGCCTTCTTTGGAGCACATTATAGCTCGTCAAGTCCCTGCATAAGATGAAGCTTCTATCAATTCAATGGATCAGAGACCTATACCATTCCCCTGTGGGTTAAGCGCACATTTACACGAGACTCTAGTTTCATAGTGTGCTTTGGAGGCAATCCCTTCCTGAGCAGCTGCTCTGACTAAACTGGGAGGGCTGCGTCCTTGCCAAGAACACGGTGTAAGGGAACAAGTGCATCCATCGAGCCTGCCTTGTAGGAAGCTTATCTGCAAGGTGGCTGCCAGCACCTAACCACAGACATGCAGGATTCTTCCCAGGAGAAATCTCAGTCACCCGCACAAGGCTTCTTTCTCCTTGTCTTGAGACTGCATGGGTTGACAAATGTTATCACTGCAGGTGCTGTACCTCTAGCGTTATTCAAGAACTCTCCAGCTGTCTCCTGGCAAGGGCAAGAAGTTTCTCTGTTGTGAATCCCAAAGTTTAAAGCACGTTCTATTTCAGGATTATCTAGCACTTCAGAGCCATAGAGTTCTTTCTATAGGGGGCTTCCCTGTGTGCTGTGAGAAGTTTACTATCATTCTTAACCTCTGCCTATAAACTGTCTATAGTAAACCCCAGCTAGAACAACATGCATATTACCAATCCCCTGGTAAGCAGAATTGTACCATTGAGACCTGATAGTTTAAATGCATCTTATCTCAGTACCTAAGAAATGGATCTAGGTCTGATCTTAGGGTATTATCTAATTCCACTTCTTTATTTTACTGGTGTGGAGACAGGATAACAACTGAATGATGATCAATAAAAGATAACAATTCCTCCTGATTTCTGTAGTTCACAAGTGGGTTTCCACCCTACTGCATGTTAGAACACTTAAAAGCTTTAGATTTTTGCCCCCTCCTCTGCCCCCGCCCAAGGTCAGTCTTGGACATACAAAAGTTGAGTGACATGTTCCAGGTCATGTTGACACTAAATGGCAAATTGCATATAACTGAAGCCATGGTCTACCAAATTCAAACATCTACATCTATCATGTTATATTGGTTGGGGTGTTTGGGGGCTCTTTGTCAAAGGTCACCTTCCACCAAGTCAGAGGGAGCAGCGTGTTCTACGTCACAGTGAAAAGAATGGGGTTTATCTAGTTAGTATATTGGTCCAAAAGTGGTTTTCCTGGAAATAATTCTCACCCATTTCATTAAAAAATTTCTGAATGGTGGATTTATTCTGCAGTGAGTTTTAACTTGTACTAAGCCCCAAGTTTTGACAAGGTAAGTAGATGTCTTTGGAAGTTGCCTTCAATGCTTTCCTGGTAAAGAAATGATAAAAAAAGGTTGAGCTACTTTTGAGCTGTGGTCTGTCAAAAATAAGTATATATGAGCTGCAAAGGACAATTTGTATCATTTTAGTGATTCTGCAAACACGATAATTGCCATTGCATTTACACTGAAAACTACTTCTGAGCAACATAAAGGTTAATCTTAGCCAGGTACAATGGATCGAATGAGTAACCCCAGCATGTAGGAATCAGGGGCAAAAATCAGAAATTCAAGGTCACCATTGGTCACTATTTAAGGTCAACCTGCCTAGGTTGGGTAGCATTTTCCTCAGAAATTGAAATAATCCATTCTGCAGAAGGGCTTTAAGACAGATAGTAAGCAACCAAAAACAGCTTCAGGAAGTCACTGAAACTTGACTCCTTCTCAAGTGTAAGCAGTAAAGCCTGTAAACAGATTAACTAGGCTTCTCCTTTTCAAATGTTAACAGTAAAGACTGCTGGGAGTCACTCTCAGACAAGCCAAGCTATAAAGAAGACTCTAAGACCAGTCTGACAGAAACCAGAAGAGCTGCCTGGAAGGTTTAGAGCAACTGTGTAACTCAAAAGGATGTTCTTCAAACTGTTGAGCTGCCTGCAAGCAGTGTGCTCTAGATTTCCAGATTTGTTAGCTGTCATCAATGCTGAGGTAGGCTTTCGTGATGGAACAGTCTTTGAATAATTTCTGCTCCTGAAACCATTCACCCATATTACTGTAATTACCTCTAATAAAATTCATTGGTTCACCAGGTTGGATTTTGAAAGTATCCATACTTTGGTCATCATGGGTTCACTATCTGGGGCTAATATCTGTTGTTTTTACCCAGAAAAAGTTTTGTCATATAACAGCAATATAAAATTCTATCTCAAAAGGAGTACTGTGAGGATAATACTTAACTATTCTGCTATATAAAGGTAGAAAATGAGTAATTAGGGGGACCAGTTCACCGGGTTTGCAGTGAGGTCGCCATCTTCCCTCAGGTCACTGTGGACTGCTAGCGGCTGGGGTCAGGTGCGTGGACTGAGACCTAGCCCAGCATCGACTACCCTGTCAGGCTCTTCCCTGCGCCCAGAGCCAGAGCAGATTGTTGGGAGGTCTGTGTACCTACAGCTTGATGGCTGTGGCTGACCACTGGGGACAGGTTCACCGGGCTTGCAGCGAGGCCGCCATCTTCCCTCGGGTCACTGCAAACTGCTGGCTGCTGGGGTCAGGTGTGTGGACAGAGACCTAGCCTAGCATAGATTACCCTGTCAGGCTCTTGCCTGTGCACAAAGCCAGAGGAGCTCGGCAGGAGGTCTGTGCACCTACAGCTTGGTGGCTGTTGCTGACCACTGGGGACCAGCTCACCAGGCTTGCAGCGAGGCCGCCATCTTCCCTCGGGTCACTGCGGACTGCTGGTGGCCGTGGTCAGGTGCGTGGACTGAGACCTAGCCTAGCATCGACTACCTTGCCTGCACCCAGAGCCAGATCAGATTGGCAGGCGATCTCTGCACTGACCAGCGTGGGCAACAACCTGCTCATGGGTCTGTGCCTGGAGTACAGCCAAAGGCCGACAGCTTGCCTCAAGACACCACAGACAACTAACCAGACAGAGTCCTGTGGACTGAGAGCGCCACCATCTAGGTTCCAGCAGTTCAACCAGGGAACCTCCGGTCCTGCAGGGAATCCCGTGGTTAGACAGAGCCCTGAGACCCACCACCATCTTGGAGCTGGTGGCCTGAACAGGTCACCATAGAGAACCAACAGAGGTGCCCAAGTCACCATAAAGATCTAATAGACGAGCCCAGATTGGTGGGGGAAAAAAAGATCTGATTCTTTTTTTTTTTTTTTTTTTTTTGCAATTTCGCAAGAGGAAGATCTGATTCTTAAGAGCTGGCAAATAGACAGGCCAGGAGGAGACTGCAGGAGGCCAATTGCAGGTCCAGCAGCAAGCCTGGAGAAGACTTGGGTCCAGCCCAGCAGAGCTGAGGAGGTAATTCAGAGCCTAGTAGCAGAAACCTCCCGGTGTCCACCTCGGGAGCACGGACGCCCTCTATGACAGCAGTGCCAAATGTCAGGCTTACAGGAGCTTCAAACTCCAACCAGTAACAGTAAGACCAACTAACTCCAGAGATAAACAGATGGCAAAAGGCAAATGTAGGAACGTTACTAACAGAAATCAAGGCAATATGGCAGCATCTGAACCCAATTCGCCAACCACAGCAAGCCCTGGATACCCCAACACACCAGAAAAACAAGAGTTGGATTTAAAAGCACTGGTCATGATGCTGCTAGAGGAACACACACACACAAACACACACACACACACACACACACACACACAAATTCTCTTAAAGAAATGCAGGGGAACATTAATAGGGTAGAAGCTCTTACAATGCAAACACAAAAATCACTTAAAGAATTCCAGGAGAATATGGATCAACAGACACAAGCCAATAAGGAGGAAATGAAAAAATCACTTAAAGAAATAAAGGAGAAATTGAGTCAACAGGCAAAAGTCATGAAAGAAGAAACACAAAAATCTCTTAAAGAATTGCAAGAAAACACAAACAAGTGAAGGAACTGAGCAAAGATCTGAACACAGAGGTAGAAACAACTAAGAAATCACAAAAGGAGACAACTTTGGAGATAGAAAACCTTGGGAAGAAATTAGGGGGTCGTAGATGCAAATATCAAACACAGAATACAAGAGATAGAGGTAAGAATCTCAGATGCTGAAGTAACCATTGTCTCCACAGTCAAAGAAAATACAAAATGCAAAAGGCTTGTAACCCCAAATATCCAGGAAATCCAGGACACAATGAGAAGACCAAACCTAAGGATTATCGGGATAGATGAGAGTGAAGATCTACAATTTAAAGGGCCAGCAAATATCTTCAATAAAATTATGGAAGAAAACTTTCCTAACTTAAAGAGAGAGATGCCCATGAATATACAAGAAGCTTATAGAACTCCAAACAGACTGAACCAGAACAGAAATACCTCCTGTCACATAATAATCAAAACCCCAAATGTACTAAACAAAGAAAGAATATTAAAGGCAGTAAGAGAAAAAGGCCAAGTAACATATAAAGGAACACCAGACTTCTCTCCAGAGACCATGAAAGCTAGAAGATCCTGGGCAGATCTCATACAGACTCTAAGAGAACACAATTGTCAGCCAAGACTAGTATACCCAGCAAAACTTTCAGTCAACATAGATGGAGAAATCAAAATATTCCACAACAAGACCGAATTTACACAATATCTTTCCACTAACCTAGCTCTACAAAGGATAATAGGAGGAAAACTCCAATACAAGGAGGGAAACGGCACCCTAGAAAAAGCAAGATAGCAACCTTCTTCCATCAAACTCAAAAGAATATAATCATTCAAAAACAAAAATAACATCAAAAATGACAAGAATAATCACTATTCCTTAATATCTCTTAACATCAATGCACTCAATTCCCCAATAAAAAGGCATAGACTAACAGACTGGATATGGAAGCAGGACCCTACATTTTGCTGCATACAGGAAACACACCTCAAGGTCAAAGACAAACACTACCTTAGAGTAAAAGGCTGGAAGAAAATTTTGCAAGCAAATGATCACAGGAAGTGAGCTGGAATAGCCATACTAATATCAGATAAAATTGACTTTCAACCTAAAGTCATCAAAAGAGACACAGAAGGTCACTTCTTGCTGGTCAAAGGAAAAATCCACCAAGAAAAACTCACAATTCTAAACATCTATGCTCCAAATGCAAGGGCACCCTCATTCATAAAAGAAACTTTACAAAAGCTCAAAGCACACATTGCACCTAACACAATAATTGTGGGGGACCTCAACACTCCACTATCCTCAATGGACTGATCAGGAAAACAGAAACTAAACAGGGACACAAGGAAACTCATTAAAATTTTGGACCAATTGGATCTAACATATATGTGTGTGTGTGTGTGTGTGTGTGTGTGTGTGTGTGTAAACATTTCATCTTAAAGCAAAAGAATATACCTTTTTCTCAGCACCTCATGGTACCTTCTCCAAAATCTACCATATAATTGGTCACAAGATAGACCTCAACAAATATAAAAAGATTGAACTAATCCCATGCCTCCTATTGGATCACCATGGAGTAAGAGTGTTCTGCAATAGCAACAAAAACAACAGAAAATCCTCATATACATGGAGACTGAACAATATTCTACTCAATGATACCTTAGTCAAGGAAGAAATAAAGAAAGAAATCAAAGACTTTTTAGAATTTAATGAAAATGAAGGCACAACATACCCACATCTATGGGACTCAATGAAAGCAGTGCTAAGAGGAAAACTCATAGCCCTGAGTGCCTACAAAGCAAAACAGGAGAGAGCATATACTAGCAACTTAACAGCACACCTGAAAGCTCTGGAACAAAAAGAAGCTATTTCACCCAGGAGGAGTAGAAGACAGGAAATCATCAAACTAAGGGCTGAAATCAATCAAGGAGAAACAAAGCGAACCATACAAAGAATCAACAAAACCAGGAGCTGGTTCTTTGAGAAAATCAATAAGATAGATAAACCCCTAGCCAGACTTACCAAAGAGCACAGAGACAGTATTCAAATCAACAAAATTAGAAATGAAAAGGGAAATATAACAACCGAAACTGAGGAAATTCAAAAAGTCATCATATCCTACTACAAAAGTCTATACTCAACACAACTGGAGAATCTGGAGGAAATGGACAATTTCCTAGACAGACACCAAATACCAAAATTAAAACAGGATCAAATAGATCACCTAAACAGTCCTATAATCCCCAAAGAAATACAAGAGGTCATAGAAAGTCTTCCAACCAAAAAAAAGCACAGGACCAGATGGTTTTAGTGCAGAATTCTATCAGACCTTCAAAGAAGACCTAATACCAATACTCTTCAAACTAGAAGAAACACACAAAATAGAAACAGAAGGAACACTACCCAACTCATTCTACGAAGACATAATTACCCTGATACCAAACACAAAGACCCAATTAAGAAAGAAAACTTCTGACCAATCTCCCTTATGAATATCGATGCAAAAATACTCAATAAAATTCTTGCCAGTCGAATCCAAGAACACATCAAAACAATCATTCACCATGTTCAAGTTGGCTTCATCCCAGGGATGCAGGGATGGTTCAGTATACCGAAATTCATCAACGTAATCCACTACATAAACAAACTCAAAGAAAAAAACCACATGGTCATCTCATTGAATGCTGAAAAAGCATTTGACAAAATTCAACATCCTTTCATGCTAAAAGTCTTGGAAAGAACAGGAATTCAAGGCCCATATCTAAACATAGTAAAAGCAATTTACAGCAGACCAATAGCCAACATCAAAGTAAATGGAGAGAAACTTGAAGCAATTCCACTAAAATCAGGGATAGACAAGGCTGCCCTCCTCACCATATCTCTTCAATATAGTACTTGAGGTACTAGCTAGAGCAATTCGACAACATAAGGAAGTCAAAGGGATATAAATTGGAAAGGAAGAAGTCAAACTATCACTATTGGCAGATGATATGATAGTACTCTTATGTGACCCAAAAAACTCCACCAGAGAACTCCTAAGCTGATAAACAACTTCAGCAAAGTGGCTGGTTATAAAATCAACTCAAGCAAATCAGTAGCCTTTCTATATGCAAAGGATCAGCAGGCCTAGAAAGAAATTAGGGAAATGACACCCTTCACAATAGCCACAAACAATATAAAGTATCTTGGTGTGACTCTAACCAAACAAGTGAAAGATTTATATGACAAAAACCTCAGGTGTCTGAAGAAGGAAATTGAAGAAGACCTCAGAAAATGGAAAAATCTTCCATGCTCTTGGGTTGGCAGGATTAATATAATTAAAATGGCAATCTTGCCAAAAGCAATATACAGATTCAACACAATCCCTATCAAAATCCCAACTCAGTTCTTCATAGAGTTAGAAAAAGCAATTCTCAAATTCATCTGGAATAACAAAAAATCCAGGATAGCTAAAACTATCATCAACAGTAAAAGAACTTCTGGGGGGAATTAATATCCCGGACCTCAAGCAATACTGCAGAGCAGTAGTGTTAAAAACTGCATGGTGTTGGTACAGTGACAAGGAGGTAGATCAATGGAATAGGATTGAAGACCCAGAATTGAACCCACACATCTATGGCCAATTGATCTTAAAGGAGCTGAAAACATCCAGTGGAAAAAAGATAGCCTTTTCAACAAATGGTGCTGGCTCAACTGGAGGTCAACATGCAGAAGAATGAGAATTGATCCACTCTTATCTCCTTGCACTAAGCTCAACTCCAAGTGGATCAAGGACCTCCACATAAAACCAGACACACTAAAACTAATAGAAAAGATACTGGGGAAGACCCTTGAGGACATTGGCTCAGGGGGAAAATTCCTGAACAGAACACCAATTGCTTATGCTCTAAGATCAAGAATAGACAAATGGGACCTCATAAAATTACAAAGTTTCTGTAAGGCAAAAGACACTGTCAAAAGGACAAATCGGCAAACAACAAATTGGGAAAAGATCTTCACCAACCCCACATCTGACAGAGGGCTAATATCCAATGTATACAAAGAACTTAAGAAGTTAGACCCCAGAAAACCAAATAACTCTATCAAAAAATGGGGAACAGAGCTAAACAAAGACTTTTCACCTGAAGAAATTCGGATGGCTGAGAAACACCTTAAAAATGTTCAACATCATTAGTCCTTAGAGAAATGCAAATCAACCCTGAGATTTCACCTCACACCAGTCAGAGTGGCTAAGATTAAAAACTCAGGAGACATCAGGTGTTGGCAAGGATGTGGAGAAAGAGGAACACTCCTCCACTGCTGGTGGGACTGCAAGCAGGTACAACCACTCTGGAAATCAGTCTGCGGTTCCTCAGAAAACTGGACATGATACTTCTGGAGGACCTAGCCATACCACTTCTAGGCATATACACAGAAGATTCCCCAGCATGCAATAAGGATACATGCTCCACTATGTTCATAGCAGCCTTATATATAATAGCCAGAAGCTGGAAAGAACCCAGATGTCCCTCAACAGAGGAATGGATACAAAATTGTGGTATATATACACAATGGAGTACTATTCAGCCATTAGAAACAATGAATTCATGAAATTCTTAGAGAAATAGATGGAGCTGGAGAACATCATACTAAGTGAGGTAACCCAGTCTCAAAAGAATACCCATGGTATGCACTCACTGATAAGTGGATATTAGCCTAGAATCTTGGGACACCAAAGACACAATCCACATACCAAATGATATCCGACAAGAAGGAAGGAGTGGACACTGGTGCTGGAAAGGATCAAAACATCAGTGTAGGTGAATATCAGAACAGGGAAGTGGGAAGGGGTGGATGGGGGAACAGGGGGAGAGAAAATGGCATGTGGGACCTTTGGGGGATGGGGAAACAGAAAAGGGGAAATGAAATGTAAATATAGAATATATCCAATAAAAAATTTTTAAAAATGAGTAATTAAATAAAAGTCAAAGCAAAAAGTTAATTAAATAGAAAGAAATAAAACAATACCAACAATCAATGAATCTATGAACTGGCATTTTGAGGAGATAAACAAGATTGACAGACCCTTGGCCCAGTTAAAAAAAAAGTGATGATCCAAATAAATAGGATCAGAATGATAAGAAAAGTTCACAATGTACACCAAAGGAACTCAGAATATTGTAAGGTAAGACTTTAAATACCTATACTTCATTACTTTAAAATCTAAGAAGAAATGGACCAATTTTTAGATTTATACAAACCACTATAGTTAAGTCAAGAAACAATCAACTTAAATAGACCCACAACAAATGGGAAATCAAAACAGTAATAATAAAAAACAAGATTTCAATTAAAAAAGCCCTAGCCAGATGGATTCACAACATAGTTTTAGCAGACTTTTAAAGAAGAACTATAGCTAATATTTCTTAAATTACTAAAAAAGTGGAACAGAAGGATAACTTCCAAGTTTCCTTCTATGAAGTATCACCCTAATATTAAAAACAGGTGAAGATCCAACAAAAGAAGGACGAGGAAGAGGAGGAGAAAAAGGAAGAAAGAAAAAATTACTGATCAACATAGATTAAAAATTCTCCCCCCAATAAAATGCAAGCTGAACGTGTGCACATACAGAAAGATCATCCACCACCTTCAAGTTGACTCTATCCATGAGACTCAAAGATATTCAACTTATATAAGTCAATAAATCATATAAACAATGTCCACAATACAAAAACCACATGACCATTTCAATAGATGCAGAAAAAGCCTTTGACAAAATCCAAATTCATTCACAATAAAAGTTCTAGAGAGAGTAGGACTAAAGAGAAGACATCTCAACATAATAATAATAAAAAAAAAGCTATGACAAACACACAGTCAACATCATTTTAAATGGAGAAAACCTCGAAGCTATCTCTTTAAAATCAAGAACAAGAGATGGTTTCCAGTCCTCACTTTTTCAACATAGTGCTTGAAGCACTTAGCTAGGGCAGTAAGAGAAGGAAATTAAAGAGGTGAAAACAGGAAAGGAAGAAGTCAAATTATCCTTATTTGCGTATGATATGATATTATAAAGAAAAGCTT